>OY723397.1:21419346-21528581 GCA_963210295.1 Ophion ellenae | reverse complement strand
GAGTTGAAATTTATTTGCTTAGTACTTCCAATTTTTTTCCAAGTAATGTAGGTTTCCAAACGTACTGAGTAGCTCGGAAATAATGAGACTTACGATAAAATATCTAGAGGGAGAATAAATGGGGTGGAGAAAAGTCAAACAAATTAGAAAAATAAAATTAGAAATATTGATTTATATACACTAGTGGAATAATATGTATGTATGTATGTATATATATATATATCGTACGTATGTATGAAAAACAAAATTCCTAATTTAATTTTTTCTCAATGACGTTGACATTTGCATCGTTCAACAATTCAACGATTTTTGTTCTTAATTTCTTAATTTTTATTATTATCTGAAACCCTGTTGTTGAAACTGGTCGTAAATATATAATAAAAATACGTTAAAACTTCCAAATTATTGTCATAGCCTAAATCAGCCAAAAAGAATTTTTATCAATGAAAAAGAATGAACTTTCATTGGCTTCGAACGATGCAAATTTCAAGATCCGTTTTCTGTTTGGTTTTCGTACCGCTTTTTTTCCTGAACATATTTCATTGCAAGTCTCATTGTTTTCGAAAAACAGAGAATTTTGTTTAAACTGCGCTACTTCATAGAAAACTGCATCAACTTACGGAAAAAAAAAGATCGAGGCAAATTGGATTAAAATGTTGGCCCCTCCCAGTCCTTCATTTCGTTTCCGTGGCTTCGTGGCGGAGAATTCATAATACGAAAAATGAAAAATCTCTGCTCTCTGCTCTCATATCCCAAATAAAAGATTTTTGTCCCAATTTTTGTTGACTCTCGTTTTACTATTTTTGTTTCGTTTTCGGTCGGATCGACACGAGCGAAAAAAAATAACGCTCTGGGGGGGGGGGGGGGGGGGGGTTAAAAGGGAGAAAGGGTATTTGGGGGAAATATGAAAATTCTATGCAAATTCACTTACCACCGCGCGGCTAAGTGCAGCTATGGGGAACGTCGAGGGCGCGTAGGATTAGCGCGAATTGCCGCCGATTTTCAAGCGCCGCTTTGGTACTTCTGAAACAGGAAATAAACTTATGAATTTACAGGAAAAAAACATATGAAGCCGTTGTGATTTTTCTTTAATTCCGATAAGTCGCTAACTGCAACAATCATTTTTGACTATATATATATATATATATATATATATATATATATATATATATATATATATTAGTTTTAACGGAGTTTTGAAATTAGTTTTAACTAATTAGTTTTAACGGAGTTTTGAAAAAAGAAATGATCAAGATCAGAAGAGGGATGGAGGGTGGTAGAACGAAGCAAGGGAATCCATAAACCTCGGGATACCATGTAATCCACTTTGCAACTCGAAATCTTTTTCGGAGTGGGCTTATATGTGTATATCTGTATGATCGGGATGTGAGCTCCCGCACGTTTCAGCTCCTGTAGAATTAGGAATTCTTTCTCGTTGAGGAAAATCACGAAAAACACCAATTCCCCCGTTCCCGTGGGAAAAAAGATCGTAGGATAAAAAAAAACACAGTGGAGGGAGGGGCGTAAATCACAAAGATTAACGGCAAAGTAAATTGCCGGGTAATTAATCGAGACGAGGTGACTCGAGTGTACAGGAGGAAATACGATTGTGAATTAGTCGTTAAGCTTTGTGTCAACTGCTGAAAATATCTCTGGATTTAAAGCAACAATTAACCAAATTTCACAGTAGTTGACGTTTATTTCGTTTATTCGAATGTTAACATTCTGTTTTTTCATCCTCGGGGCATTTTATCGTTGTTTTAGAAAACTCTAGAGACACTGGGAGAATGCCGATAGACATTGGTTTAAAAAATGTCCTACATCCAGATTGGCCATTGCCCAAATGGTTTTTTAGTGACGCATGTCACGTATTGTTTAAATTTAGTTGAATTTTTTTTTGTTTTTTTTAAATTGTTTCCCAACTTCGGCCGGAACACAGTTTATGACATTTTCTATCGTATGACCGGATGATATTTTTCTACGTTTATTCATTCGCTAAGAGGTCTTCTCACTTTAAAAAGGCTATTTTCATGATTTTTTTGATAGGTTAATATTATAGATATTGATATAAAAGTTGTTACACTTAATTAAAAACACTTTCGAAATGCATCAACATTTTTTTAATGTATTTATGTTACCCAAACAAACTTTTAATGCGTTTTTCTGGAAACAACGTTTTTCGGCGGCTTGTTGATAATCCTTATTGAATTTCAACCACAAATTCTTTACAACTGTAGCGATAGCGCGTATCAAAGATGAAAAAAAAAATTATATTTACTATGTTTGTTTGCCAAAAACGGTGAAAAAAAAACGTTTTTTTTTGTTTTTTCGAAAAACGTCCGCCATTTTGTTATTTTTGCATATAGAAAAAATCGTATGATATGCGCTTTAGCCATTAACATACTGAATCCAAAATCGTTTGATTTTTTTGTTTCGGATGATCCATCTCCGAGATTTCATCAACAGCGCAGACCCACTTTTTTTTAGGACATTTTTTCAACTACCATTTTCGTCTATAGATAGTGACTTAAATTAATAATTTTTTTAAAATGTATTTTGAAAGTGTATTTATCAAGTGTAACAACTTTTATATCAATATCTATAATTTAAATCTATTTTAAAAAACATGAAAATAGCTTTTTTGAAGGGGCTATACCAGTGACACTTTCGAAAAATCGATTTTTTTTTACCTTTTTCGACAGCTTAGACTTCCAAAAATATCCGGTAAAAATTTCAAGGTCGTATCTCTGTCATTTTATCTTGCAAAAATTGATAGTTAAATCTTTAAACGCGTTTTTCTCGGAATGAGATTTTTCAAATTTGCTGACATTGTAACTCAAAGAGCAATTATCCGATTGACTTGAAATTTGAACTGAGTACTCTTGAATATATTTACTCTACAATGACGTAGGATATTTTTGATTGGATGAAAATTGACGATTTGGCATTGAAAAAAACGACCATTTTATAGGCAAGAAAACAGACTTTTTTTTTCATAACTACGCCATTTTGTTGGATTTTGATATTTTTCGAAAATCCTACGTCATTGTACAGGAAATACCTTCCAGTTTAACGACATTTTTTCCTTTTCCGGTTTCAGCTACTCAATCGGCCGGAATCATGTCAGCAGTGGAGGAACTTTTTTTTTGGCGCCTCCGAAGGCAGCGCATAAGTCGCTTGTATCTCAATATTTTTCTATGAAAAAATTATGTAATATAGGTCAAATATAGCCAAATATATTCTTAATTTTCCGAAACATTTAATTGAGTACTTTTCTTCCAAAAAATTCCCGAAAATCATCCAAATGTTCAGCGTTCACACTGGTATAGCCCCTTAAGCGTCTAAAGTGAGAAAACCCCTTAAATTGTTCCCGAGAAACGAACTTTTTTTTCTACAGCCATTTTCGTAATTTTTAAAGTATTCGAAAAGTATCCGGTCATGCGAAAGCTTTATTATAGTACTGAATGTACATTGTTCATTTGACATTTCAGATGACGCTAGTAGCAGAAACCTACAGCCGATTAGCCATGCGGCAATGGCGCCACTTTGAATATTAATCACTCCATTGTTTATTAATATTTTTCAATTAAAAAAAAAACCATGGCTCGGCAGAACTATGTATTAATAGTGTGTAAAATCCCGGCCTCGTCATTCCAATGCTCTCAGCAGACAAAATTATTGAAAACCGACCAGTTTTTCAGGCCCCAAGCTGATACAGAGCCGTCAAGCGCTTCGAGACAGATTTTTTTTCGCGCTCTAAATCGATCAAGCCTCAGGAAGCCCCAACCAAACGCACACCTAAGCACGTGGGCGCAAAAAAGACGAAAAAAAAGAAGAAAAAAAAAAACTTGTACACGAGCTCGAGTGTTTCCCAACAGCGAAGCGAACCGCCGTGTCACGGCGGTAAAAGCCGTCAGGAAAAGAGCGAAAAAATTCCACGAGCCGTTAACGAGCAGCCCGAACGTTTCTGGCTAGTGACTTACGTACGTGCGACGATATAGTCGTCGTAAAAAGCCCTCGTCTTACGTGGAGAGTACACCGGGAAAGCGTACCCGAAATTGGACAAACTTTGCCAAAATTAGTTTTGCCGAGAAGTGGCAATTTTCGAAGGGCTCGTGAGAGCAAAAATAAACTAGCACGAAAATGAAGATCACGAGAATAAAAATCACAATAAAACAAGAAAAAGTAAAAGGGCAACTGCACTCGAAGCATGACGTGAAAACTTTTTGCAGGTACAAGTATAGCGGCTCGAATGGGAGATTGCAGGAAAAGACTGTTCGTTTCTTCTCGATAGGGGATGAAGGGGGATGGGGGTGGATTAATGCCAAACTACAACCCCCACGAGGTCGGCGCCGGGAGACAAAATGTTCAGAAAAATTCGGGTTTTATTTTTCGGCGACAGCGCCGAAGTCGTGGAAGTTCATTTTGGGGGTGAAAAAGTGGGGTGAAATTTTGAAAAATCAGTTTTCTTTCGATAACTCTTTAGGAAAAATTCATACAATTTTTGTTCCAATCGGAAGGTTGTAGCCCTTGAAAAGACGCGTCGATCGAGTATTTGATCATCCCTCTCCAATAATATTTTCACCCCCAAAGGAATTGTTGAAGTATAAACGAAAAAATTGTTTATTGAATAACTAAAAAACAATCGATTTTTCGGGGATGGTTTAAATTTACGAAATGTAGAGAATAATTTTCTCTATATTTTCGTTCCTATGGACCACCCTCCAATTTTGCTTTTTCGAACCCCTCTCAGGGGTTGAAAATTCAGAATGAAATTCCGGGAAAACTATTGACCGAAAATAAAGAGATACGAGTGTGGCGCTGTGGACGAAAATGTAGCTGAGGGTTCAAGCTACAAATTCTTCCACGGCGGCGAATTTGTGCGGTCTATAGTTTTCCCAGAATTCCAGTTTGAATTTTCAACCCCCGAGAGGGGTTGGAAAATCAAAATTCAAGGGTGGTCCATAGAAACGAAAACATAGAGAAAATTATTCTCTACATTTCGTACATTTGAACCATACCCGAAAAATCGATTGTTTGTTAGTTATTCAATAAACAATTTTTTTTGGTATTTTAACCATTTTTTTGGGGGTGAAGATATTATCGGAGAGTGATGATCAAATACTTGATCGACGCGTCTTTTCAAGGGCTACAACGTTCCCATTTGGACAAAAAGTGTGGACAAAAGTAGATAAAAAGTATTGAATTAAAACTGATTTTTCAAAATTTCACCCCACTTTTTTACCCCCAAAATGAACTTCCATGACTTCGGCGCTGTGGACGAAACTAAAGTCTGGAGTTTTCTGCACATTTTGTCTCACGGCGCCGACCTCGTAAGGGTTGTAGTTTGGCATTAAGGGGTGAGATGCAGCCAGAATTTTCAAAAAATCCTTTTATTTACATTTCCTAAGTATGATGTTTCGAAAATATTCCCAGAAAATTTCAAGTCAATCCGATGAATAGTTTCCGAGATATCCCGCAATTAGTGAAGGGGCCACGTCTATTCTCAACGTATAGACGTGGCTGACAAACGCGCAAACGATAATACCCGGGAAGGCAGAATGCTTCGAAAACCACAACAAACTGATATGTTGGAAGCCTCATCGGCAAAAGCCCTATTGTATGGGCCAGGAACTGATGATTGGACGCAAGTAATTTTTTAATTAGTATTTCTATACATAAATCAAGTGTAAAATTGGAAAACTCTTTCTGAAATTTTCAAAAATGTATTACTAAAAAACTATGATCTTCAGCAAAATTTTATAAAGAATACTTTCGTTTTAAAAATGCCCAAAATAATTTTTAAAATAATTCATCCCGAAAAACTTCAATTTTTTGAAAAATTGTTTTAACAATTTGCTATAAACAATTGAATGCTCGACTTTTCGGCAAAAAATTGTGATATTCGGATTCAGCGGATCAAAATGCATAAAACAGTTTTGCTTCATCCATCGAGCTCAAAATTTTACGAACATATAATACCGTATCCACATCGAAAAACTTTGAACGCGTTTTTCTCGAAACTATGTTTTTCAAGTGCTTATTGATAGCATTGAAAACTAGTCCTTAATCGAAGGATTTTCATTTTTGTTGAAAATTTCTATTTTTTTAAACAATAAGCGAGCGATTTTTTGGTAAAAAATCGCAAGTTATCTGACGGAAGCCGCCATTTTGTTAATTTTTGAAAAAAAGCTTCGATTAAGGACTAGATCTATTATCAAACTAATGATTTTTTTGGTTATTTTATTGCAGATGATCCATTAAAATTTTATGATGGTCACCGCAAAGCACTACATGCCGAAGGGGCTTCGACGAAGATGGCGATATTTTTATAAATAATCAATATTTTTCTTTGAAAATTTGTACAAGTTAAGTTGAAATATAACATAAAAAGTCTGTGTAACCACTTTTGTAAAACAAACTTAATTACTATAAAGAAAAATTTATTGAAAACACTCGTTTTTTCACGCCTCTGACTGCATCCTCGTAATCCACCCCATCCCTTTCATCCCCTAAAAATACCCTATACTCCGATTTTCAGGCAAACTTGGATTTAGCACCCGCGGCACCTACAAAATCACCTGTCAAAAAACTGGCCTTCTTCTATTTTTTTCCGATTACGGGGTTTTTGAGCAACAGCACGGCTGTGCTGACAAGGCACATCCCTCAAGTGACACCCTTCGATTTTGTTGAAATTTGGATATGTTACAAAGCACCGAAAAGTAAGCGATACGCATTTTTTTTTATCGGCGGAAAAACGTTTTTAACGGCTGGAACGCACCCTCAAAAATGGGGATGTTTCTCGTTTTTCGTCGATAACGTTTCAACGGTTCGAGATATTTAAAAATTTTAAATTGCAAGAATGTTTATTTTCCTGTGCACTATACGTTGGAGATGAGAACGATAACGTTATCGACAAAAAACGAAAAACACCCCTATTTTCGAGGGTTCGTTTCACCCCTTAAAACTGTTTTTATAAATATGTTTTTAGATATGTTATAAAGCACCGTAAAGTGAGCGATACGTATTTTTTCTATCGGCGGAAAAACGTTTTTAACGGCTGGAACGCACCCTCAAAAATGGGGATGTTTCTCGTTTTTCGTCGATAACGTTTCAACGGTACGAGATATTTAAACATTTCAAATTGCAAGAATGTTTATTTTCCTGTGCACTATACGTTGGAGATGAGAACGATAACGTTATCGACGAAAAACGAAAAACACCCCTATTTTCGAGGGTTCGTTTCACCCCTTAGAACTGTTTTTATAAATATGTTTTTAGATATGTTATAAAGCACCGAAAAGTAAGCGATACGTATTTTTTCTATCGGCGGAAAAACGTTTTTAACGGCTGAAACGCACCCTCAAAAATGGGGATGTTTTTCGTTTTTCGTCGATAACCTTCAACGGTACGAGATATTAAAAAATTTCAAATTGCAACAATGTTTATTTTCCTGTGCACTATACATTGGAGATGAGAACGATAACGTTATCGACGAAAAACGAAAAACACCCCTATTTTCGAGGGTTCGTTTCACCCCTTAGAACTGTTTTTATAAATATGTTTTTAGATATGTTATAAAGCACCGAAAAGTAAGCGATACGTATTTTTTCTATCGGCGGAAAAACGTTTTTAACGGCTGAAACGCACCCTCAAAAATGGGGATGTTTTTCGTTTTTCGTCGATAACGTTTCAACGGTACGAGATATTAAAAAATTTCTAATTGCAACAATGTTTATTTTCCTGTGCACTATACATTGGAGATGAGAACGATAACGTTATCGACGAAAAACGAAAAACACCCCTATTTTCGAGGGTTCGTTTCACCCCTTAGAACTGTTTTTATAAATATGTTTTTAGATATGTTATAAAGCACCGAAAAGTAAGCGATACGTATTTTTTCTATCGGCGGAAAAACGTTTTTAACGGCTGAAACGCACCCTCAAAAATGGGGATGTTTTTCGTTTTTCGTCGATAACGTTTCAACGGTACGAGATATTAAAAAATTTCTAATTGCAACAATGTTTATTTTCCTGTGCACTATACATTGGAGATGAGAACGATAACGTTATCGACGAAAAACGAAAAACACCCCTATTGTCGAGGGTTCGTTTCGCCCCTTAGAACTGTTTTTATAAATATGTTATAAAGCATCGAAAAGTAAGCGATACGTATTTTTTCTATCGGCGGAAAAACGTTTTTGACGGCTGAAACGCACCCTCAAAAATGGGGATGTTTTTCGTTTTTCGTCGATAACGTTTCAATGGTACGAGATATTAAAAAATTTCAAATTGCAACAATGTTTATTTTCCTGTGCACTATACATTGGAGATGAGAACGATAACGTTATCGACGAAAAACGAAAAACACCCCTATTTTCGAGGGTTCGTTTCACCCCTTAAAACCGTTTTTCCGCCGATAAAAAAAAACACGTATCGCTTACTTTTCGGTGCTTCATAACATATCCAAATTTCAACAAAATCGAAGGATATCACCTGAGGGATGTTCCTTGTGAGTGAGGCTCGAACATCGAAGGTGCCGGGCTCAAAACGAGGCAAGGAGTGCTTCAACGTGTCACAACAGGAAAGATACACAGGGTGAAAGAGAGGCGAGCTTACAGCGACGTTGTTCGCCTGGTCTCGGTCGTACATCGATGCCAATAACGAGCTTCCCTTCGTTCAAGACGAGGTGACGTTCACCTCTTCCCACGTGATCGCGCACAGCTCGAAAACCATCGAAGACCCGCGCAAAAGAGGCTCAAGATTTTCAGTCAAACATGAAAAACGTACGTTTCGCGTCTTTTGAAGTGCGCGAAGAATAAAAATAATGAAGTTTGAAGTATTAACCGCGGGAAGAATTATATTTTTTCGTTTGTTGTATTTTTTTCGGTTCCGGGTGAGAGATCGAGTTGGTAAGATCGGTAAGATTGAGTAGCGGATTTGTGTGTGAACCGAAGTAGTCGGTGAAGTTAAAGTGTTCCGGATTTCGCGGATGCTCTCCGATCTCTCACCAGGAGAGTACGCGCGGTCTCGCACGCGTAACTGTTTGTGATACCTGAAGGCCTCGAACTCGACTCTTTATCCTCCTCGATCGCCCAATCAAAGAAACGATGGCAGCCCGGTTGAAGCCGATTGGACGGCAAAACGGACACCGCGGCTCACCCCATTGGACAATATTGCTCTTGTCACCCTTGGTTACCGTTCGCATCAACAATATCCATGTGATCGATATTATTCCACTTTTGTGCAGTCTACACCGCGTACTGAACCTCTTAAACCATTCCCTCCCACTTCTACCCCCCCCCCCTCTCCCCTCTCTCGCCCTTTTTGTTTCAGTCTTTGTGAATTTTTCCAGCTCGGTCAGCATATATCTTCACTTCGAACTTCCACTTCTTTTCTCTTTCATTTCTTTTCTATTTTTGAATTTTCTCATCAATTTTGGTATTTATTTACAAGCGGGGCTTCAGCCCTAATTGGCTCAAACATTTTTTTCACGTGTTCGGGGCTATTCTGCACTATGACAATGTTTTTTTTCTATGGGAAAGGGGTATTTTGTTATGAAAAAAAAAATCCGGAAAATATTCGATTGTTTGGGCTGTTTGGGTTGAAATTCAGTGCCCTGAAATACATCGACTCGGTACAACATTTCTAAACCCCTTTTCTAGCTGGAGCCCCACTTGTAAATATTTACCTCAATTTTATTTTTCCTTTTGTTATTTTTTCGAGCATGGAATTTGGTAACGATATTATATTGATGATAATATTGTTGAAGTTTGCATCGCTTTAATGCAACGGAATTAACTTTTTTTATCGTTGAATTTTTTTCGCCTCATTCAGGGTACGAAAACCAGGAAAAGGGTTTTTTTTCGGAGAAAAGATCTACGACTTTAATCGTAGATCTAGAAATACAAAAGTTGAGAAAAAAATTTCGTTGCATTCCAAGGATGCAAACGTAAACGACATTAATACTTGGCTAGGATGCAAAAGCGAAAAATCAATGCAGCCATGTCCCTTTGCTCGTTTTTTTAAATCTCTTTTTATGACGAGAGAACAATTTTCTTTAGGGTGGGACGTCAATGTGACAATTTAAAAGAATCGTTTTTTTTTGCTTCTTTTCAAAGTATACATATTAAATATGTGAGAAAAAATTCAAGTTAAAATATTGAAAATTGAGCAAGTTACGAACGATTTAGTAAGAGCAGGTGGAGCAACGATTTGCGTATGCTAAAAATTTCAATCGCATTTTTCCCGCCATGATCGGAGTCATAACTCTAGCTATAAATGTTGGATTTCACTTTTAAAAAACCGAAATTTCAGTAGATATCGTTGTACGTGGTCATTTGTTTTATTTCGAATTTTTCAAGCCCTCGAATATAAATAATTTTTGTTGCCAAATTTGCAGTTTTTTTTTAACAACCGCCATTTAGTGAATTTTTTTTCTTTAAGAAAACGTCTACGTACAGCGAGGACTACATTTATATAAATTCTTAATCTTTTTCATTCCTAAGACCAACCAGTGTCATCTTGTCGATCCGATCGTTGGACCACATGGTTTATACAGAGGCTGTATAAATGAGTTATATTTATTATACCTCAATAACATTGTTCATTTTTTAATCGTTATAAATGAAAATTTACACGAAATAAGTTCAATGCGTGCTTAACAACATACCATTTTTTTTCGAACACCAAATAAATTATCTAGTAGACGAAAAAAAGAGTGAAAACGACCTTTGTGCCCTCCCTTGAGAAAAAACTGGAGATTTTATTCAGCAGACAGCTGGAAACTTGTTTTAAAAAAAGTCAAAATATTCGTAGAGATTTTAGCACGTTCAAGGAAATATTGGCTTCAAATTTCCATTTTTTTCTTTCACTCTCGACGTTTTATTTAATTTGTTTGTTCTCTTTTATTTTGTATGTCAATTTTTCCATACCGATCATCGCACCTAGTAGTTTAAAAAAAAAAACCTGCAATAAACTTGCGCAATGAGACAATGTTAAATATGTGCTGCGGTTGTACCTCCCAGCATTTTTGTTTTTTTCTTTTCAATTGCTATTTATGGAGCATTTTTAGCCTGAAGATTCGATACTTTGAGGTTGGTTTGTTTGATCTTTGCTGGTTTATCCGATTCGATACGTCGACCCCCTTAAAAGGGTCAACGCGCTAAATTGGAGGGTGAAGGGGAGGGAGAGAAATCAGAACTACAGTCAAGTTCTGGCCTTATGATTGGGAGGAGGATTCGATTAACCAGCTAATCGATCGGTGTCTCGATTCTCGTAAGAAAAGGGCTCAAAGACCTTCGACACATTCTCGATCCAATTCGCCCAGTTCAACACAATTTTCCCAGTGAAGTCAATAACTCGGCAATTCGGCATTAACAATACGTATATAAATTATATGTGATAATACATTTTTTTACGTGGCCCATTCCAAAATTTGAAATCTTTCCTTGAAAAAATTTACTTTTTAAAAATGTTTTCTTTATATTCAATTTAAAAAAAATTCTCTTCTTTATTTTATTGGTCTACAAAGTATTTTTTGCAGATTCAATTTGTTGATCTCTAAAGCAGCGAATTAAAAAATGATTGATGGATTTTCGTAAGCAAGATTAGCCACAAGAAATTCGGGCAATTGAAAAATAATCATTTTCATTGGATTCCATCGATGCAAACTTCATCACCATTTGCATTGAGTCTGGCTGTAAAATAAATACCACAACTTTTCAACTGATATTGAAAATTGATCGAAAGGCAATATAGAGATATAAATAAGTAAACGAAAAATGGAATCACGTAATGTAGTAGACTATAAAATCATGGCCTAATACGTATGTGGGAGTTTCGGTCGGTCAATTTTTTAGCCAATCTTTCATTGCACGCGCGCGCGCGCGTGTGTGTGTCGTAAAGTTCACGAGGAATGAAAAAGAGTTGAATGTGCGGAGGCAGCGGATCGTGGGCCATCAATATTTTATCGGAAGCCACGTTCGGCCATGCATCGATCGACTCTCAACTGCATAATTAATCGACCTCCCTCTACCAACTGTTTCTCCTTCTCCGCTTCGACGACTAGATCTATACATACATACATACATACACACATATATATATATATATATATATATATATATATATATATATACACACACAATTTTTAAAAACGAATACGTAGATAAATAAAAGAAAAGCAAATAAATAACAGCAATATTTATAATAATAATAACTATATACATAGTTATATATATATATATATGTGTGTGTGTGTGTGTGTGTGTGTGTGTGTGTGTGTGTGTGTGTGTGTGTGTGTGTGTGTGTGTGTGTGTGTGTGTGTGTGTGTGTGTGTATGTATGTATATGTATATATACAATTATTAAAAACTAATAGGTAAGTAAATCGTAACTAGTCATTTTTTATACAGGAATTCTTTACTGCTCTATTCTGATCTTATAGTTGTTAATATTATTGAATAATAATAATTATTATTATTAGAATTATTTATATAATTATTATATAATGATAATAACAACTATAACATCAGAATAATAAAAGTAAAGAATTTCTGTATAAAAAATGACGAGTTGCGATTTTAATCAGTTTTTATACAGAAATTTTTTACTTTTATTATTCTTCTTATAGTTGTTATTATTATTATTATTATTATTATTATTAATTATATTATAATAATAATTATATTTTATATTATAATAATTATATAATAATAATAATATACTTATTATTATTATTATTATTATGGGTATTGCTGTTATATATATATATATATATATATATATATATATATGAACAATTATTAAAAACGAGTAAGTAAATAAATAACAGCAATACCCATAATAATAACAACATCAGAATAGAGCAGTAAAGAATTTCTGTGTAAAAAATAATGTCGACAATTTGTGCTACGAACAATAATTTACGAAATACCTAAATGAATCGACCAAAAAAAGTTTTAGAGTCGTTCATTGCGAAAAAAAATATGAAAAAAAGCAACTAAACAAAAGACACGTATACAGGAAAAATATTCAAGTTGAAAAAAGAGTCACCACAAGAGGGGAGAGAGACTTTTCCTTCGATATGCAATTTTCTCGTCGCGTATGTCGGTAGGGGAGGGGGGTGGGGTGCGAAGAAAATTGGCGGTGTTGCGATTCGTGTAACGGAAAGAAAGACGATGATCGGCGTGTGTGTGTGTGTGTGTGTGTCGAGGAAGTTGAGGCAAAAGGGAAGAATCGCAAACTACTGTGGGGACGACGCATCTGTCCGAGCATATTTGATAGCCACCCACCGAGCGATCCACCCTCAAGAGCGAGGGTCGTGACTACATATGCTCCGACTACCCTCTCTACGGTCCACAACCACCTCTTCAAACTCGCTGTATACGCAGAGAGACCCATTTTTATAGACGTTCGATATATGTATAATTATTAAATTACTGTATAATTATTGACAATTAGAAATGTGCGTGTGGCAACAAACACGGGGACTGTTCATTTTGAATGTTTCATATCTGGGCAATGTTGGCTATCGGCACATCCAGCTGGTTTTAGAACGGTCCTTTATTATTTTTGGAACGAATCGTTCATTTTGTACATTTAAGGGGCTATACCAGTGTGACACTTACGAAAAGTCGATTTTTTTTTGCCTTTTTCGACAGTTTATAGTTTCAAGAATATGAGATGAGATTTTTAAACTTTCAAGGTTTTTATACTTTCAAGAATATGAAATGAGATTTTTTAAATTTGCTGACATTGTAACTCAAGGAGCAATTATCCGATTGACTTGAAATTTGAACTGAGTACTCTTGAATATATTTACTCCACAATGACGTAGGATATTTTTGATTGGATGAAAATTGACGATTTGGCATTGAAAGAAACGACCATTTTATAGGCAAGAAAACAGACTTTTTTTCATAACTACGCCATTTTGTTGGATTTTGATATTTTTCGAAAATCCTACGTCATTGTACAGGAAATACCGTCCGGTTTAACGACATTTTTTCCTTTTTCGGTTTCAGCTACTCAATCGGCCGGAATCATGTCAGCAGTGGAGGAACTTTTTTTTTGCGCCTCCGAAGGCAGCGCATAAGTCGCTTGGATCTCAATATTTTTCTATGAAAAAATTATGTAATATAGGACAAATATAGCCAAATATATTCTTAATTTTCCGAAACATTCAATTCAGTACTTTTCTTCTAAAAAATTCCCGAAAATCACCGAAATTTTCAGCGTTTACACTGGTATACCCCTTAAGGGTCGTTAAAATCGATTAAAATCAGCTTATGTTTGTCGAAAGAGGATCGTAGAGCCATCGGCATTACGTAATGGTGAGTATGGGAGCAATTGGCGAAAATGCGGACAGTCCTCGAAAACGAATATTCTCAAAATTGTCCTTCATTAGTAATATTAAATTTAATGAAAAGTAAATATTGTATTTATTATCTAATAATATTAAACATTTTCATATGATCATTCATGAACAATACTAAAGATTCAATATCAATAATATTAAATAGCGAATAAAAATCATATCATCGTATTTTTGGGTTTATGATTGAACCTAAGCAAATTTGTTTTCCGTAATACGAGAATCTTATTCGATGTTGTTACCAAAGTATTTTGTACACAACATCAAATACTGATTTGCATTAATTTTTTTAACTAAATATTTTGGTAAAAATTAATGTATTTTTTTGTCAAGCAACTGTAATTTCTACAAAAAAAAAATCATTTTTTTCCTATGATTTACTTTAGCTATTACCTTTCTATAAAAGAAAGTTTGATTTTTCTATTTTTAGGACGATGCCTGACAAGGAAAAAAATTCCATCATCGGCAAGGACTATCAAAAGAGGGTCCTACTAGACGACTTGTATTTTCGCCACTTTTTAATTTTTTAAATTCATTTTGTTTCTTCAATTGGTCCATAAAACTATAATGTATTTGTAAAAAATAAATATTATTTTATATCTATGTAATATAAGAGTCGCGTCAATTTTTTAGAATATTTTTATACCTACTTTTCCGAGCGCCAAACGTAACGCCTTAACGATATTCAATGATATTTTTCTATACGCAATAATTTGATTATCATTTCTTTTCACATTTAAATTACGAAGAAATAAATTGACATGCACTTGAAATTTAATTTTCTTTCTATTTCATTGTTGTCGTTGTTTTAATTAACGACCTCGATGTGCATCGAAATGCAGAAAGATCCTGAACAATTCTCAAGTCTTTATCGAGACGAACGTACCCCCCGCGAGTTCCCCCCCCCCCCCCCAGCCGTCAATCAAGAATTTAAAATACAATTCTGTTTCTTCTCTCTTCTACTGAGAAAAAAAACTATTGAATCAAAAAAATTCATTGGTTGACCCAAATAAATGTCTGAACACTATAAATTGATAAAATATTAAATATATACACTATATACACAAATCAAATATCAAATATTGGAAAATGTGATTGATTTAAATACGATATTATTTTTTTTGAAAACCTCTCTTTTCTCTCGATATCTTCACTATCCTTAAAATAAAATGATAATCTATTGAGTTCATTCTATATACAATCTGTATATGTATGGATGAAATAATTAAG
Source organism: Ophion ellenae (assembly GCA_963210295.1). Lineage (NCBI taxonomy): Eukaryota > Metazoa > Arthropoda > Insecta > Hymenoptera > Ichneumonidae > Ophion > Ophion ellenae. The sequence goes on along the minus strand of OY723397.1, from coordinate 21,512,976 downwards.
CCATTGCTACAATATTTTTTATTTCTTACAAAAATATAATCAATAGAATAAATTATTTCTTCACTACATCGAAACGAATATGCCATGAGACGTAACATTTTCGGACTACGTACAATATTAAAAGTAGTTACATGAGATAGAGACAAGTGTATATCATGATTGGAAAAATTAACAATATCGATGCGAAATAATGGTTTTATTGCCACAAAGTACAGGTGTCATTTGTAACAGAGCATTTAGTCTCTAGTAGAAAAAACATAATAGTCGATGAAATAAATGTTCATTGCAATCACAAGAATATATTTGTGAATTCGAGAAGTCATGCTTTTAACATAATTCTATGTGCACTTGCAAACATTTCTTGATTATTGGTTGAAATAAATGTACACTCGCGAGAATTGCTGAAAATATTTAAAAGAAGTTCGTATGCAGTTCTTTGGAATAGGGTAGGATTATCGAAGTAAAATATTCGATCAAATTTGTTTTAATAAAAAATTGAATCTTTTTCAATTAAAAAAAAGCTTACATAAAAAGTGAGCATTAGAACGATCATCAGATATTCAACTGGCCTCTGATCATCAGATACTTAAGGCCTAAATTTTTCACAGACAATCCATTATGTTAACGAAATATTTTTGGTTTTTTCATTCAAGATGATCCAGTCCAGAGATATCGTGCTCACCGCAAGACGCCTTTTTTTTAGAGGTGCTCCCGGAGATCAGCTATAGCAGCTATGAAAATAATTATTTTTACAAATAAAAAATGTTAAAATACAGTTAAAAGTTACCATAATATATGTACAAATTTGTAGGTTAATAGATTTAAAGGTCTTTTCAAGAAAAATTCTTGAAAAATCGATCTTTTTGGGCCTACTGACTATATACAACGCCTTACGTAGATTTTCGGTTCGTGCTACGCTTACGAGAAACGAGCGCGCGTGCGGCTCCTAGCGGTTACTCGGAGAACTATAATTTCCTATAATTTCGGTGGCGCTTGGCCATTATACGTATATGATTTGGTTGAATTTTGTCAACCAAAGAAGAAAGTATTGAATCGATTGCCGTAATGTATTCAGCTCAATTATGCACGTGTCATATTAATAGCATATGCTTTCAAATCAAATATATAATTTTATTGAACATATATGGATTTTATTCAGATATTTAATCAAAACGAGTACATTTAGTTTTCATTTAACGCGATTGTATAAAAAAATTAAATAAAAATGACTACGATTTAATCGCTTCGTGTATGCGCAAGAATCGAATTTTATTTTCGCATAATTTTTCAACTAATTCAGATATTCCTTTAATATTTTTTAATCAAAGTAAAATACTAATATTTTAACGAATAATGTACTTGAAAATCGATATCGAATATGGTGAAGACAATAAAATAATATAGTATTATATCGTATTTTATTCCAGGTCCCTCAGGGATTTTTACACAAAAGTACATTTGATATCCTTATCAATATCTCCTTAAAACTAATATTACATTACTAATTCCTCTCTGGCCTCAATATGTTAAAACATACCTATGTACATTCTGTTCTTTTTCCTTCGTTTTGTTTGCTTTATCACTGCTTTCCTTTATGCAACGCTTCGATCAGTTTTTCGAATTCCCTTATATATGCGCAGAGTTCCTTTACTGGTTCCTTGTTTACCAGTTCCTCTATTCAATAGAATAATATATTTACTCAATAGAAATTTTATCTGAATCAAACGATCAAAAATTAATTTTTCTCGTGTACTCGAATCAACACTATTCATGTCATGAATTAAAACGCTTTTTTTGTTCGTTGCAGAAAATGCATTCGCAACTATGTAATTGGTTCGCGCTAATTTTTGACATAGATTCAATAATATATTGTTCTCGGCTAACGATATATCTTTTGAATGAAATTTTTTTTTTAATTTTATCATGTTATCAAAGTCAACAGCGTTTTGTTTGGATTAATAAATCCGATTATTCAAACCAACAATTTTACAATAGAATCAACGAAATTTCACTCAACAACACCAATGATATTTGATCAATCATTTTTTTTTTCTCAGTGTCCCCTTGCATATTCTTCCTCTTCCCTAGTTTCCGTGGTTATCGTTCCTTTGTCGTCATTTTTCTCGTACACTAGATAGAAAGCTAATGAAGATGGCGATGATTGGCAACGGAGACGATTACGTACGCGGGTGTATTTACCGTACAGGTGCTTCTGACGGTGCCATAAAGTTCGGAAGACAGAAAGAGAGAGGAGTGTGTTACGTGGCTCGCGTACGTCTATAGCAGTCATTATTATTATTATTATTACTACACACACACACACACACACACAGAAGACTCGTGATACCGTTTACGTGGCTAGGGGGGTTAGGAAAGAAAAAGAGGCTTGTGGAAATTGCATATAGGAAAAAGGGAACGTGTCCCGTGGTTGAAGTTTGCGAATATCGCGTTCTCTTTGGATTTACACACACACGACCGTACAAGTACGAGGGACAAAAACGAGGGAGCTTTAAATTCTATACGAGAGGAAAAAAGGCAGTTCTTAAAAGAGCCTTGGTGCAATATGGCGTCATAGACTGAAAAATGCATATGAGCGACTAGAATAGTGTGTGTGTGTGGGTTCAGAAACTGTGGGAGCAATAATAATCACGACCTCGATGGCGAATTCATTTCTTCAACTGTACACCCTTACATTTTCGCGTTTATTATGCACTGTAAGAACTCTCTGCAACGAGCATAGCAAAGGACACGTGTTTCGAATGACTCGTGCGAATTTGTGTCATGCACGGGTCATTTTAAGGGGTTATGATACTGTGAAAATGATGAACGCTCGTTCGTCACTTGAGGCCACCCAAATTGAAGAAGACGGTCTAATATCTAACGAACGAATTAAGGGGTTAGGCCACTCTGGAGGCCGAAAAAATAGGCGTGGTGCGGATTTGTTTTTCAGGTAAACTTTAAAAAAAAAGGATGTATACAAATTGCGAACATAATATTAAATATGTGTCTACGTTCTATTATTTTGGGAATGACAAATATTGAATATTGAAGTGTGCATCGTTGGAACGCGACAAAACTTTTTTTTTTCGTACTGCCAATTTTTTGCCACATCAAGGCTACAAATAGCATTGAAATATTTTTGAACATCTTCATTAGGGATCCATAACCGAAACCAACGAAAGAAGAGTTTCGATAGTGACAAAAATAAAGGAATGAAAAAATAAAGAATAATTTTCGAAGCAGATTTCAACATCGAGTATTAATTTTTCTTTTTTAATTTTCTTAGTTTTTAAGACGACCATTTTGTTTCCATTGTTGAGGGCTGTTTGTTTTTTCTCGGTGAAGGTTGCATCGTTGGAACCAAACGAAAGGTAATTTTTTTTCTCGCTCGCGTTTTTTTTTGCCGATTTAGTGTACGAAAATGGTTCAAACGGTTTTTCTTATCGTCATGAGAGATCTACGATCTTAATATATGTAAAAAATATATATAGATTGTAATGAGAATGAAAAAATTAAATAAATTACAAAGAACTTGCGTTGCACTATAACGATGCAAACTCCGGCGAAAAATTGTTGCACCTTTAAGGCTGAAACATATTTTTGTCTTATCGTAAAAGCATATTTTTCCGTAATTTATATTGCTGGAATGCTGGGCAATAAAAATTTTACAACGTAAACTGTTATTTATCCATAATTTTTTTAAAAATAAATTGACGCCGAAACTCGGGCATTTTTTCGGTTTTTCGTGAACTGTTGGAGATTTCGGAAAATATATTTGGAATGGATTATTCGAGAATGTGCATTTTTGATGGTTTCGAACTTTCCTTCGAACATGCTTCTTTATTTTTTCATTTCTTCATTTTTACTACCATAAAAACTTTTCTTTTGCATTTTTTTTATTGAGGATCCCTAATAAGCATCTTCATAATTTTTTCAGTAATATTTGTAGCCTAAATGTGCAAAAAAAACTGGGCCATAGGGGACAAAAACATCATTTATGTTTCGTGGGGATACCGACAAGACAATCCAAAAACTGAAACTAGGCAATTTCCTATTTGTCATTTATTCGGCTGCGAGATTTTTTTTACGCGTCAGTACGATAAAAAAAAAGAGAAAGATCGCGAGACTGTTGTATTTTTTTCGAAGTTAAGGACTTGAAATGGGAAAAACAGGGACGTTTGTAGAACGATGGAGGAATCGGGGATAAAATGTGTAAAATGCCGGCGAATTTTAACGAGGACAGATGTACTCCTGGAAAGTTTGATTCTATTTTTTCGTCTCTTCTTCTCTCACTTCGGTGCAATATCTCGTTGGTTCTTCGAGTATAACGAGCGTCGCAATTAGTACCGATAATCACGCGATCATCCGAATTCTCTTAAACACCCACTCGCGCGATGTCATGAAGTCGCAACGAGAATTTTACCCTCGATTTTTAACCGCATAGTTTTATAGTCTAGGATCTTAACTTTAATTGGCAACGAGGATTTTGTAAAAAAAAATGAATGTTCGCCCACTGCGCTATGCAGAACCGCCCCCCCCCCCCGCTCGTACCCTTTTTTCTTTGGCGTTTTTCTCGAAACTATTTTACGAAACGATGTAAGTCATGTCATTTCCTATTGTCCGACCGCAAGATATTTTAACATGTTTATCCATTTGTTAATAACAGATTATCAGTTTTTCGTTTCAATGGAAAATTGAACTTTTTTTCTACAGCCTGCCATTTTCGAAATTATCAAAATTTCCGAAAAGCGTCCGGTCATGCGAAAGTTTCATTATTATCAGTACAGTTGTGCGGTCGCTGAAAAACCTCGTAATCGGAAAAAATAGAAGGCCAGTTTTTTGACAGGTGATTCTGTCTAAAAATCGGAGTGCAGGGGTTTTTTTAGGGGATGAAGGCGGATGGAGGTGGATTGATGCCAAACTACAACCCCTACGAGGTCGGCGCCGTGAGACGAAATGTATAGAAAAATGCGGGCTTTAGTTTTGTCCACAGCGCCGAAGTCGTGGAAGTCCATTTTGGGGGTGAAAAAGTGGGGTGAAACTTTGAAAAATCAGTTTTCATTCAATAACTCTTGAGGAAAAATTCGTACACTTTTTGTTCAAATGAGAAAGTTGTAGCCCTTGAAAAGACGCATGAATCGAGCATTTGATCATCACTCTCCGATAATATCTTCACACCCAGAATAATTGTTGAAATACCAAAAAATTGTTTCTTGAATAACTCAAAAACAATCGGTTTTTCGGGCAAGGTATAAATGTACGAAATGTAAAGAATAATTTTCTCTATATTTTCGTTTTTATGGACTACCCTTGAATTTTGATTTTCCAACCCCTCTCGGGGGTTAAAAATTCAAACTGAAATTCTGGGAAAACTATTGACCGCACGAATTCGCCGCCGTAGAACAATTTGTAGCTTGAACCCTCAGCTACATTTTCGTCCACAGCGCCAAACTCGTATCTCTTTGTTTTCGATCGATGGTTTTCCCAGAATTTCATTATGAATTTTCAACCCCCGAGAGGGGTCGGAAAAAGCAAAATTCAGGGTTGCTCCATAGAAACGGAAATATAGAGAAAATTATTCTCTACATTTCGTACATTTAAACCATCCCCGAAAAGTCGATTGTTTTTAAGTTATTCAATAAACCATTTTTTTTTATACTTCAACAATTTTTTCGGGGCTGAAGATATTATTGGAAAGGAATGATCAAATACTCGATCGACGCGTCTTTTCGAGGATTACAACGTTCCCATTTGAACAAAAATTATATGAATTTTTGCTAAAGAGATATCGAATGAAAACGGATTTTTCAAAATTTCACCCCACTTTTTCACCCCCAAAATGAACTTCCACGACTTCGGCGCTGTGGACAAAAATAACGCCCGGATTTTTCTAAACATTTTGTCTCCCGGCGCCGACCTCGTGGGGGTTGTAGTTTGGCATTAATCCACCCCCATACCCCTTCATCCCCTAAAAAAATCCTACACCCCGATTTTTAAACAAACTTGGATTTAGCACCCGCGGCACCTACAAAATCATCAGTCAAAAAACTAGCCTCCTTCTAATTTTTTTCCGATTCCAATATACAGCACGACTGTACCATATACCATAGTACATTATTTATTTTTCATTTCATTAAATAACAGGTACTACATTATTTATAAATATTGTTTAATTTACCAAAAATGCCAAGTCATTCGGCGAAGTTGTGTTTGAGAAAAAATCGCCAAAAACTTGACGGATTTCTTTACCGACAGAGTGCCGAGTGATTTAGGCTCGAAACCAAAGGGTCGCAACGTAGAACGGAAGAAGGGGACACTCTGATGTGAGAGGAGCGGATAAACGTGACGAAATAATTCGCCATGGCTAAGAAAGAAAAGCGATTTGACAAATGCAAGCACGAATGTGCCAAATGCGCGGGTATAGGAAACGTACGTTTGGCTCGCGCCGTTACCTTTCATAGGGGATATGCACAGGTGAGGATGGGTCAGAATATAGTCGGTTAAGCCTCGCCGCCAGGAAAAACTGAAGAGGGTGCCGGACGCCGTTCGGACGAGACGCCACCCCCTGCGTCTTCACCGGGCCAGTTCGAGCAGACAAAGAGGCGACCTGTCCACGTATTATAGTGGCTAATTCACGTACGTAGACAGCGCGAGAGACAGCGCGAGACTCGCTCTGTTCCCTCCCACCTCCTCACTCTCCCACGCGGACAAGATTCTACCGGATCACGTATCGGCGACATAGAACCACGAGGGGGTGAATTGCAACTCCCCTGCACGAAACTCGCGGCCTACGAGGCCTTCCATGCAGAATTTACCCGCACTGAGAAAAAAACCAATTGAATCAAAAAAATCTATTGGTTGACCCAAATAAATGTCTGAACGTGAAGTGTCACCGATATATGATATTGTTACAATAATATAAAAGATTGGAAAATGTGATCGATTTAAATAACATATTATTTTATTTGAAAATCTCTTTTATTCTCTGAATATCTACATTATCCTCCAAATAAAATTATATTCTATTGAAATCATTCTATATACAATCTGTAGATGTATGGATGAAATAATTGAGCGGTTGCTACAACATTTTTTATTTCGTACAAAAATATAATCAATGGAATTAATTATTTCTTTACTACATCGAAACGAATATGCCATGAGACGTAACATTTTCTTACTCCGTACAATATTAAAAGTGCAATAGCATGCAACTAAGTATGCGATAGAGACAAGTGTATATCATGATTGAAATATCAACAATATGGATCCGAAATAATGGTATTTTTGCCACAAAGTACACGTGTTTAATTTGATTCTATGTGCACTTGCAAACATTTCTTGATTGTTGGTTCAAATAAATGGACACTCACGAGAATTGCTGAAAACATTTGAAAAATTCGCATCGCGGAATAGGATAAAATTGTCACAATAAAGTGTTTGATCGAATTCGTTTTATTAAAAAAAATTGAGTTTTTCAATTTTTTTAATCTTAAATAAAAAGTGAGCTTTAGAATGATCATTCACGATAATAGTGGAGAGGATATCAGATATTCAACGGATAAGAACAAATACTACACTTTGATCTTAGCCACAGGCCAAGAAGCGATACTCTTTAGTTTCTCCATGACCATGATTTGGTTGAATTTTTGCAACCAAGTGCGCAAGAAACAGATTTTATTTTCGCATTTTTTTTAACCAATTCAGAAACTTGCTTATTATTTTTCAATCAAAAAAAATATTAATATTTTAACGAATAATGTACTTGAAGATCAATATCGGATATGGTGAAAAAAATCAAATAACATATTTTTTGTTCGTTGCAGAAAATGCATTCAAAACTATATATTTTGTTCGCGATAATGTTTTAGATACTTTCAATAATATATTGTTCTCGGCTAACAATATATCGTTTGAATGAAAAAAAAAACTTAATTTTAGTATGTTATTAAAGTCAATAGCGTTTTGTTTGAACTAATAAATCCGATAATTTACACCAACAATTTTACAATTGAATCAATGAAATTTCATTCAACAACACCAATGATATTGGATCAATGATTGTTTTTCTCAGTGCGGTAACGCATTTTTCTCAGACCGCTTTCCAATTTGGACAAAAAGCGAAGTCACACTTGCTCCGGGGCTTGATTCTCCATGGCCTGAGGCTTTTCTTTCCACCGAAAAGTCGTCGTGTCAGTTAAAATGGCCGCTCCGTAGATCGGCATTCCGTAATTCATCTTAGATTATCGGAAAAATCATTTTCGGAAACGCACTTGAATTCATTGAATAGTTCAGTCCGCATCCTGATGGTTCAATCGGGCTAAAGAAGACCACCACCTCTCACAATCTGTTGGCCTCGTCACCGAATTTTTTCACTGACAGGAAATGTATTCCGATTCACTTCTAACGCAACATTTATCAAACTTGGGGAATTGGTCAATTTGAAGCATACCTATCAGTCCGGTCAAACTTCCCGGTGAGTGTTGATTTCGAGAGAGAAAAAGTCTTTTTAAAAAGAATTTTCGAAAAATCTTGTCTATTTAGGAAAATGTTTATTCGAGTCGTACAAAATGATTGGTCATTTACTTGAAAATACTACCCAAGTTGGATATTTTATTTGATCGCAGTGGATAAAAAAGTCTTTTCAACTTGAATAATATTTCACTGGAGCTGAATACCCTGTGTTTTTCTTAGTCAGTCGTAATCAATTGGAACATATAGTTGAAGTTGATACATCACTTGGTTGGATATCGGACAGAAGTCTAGTGAACCGATATCCAAACAAAGATTTATACGAATCAAGCGAACCATTGCTCCCACCTCTTCCGCTTTTTTTTCTCGCGCCATTCCTGGGCTTTGCGCATTCGCGTGGAACGTCCTATATACGCGAGAGTATATGGCCCATTTCGTTAAAAGTCAGGACATTTTCGCACAGTCGTCGGCTTATCCATCATCACACCCACGGAGAGAAGAAACGAACTTTTCGTCTCGTCACCCGGAATGCTTGAGCGAATTCTTTAAAATCTCTGTCACGCAGACCTTTTGACTCTTCCCTCGCGCTTTTCATCGTATTCCCCAGGACCGTGAGAGAAAGTTTTCATAATATTATTTTTCATTTCTTTTCAAATTTTCCATTTCATTTAAAATATTTTATTTTCGTTTTTTTTCAAGTGTTTTCAATTTTTTCTTTTTTCCCCAATTGTCCATTTCTTAAAAAAAATTCTTTCAAATATTTCGTTTTTTTAAATATTTGATTTCATGCAAGAATTTTAATTTCTTTTAATATTACGTATTTATTTTTTGAATTCCATTTGATTTCTTCTCAATTTTTTTTGTTCTATTCCATTCCATGTTTTATTTTTTCCAAACTTCACCCCTCATTCCAAACTCCTTTCATTTCACTTAACCATCTTCATTTCATCGATCGGCCTTTCCAATTTTTACCACGAACAGCTCGCCCAAGAAATATTAAAGGAAAAAAACGTTCTTTTGGGTGACAATACAACGAGGTTGCGAAACACTCGAAGAATCGAAGTCTCGTCAATTTTGCGCGAAAAGCCCCGTAAGGACGTTGCGAAACCTGCTTCGCGACGTGTAGAATCGAGCTATATAGACATATCGGTGGTGGTGTACCCGCAGAGGAGTTTCCAATGGGAGGAACCTTCGCACGCTATCCTCAATAATTCAAGCTCGCGGATCTCTCGTGGTCTTACGTGTAACCCCACGCGTTCCGAAAGCCCCCCCACATATGTATGCGTGAGTGTATCCGGGGAGGGGGACTTGGGCACTGTAGCTATATGTATATACTACACACACACGCGCACACACGAGAGAGAGAGAGAGAGAGAGAGAGAGAGAGAGAGAGAGAGAGAGAAATGTACATTTTGAGCACGTTATATCTATTACGGCCAAACGCCGCGAAAAAATGTCATCATCTGCAGGCGGCCATGTTTTTCTCTATTCTCTGTTCTGATTTTTGTTTGAAATACTCTCCATAAATGTACCTTAATGTTTAAAAAAATGCGTTTCTAGATCACCAACCTTTCCCCACAAAAAGTCGAAATTGAGCCATTTTTTCGGGCCTCTAGGTAGATTCAGCTGGTTTAATTTCATTCAATGATCACTTTGAAATTTCCAAAATACAATTTTTTTACTGCATACTCGTGTAGGATGATAGTGAAGTATGCATCGTTGTGATGCAACGAAAAATAACTTTTCTTTCAATTGCCCAGTCTTTTTTTGGTAAATTTTGCTTTCAATGATCACTCCAATGCTCTTTATGATACTTGTTCGAGATTTCGAAGTCCGCGAAAATTATTTCTCCGGAATTATGAAAATAAAGAAATAAAGGAATGAAAAAGAACTCTCGTTGCATCTGCACGATGCAAATTTCATGTTTGTGTAGTCTACTGTCCGAACTTTAGTTTCCAACATTGAGAAGCAGCTTGTTTACACAAAGGATCACCTTTGAAATGTGCCTTTGATTTTTAAATATCTCTACATTGATTATGCTTATTTTTCGTGATTTTCTTGAGTGAGACATGTCGAGGTAGTCACACATCGAACTCCAAACGTAATCAGCCATCATGTGGGGCCCATCTTCCCTGATACCCATCTGCCCTCATTTTTATTTCTTGGTGGAAGCGCCTTCCCCTTGTTCTCCACCGAAGGAGCCAAGATTTTGTGCGAATTTATCTTGATCCTTTATTTCTATCCCGAAAGAAGAAAAAAAGCACTTTTTGACGAAAACTGCAATCATTTTCTAAATATTTGAATGAAATACTCTCTGCATATGTAACAGAATGAATTAGGGTAGTTCGAACAAGCTCGTCCTTGCTTTGCTGCCGCCGATATATCCCTAAATTAATTTATAAAAGCAAATTATCCAAAAATACAGAAAAAAAAATTCTTAAATGAACTGCTAACGATCCTCGCATTGTTATTACGCATTATTGACTCAGCAATTCCCTGACTTTTCCAGCTTTTCCACACAGCTTTTGCAAATATTCCAGGGTGACTGTGGTTAAACAAAGAACATAATTTTTTAAATTCAAAGAAGTGAAAATGTAGAATTTTTTTTTAAATTTAACTGGCACGCGAAAGAATATTTAAACACTGTCAAGTAAAAAACATACGTTAGACGCAAGTACAGACCCTGTTCTTTATTGTAAACAGAATCTTTTACGTCGGTGCCAATAAATAGAAAATAAATATAAACATTTATCTACAATAATAATTCTCTGCTTGTGTATCGACAAATCGAATGTCGATGTATAGAGCTTCGAGGTAGATCAGTTTTTAGTTTTAAAAATGTTCAATATTTGCCACCGCAACAACTGGTTTTGTATATAATGAAGAATAATATGAACATTCAAAATATACAAAAAAAAAATATTTTCATACTCTGCAGTTTTTTTTAAGTCGCTTTCATATTTCCTAATACTTGCAAAAGGTAAAATTTGGAAAAATTTCATGGTGTTGAAGTTTGCATCGTTGGAACGCAACGAACGTTTCGTTCTCCATTTTATTTTCCATCTTTGTATTGTTATAGGCGATCTTTTTTTATAAATTCATAATATAGATCGATAAATAAATATCTTAAAAAAGTAATTGAAGAATTTTTGTCGGTGAAATGTGCCATATGAAATTAAATTCGTTGCTGTCCAACGATGCAAACTTCAGCATCGTAAAAATTCCAGAATTTTCAAAATTGCCTGACTTTTTTCTGATCATTCCAGGAGGAAAGAAATTCCGAGTTTTTTCGGTTTCCCCTGTTTTCCATATGCGTAACAGACATGCCTCTGTATAAAATTAAACGCTTTGCAGTAAATTGAAATATAGGTTGGTATAGGCCTGACCGTACGATATTGCCGCACGTACGTATATTGCCGGCACCAATTTTTTTTCTTTGCCTATTATTATTATTGTTTTGGCGCTTTATACAAGTCTCGGCATCTAGCTGGCACCTATGAGGATTCTACGAACATATGTCAAGTAGGATTCTCTTACACACTTTTTACAGATCGGTCTCGTGTAGGTCCTGAGTAACTAGATCGCATTCGTCTCTGCTGTTGTTTGTGCACGAAATTTCCAGTATCGTCGGTGCTTAAAAACTTTATAGGATAACTGCCTTCTGCATTTGCTCATACGTCTGCGTCGGGAGCCCAACGGTGTGCAGGGCGTAGCTGAGTTGTTTTGGTATCACTTCAGTTGATGATAATACGATTGGCACTATCCTAACACTGTCCATCCTCCATAGGCGCTTTATTTCCGTCGCAAGTTCCGAGTATTTCGCGATCTTCTCTCGGATAGTCTTCTCCGCGTTGTTCGTGTTTGGTATTGCAATGTCAATTATGGTTGTTGTCTTCGCGCGTTTGGCGATCAGCGTTATATCTGGCCTATTTGCAGCTATCGTCTTGTCCGTTAAGATTATAATAATAATAATAATAATAATAATAATTATTATTATTATTATTATTATTATTATTATTATTGTTATCATTACTACTACTGTTATGAATTGACAGTATAAATGGTGAGAACGAATACCTAGAATGTGTACGTAGTATTATTAATGGAGAGCGGTGCTACATATGCAACGTCGTCGCGCGTATGAAGCGAGGACGAATTAGACGCAAAGACACAGGAGGGAACCTCGTGGAACGACCTCGAGATTTTTCTCATTCTTCTAGATATTATACACGAGCGTGCGCTCGTGTATAATACAAACGATCCCGGTTGCGTTCGTCGATTCGTCGAGTATTGCGCGAACAAATGCGTTTCTCATTACGGTCGAGCAACTTAATTCGAAACGATAGTACTGCACGATGGGATTGCGCGTTTGCGCGTTTATTGCGATTGCTTGGAAACTGGAACGTTTCGAGAGGCGCGGCGATAAATTGTTCCTCGTGTGCATGTGGACATCCGTCGCGTAGGTTCGGCCATTTTTGTTTTTTTTTTCGTATTCGTGTTACTTTCTGCTCGACGATGTGAGACGAGAAGAACAAAAAGTCAAAGGAAAATGCGAATTCGCGGATGGCGATGCAAAAAAGAGGAGAGATTTACATATTTCTTTATTATATTAAAAAATAATTATCTATAATAATAAAGATAATAATGAAAAAAATAATAATAAAGAAGCCGCATACCATGATTTCTAAACCATAATACTTGGTATAATGATACCAAGTATCGTGGTTTAGAAATCACGGTATGTGGCTTCTTTATTACATGAAAAAATAATAATCTCGATGATGATGACAATAACAACAATTCAAGTCACACTTTTCCAATAACAATAAATTTTCTAAACATTATTCTCATTATCAACAATAATGTGTTGCTTTAACATAATGAAGTATTGTTTAAACCCTATTATTAACAATGTTTTGTTTGGTTTAATGTTTAAGTTTAAGTCTAATTTTAGAAATATCAATCAACAAATAATAATTATTATTATTATTAGTGCTGTTACCATCGCATGTGCCTATATTTGTTGTGGCTTGAATGAAAAAACCTGAGGCGTATGATGAGCAAGATAGAGGGCTTTCTGAGCAAGGGGAATCTTGACCGCAACCATCTTGATCTTTGCGGGGGCCGTCTGCATGCGAAGTGGACCAGGGAGCGCAAACTATTCCCGGTCTCTCTCTTTCTCGCTCTCTCTACGAATGTTACCTCCAGAATCTTTGGGGGAGATGATGATTTATTAAGGCCTTTGGCCACTCTAGAGGCCGAAAAAATAGGCTTTTTGGGGATTTTTTTCAGAAAAAGTACAAAATAAATCGAGATTACAAAAAGGGTGTTTATCATACGTATCAGTGATTGTATACAATAATTTTTTCCGGCGATTAATTTCGAAGGCGGCTGTGCAGCGTTTATCTCAAAACTGCATTTTCTAAGTTGGCCGGAAACATAACTCAGACAATTTTCAACCGATTCGCTTGCAAGGTTAAATATATCTTGAAAAATACATTGTCTATGGAAGTAAGTAGGATTTTTTTTTATATTGCATGGTTCATTTGTTATTAACAATTGTCCGACGATTTGTTAGGCAAATTTTTGGAAAGTGAAAAATGTATAGGCCTCTAGAGTGGCCTAAGGCCTTAATGCACTAGGACTAATTTTCCTCTGGCATACAATACAAAATCCAAAAGATACAGAATCACAATGAAAATCCAAAAAGAGAGAGACAGGTTGCTTCAAGTTGGTGAAACGTGGTCAATTCGCGTTTTTCCTCATTGCAAAACCCTCGCTGTCGTTTCTCAAGAGATCACACATGCTCGTGCATAAACCGCGGCACCAGAGAATCATCATTATTATTATTATTGTTGTCATTACGTGTTTCCCTCTCTTGAATTTTTTTCTCATTCTCCTTATCATCGCGACCTGCAGCAACGGATGCCACATTGCCCGCGTAATTCCAGACCCGTCCCGGATCCCCAGCAATTCCGCAAGATGATATTCAATTATCTCGCTCGTCCGCAATCATTTACTCGTTCACTTTTTCGTTTTCACTTTTCCCAAGAACTTTTCAGCAACGATGTGGCCCCTCATTGTTCACTGTCATTATCAGCATCGTTATTATTTTTGTCGTCGTCATTCTTACGGTTCTTGTAATTCCTAGTGTTCTTCTTACCTATTGGGGAATAACCACTTCTGTATTGGGTACTTGATATTCTTGGGGCTTATTTCTTTTCAATTCTGCCAATATTAATATATTGATTATAAAAATGCCCAACATGTGTGCACGTAAAAGGTGTTTGCGCATACACGCCTCGACTCGAGGATCGACTGCATTCCACGAGATGCTGCGGAGATCACCACACAGACGAAGTAAAAGTCAATAACATATCTATGTATTTATACAGGGTGTCCCTCTCATCTCTGCCACCCAAAATAACTGGGTAATTATCGACGTCACAAAAAAATGTTCCAGACAAAAGTTGTACGGTGTGATGGAGGCCATCAAATGCGACCAATTTTTTTTTATTTCGGTGGAGGCGCTGACGCACAGTGGACGACACTTCTACTTTTTTTTATAAGGGAATGGTACATTTTTTTCAACCATCTTGTGAAGCACCTCAGGCACCTCAAGCCACATAAAAAACATTAGGGGGTCAAAGTCGTTCAAGGTCATCCAAGGTCACCTATAAAAATGAAATACAAATCTAAATGTGAAGGGATCTAAATATCTCGGATCACTACCAAATATTTGGTAGTGATCCGAGATATTTAGATCCCTTCACACAAGACGGCGTGAAGGGACCTTCACGAGATTGTTTATAACTTCTTCAACTATAAACATATTTTTTAATGAAATTTGGTACACAAATTCCTAAAGGGGCTATCCAGTGTGACACTTTCGAAAATCGATTTTTTTTTCTTTTTCGACAGTTTATACTTTCAAGAATATGAGATGGGATTTTTATACTTTCAAAAATATGAAATGAGATTTGTCAAATTTGCTGATATTGTAACCCAAAGGGCAATTATCCGATTGATTTGAAATTTTACACTGAGTAAAAAAAATTGATGATTTGGCATTTAAAAAAAGACCATTTTATAGGCAAGAAAACAGACTCTTTTCATAACTACGCCATTTTGTTAGATTTTGATATTTTTCGAAAATCCTCCCTCATTGTACAGGAAATACCTTCCAGTTTAACATTTTTTTCCTATTTCGGTTTCAGCTACTCAATCGGCCGGAATCATGTCAGCAGTGGAGGTAGTTTTTTTTGGCGCCTCCGAAGGCAGCGCATAAGTCGCTTGGATCTCAATATTTTTCTATGAAAAAATTTGTCAATATAGATAAAATATAGCCAAATATATTCTTAATTTTCCGAAACATTTAATTGAGTACTTCTCTTCCAAAAAATTCCCGAAAATCACCGAAACTTTCAGCGTTCCCACTGGTATTGAAAATCACCGAAACTTTCAGCGTTCCCACTAACTTAATATACATACAAATGAACGCCCAAACGTTTTTTCCAATGATCCTACTTAACCTTCGAAAATCCATTTTTTTAAACAGTTCTAACTTTCGGGTCATCACATCACTCCTTCATTAGTCTACAATGTTTTGCCAACTATAATTAACAGCGATGGAAGTTCAGTAAGGATTTCTATTTATTACGAAAAAATAGCCAACAAAAAAAGAATGAATGAATGGGAGCGCCGACTGCCGAGCGCGGTTCTCCTTCCCGCGCCAATACTTTTTGCGAGGCACTCGAAAATTGGCGGGAACAAGTGTGGAATTACGTTATTAAATGGGGACGAGCTGGCGTAGAACTTGCTCGGTGGTCTGTTGTTCAAATTAACGAAAAAAAAGGAGCGGTTGAGGGGGGGGGGGGGGGGGGTTAAAAAGTTGCGCTGAATTTTGTCTTCGACTTTTTCAATGCGCGAGCACGAAGCAGCGCTTTCGCCATTGCGAGTACGTACGTGTACATCCGAATACAACAAGTTCGAAGTTTTGTGATGGCAACGGGAAGCCGCAGAAAGAGAGAAACCGAGGGAGAGAGAGGAGGGAAGAGAAAGAGAGAGAGAGTCGTCTTGGTAACGCTTTGTTGTGCCACGTAGTGGACGACCTGGTGGCGACGACTACGACGCGACAACATTTAGCAACGGGGGCACACTCTGTACAGTAATCGCGAGGTAAATGTCGTCTGAAGCAGAAGGGAAAAGGAGAGACGATGAAACTCCCACAAAACTACCAAAATTCCGCTGATTTTACTTTGTTTTTCCTTTACGGGCTATATCTACCTAGGTGGGTCAAAAGATTGCATTTTCGAAAAACATTTGTATTCGATATCACCTATTAGCGGTTTTCCCTAAAAATTTCATTGAAATATTCTTAAAATTGAACGAGCTACAGCTTCCAGCAGTCAGCCGGGCGGGCGGTGGCAGCACCGTACCTCAAGCTTTAAGGGGCTATACCAGTGTGAACGCTGAAAATTTGGGTGATTTTCGGGAATTTTTTTAAAGAAAAGTACTCAATTAAATATTTCGGAAAATTAAGAATATATTTCGCTATATTTGACCTATATTACATAATTTTTTCATAGAAAAATATTGAGATCCAAGCGACTTATGTGCTGCCTTCGGAGGCCCCGAAAAAAGTTCCGCCACTGCTGACATGATTTCGGCCGATTGAGTAGCTGAAGCCGAAAAAGGATAAGACGTCGTTAACCTGGAAGGTCTTTCCTGTACAATGACGTAGGATTTTCGAAAAATATAAAAATCTAACAAAATGGCGTAGTTATGAAAAAAGTCTGTTTTCTTGCCTATAAAATGGTCGTTTTTTTTCAATGCCAAATCGTCAATTTTCGTCTAATAAAAAATATCCTACGTCATTGTAGAGTAAATATATTCAAGGGTTCTCAGTTCAAATTTCAAGTCAATCGGATAATTGCTCTTTCAGTTACACCGTCAGGAAATTTGAAAAATCTCGTTTCGAGAAAAACGCGTTTAAACATTTAACTATCGATTTTTGCAAGATAGACTACAAAATAAATCGAGATTACAAAAAAGGGTGTTTATCATACATATCAGTGACTGTATACAATAATTTTTTTTTGAAGCGATTAATTTCAAAATGGCAGCTGTGCAGCGATTATCCTAAAACTGCATTATTCAAGTTGGCCGAAAACATAACTGAGACAATTTCCAACCAATTAACTCGAAATGTTGAATATATCTTGAAAAATACTTTGTCTATGGAAGTACGTAGGATTTTTTTTATATTGCATAGTTCATTTGTTATTAACAAATATCTGACGATTTTTTAGGCAAATTTTTGAAAAGTGAAAAATTTGCCTAAACATCGTCAGATAATTGTGCTATAAACTATAAAGAAGTATAAAGCATTGTATTTAGGCCACGACTGGTAAAAAGCGTAGGAAATTTGTGTCGGTGGAAATTCGAATGAGTGAGATGAGGTTAGGACTATAGTCAGCTGTTGCCTTGCTGTCACGTCTGTTTATCGTAGCAAGTGGTAGTAAATCCACTACCGAAAGTTCAAGTCTAAGTAAGGAAGTACCCTAAGTCTCAAAAATGGTGAAGAAATCTTTCTCTTAAAAAAAAACAATGAAAATCAGCCACTTTTTTCCTCGCCTAAAAGTATCTTGCCCCTTAATGCCTGCCATATTCCTCCTTTTCCCACTTTCCGCATGGTTTTGGCAAGGTCCTCTCCCCTCTTTGACGGGTTCTCATGTATTGTTATAATAATTATTATTGCAATGCAGGGGTAGAACATAGAATTAAGATAAATGTAAGAAAAATGTGTATAAACAAATCGGAAACTTTTTGTAAAGAACTTGTAAAGCAAGTTGTGCAAATAAAACTCTTATTATTATTATATATTATTATTACCATTATAATTGCGATTATTACAGTTGATAATTGAATAATTATAATAACATATTATTGTCAACTTGTTGCAATAATTCAATATTGTACCCATTAACTTATTTTCTTTTAATTTTCTTAAAATATATTATCAATATGATCATCATTATTATAATCTTTTTTTAGTGTTAATTGTCATGAGAAAAAAAACTGATTTCTTTTTTCACTCTAAAACACTCACAATTATTGTTGCGAATTTAAATGTGCAATTTTGAGAAGTGGAACGTGAAGTCCGAAGAAGAAAGCAAATAATGTCCTATTGGACTTTTCGAACAAGTTGAAGTGAAAGGAAAGAAAAATGTAAACCGTTCTTAGCAGAATTGTGAAACTGTACTTTGGGTACGGTCAGTTATACACTGGTGTCTCTTTTTTCCCGACCATCACCGGCAACCAAGCCCCCCTGGACCATGCTGCCATTTGTTGATACAGTGAAACTCATCTCTTTTTCATTCAGAAAAGATCGAACGAGCTCTGGGAAAGAGCAATTCTCCGATATTGCTGAGAAATTCTTGCTGAACGGTTCCGGTAAATCGCTTTTCCCCAACGCGTCCAAGAAAGATATTTGCGGCGCTGCAACTTCGTATTCGAAACTCCGGTAAATGTTTTTCAATAGTACTCGTGGATTATTATTATTTTTAGTCGGTCACCGACCTTCGTGCCACTTTAGCGCATACTAATTTCGTGTACGATAAATCGATCTGTAGAAAACAATCCTGCCTTAAATGCCTTAAACGGTGGACATATCTCGAGAACCACTTGATGGATTCTTTCCACATTTACGGGAGATACGACGCGAGAAGCATTTAAGGTGGTTCGGAAGAAACAATTCAAAAATCAACTAATGTTTAACCTCTTATTTTTTGTGAAAAAGAGATAGTGTCATTAACCACGTTGAAATAAAATAATTTAATCCAATCCACTGTACCATTTGCGAGATATGAACGTTGAATGTTGGCCTAAAATACACGCACTCAAACGTAACCTCCGAAAAATTTACCGGAAATGATAACTTTACGTAAAATTTAGTCGTTTGACCCAGCAAACGAAACTTCTTATTCGAATCTTCGACTAATACGGAATTCACCTGCAGAAAATGTAGCGATCCAGCGTGCAATTTTTTCACGATAATTTATTAAATTTTGCTATGCGGCATCTGTCTCTCTCTAAACGGTGTTCGGAGCGTCAGCTGTGACTGCTAGGGGAAATTCCTAGACGGCAATTCACGCAGAATGCGATATGAATGTCGCCGAATGCCTACGCTGCAGATCGTGCTAAATACAATAAGAATAGAATAAACGTAATAATAAAACGAAGGATAAAAAATGAATAAAAATATGTTGATTGTAGATCTTAATTTTTTTAATTGATTATTACGTATACAAGTATACATATGAAGAACGGCTGCAAACATTTTTATTCAGAAAACTTAAAAATTTCTTTCTGTTTTCGTTCTGTATATTTACCTGAAGATGAAACTTTAAAAAGTTCCCAATCAATCTCTTATTATTTATCTTCGTGAACAAAAGCAGATCAATTTTCTGTAAAAACAGAAATGGCCACGCACACGTAATTGTGCCGTGTTTTGACATTTGTCGAGTCGTTGAGAGGTGATGTTTGAATTGGTCTAAAGTGAGGTTATGTAGCGTTGTCAACTGCTTAAAACATGAACTCACTAGTAAAGTCGATAATGATGAACCGAGTGCTCAATAACCAATGTCGATTGTAAGTATTTATGAAAATCATCATAAATTTTCATTCTAAGGGGTGCCAAAATAAAAATACTTTTTTATGAGATTAAATTCTATGTATTCTAAACATTCGAAAGAAAAAAATAGAAATCGTTGAAATTGTTGTCATCGTCTTCAACCTCATCGATTGATGAGGTTGAAGTTTGCATCGTTAGAATGCAACGAAAATTAATATTTTGGAATTTCTTTTATATATTGTGGTTAATTTTCCCTACAAAAATCCTTCAACCATTTTTCAAGATATTTGTTTAACGATCTACGATATAAATCTATAAAAAAAGATCTACTATAATGATAAAAGTATGGAAAAAAATGTGCAATAGTATATTACGATACGTGTAGGGATGAAATCATTATTTTAAAAGTTACGCTAAAATATCATATGATCTCAACGTTAACTGCAAGTCAAGCACTGAAGAAAAAAAATTGAAAAACTGTCACACCAGAATAATAATTTCGATAATCCATGTACGTTTATTAAATAATGTATACAAAAGTATGTTAAACAAGGGAAATAATTTTAATTTTTTCAAATTATGTAATTAAGGGAGACTTTGTCCTTGAAATCGGCGGGAGATGTTAGCGGCTCAACATGAGCAGCTAGAAGAGGAGGGATGCCTCTATGGACCAGGCATTGCCGGTCAGCGGTAATTATAAACACATTTGTGTAAACACATTACAAAACTTTAAACGCGTTTTTCTCGTAAAAACACGTTTTTAAAAATGGCTGACCCTCTCCTGACCGCTGTAATTAACATATCGACCTGAAATTTCGAGAGCATACTCAGAAAATATGTCTTCACGGAATGACGGATCGTTTTTTCGATAGATACATTTTTGCATTTATTATTTATCTTTTTATGCGAGAAAAAAACGCGAAAATTCGATTTTTTTTTATTGCCGCCATTTTCCGAAATTTGTACTAAACGAAAAACCCATCCGTCATTCCATGACCAAAGGGTCACAGATTGATAATATGCTTTGAATTTGTGTTTCAGATCAACAAAGAGGGGGCGTGATGTCAGCCGTTTACCTTCCGCGATTTAAGGACCTGTTTTCGCGGAGCTGCAACGGCCGCCATTTTAGTTTAAAAAAAAATCTTAACGTTCTGTATATCATGAATAAAAGCAAGAAAAAAACCGCATTCAAAAACCTTTACTCGTTTCCTTAAAAAAAAATAAAATGTAAACACCTGAAATATGGCACTCCAAGGACAAAGTGTCCGTTAAAACACCAATTTAACAAACTGTAACGATTTTTTTAAATCGCTTTTGTTGGTTTGCACCGTTTTACTTTCAGTCGTGCATGTTCGTGTGACATTGCAATTATTGAATGTTAGATTGCCGCTAGGGCCGTAATTGCCGTACAACTATGGGTCAGCGTTTCGTCTTGATTACGCCGTAATTTTTTCTACAACATGAAAGTGTTTTCAGGAGAATCGCTAATCTATCCCTGTCTCGTCATTTGTTCGTGAAGAATTTTCAAGCTTCAAATGACATTTGAAAGTATTTTCTTTTGTTTTTCATGCATCTGTGAAGTTAGGCGATCGATTTTCGTACGATGTAAAAAATCGCTACTTAGGTCACGGAAAAGCGTAAAAGAACTTTCGTTGCGTTGCAAACTTCAATACGATCGATGTTGTGAATTTCAATCGTCTACAAGCATTTCGATTTTAGTCTCGAAACTCCTCGAGGCATCCTCGCCCGAGCATTCCCACCAAACTGAACGCCAAAGAAAGAAAAAAGATCCCTCCGTGTGCTAAAGCAAACGAGAAGTTAACATCCAATTTACCGAAAATTCGTCGAATCTCTGGAAGGTCGAACGCGCCGTAAATTGACCTTGAACGGAAACATAACCTCAAAAAAAAGACGCAAGAAACGGAGACGAGTAATCAATGGCGAAGCTTTTCTTATCCAAGCCGTCGTCGCGTAAATGATTATTTTTATCGAATCGGTCATCTTCACCCCCCCCCCCCCCCAACCCTCACGCAGCCGGCGAGACTTTCCAGCGCGCGATCGATTTTCGTTGTCGGTGAAATTCCCGACTTTACCGTCAGAGTCCCGCGGCGAAAACGCCGGAAACACGCGAGAGACAGAGAAGCAAAACAAAAAAAAAGTCTCTTCGTTTACGGAAAAACGGCGAAGGAACTGCGCAAGAGGGAAAACACGTCGAAATTATCGATCGCGCGCGCGCGCGTATTCGTGTACCGACTCGATTTTCCTCGAGCTCGTTTTCCTAACCTCGTCGGCATTTTTCGACTCGCCGAAAAAAAAGAAACGAGAAGTCTCGTTTTGCCGCAGCGGCGTGTGTGCGCATTGGCACTTTTACGGGCGCGAAGCGCGACTCGGCGTTCGAGGGTTGCGAGCGCGGCGAGCGGCGGGGGGGGGGGGAGGGGAGAAGCGTAAATTGCGATTTGCTTGACCACGCGCACCAAAGAGGGCTGCGTCACGACGCGCCGCCGACGAGGAGTCGCGCGCGTGAGTGCGAGCGAGATAGAAACTAACCTAAAAAGGCGCATCGACGTTTCCGCTTCGTATCAATCGGAATTTCGAGACACGAG
Organism: Ophion ellenae; assembly: GCA_963210295.1. Lineage (NCBI taxonomy): Eukaryota > Metazoa > Arthropoda > Insecta > Hymenoptera > Ichneumonidae > Ophion > Ophion ellenae. The sequence goes on along the minus strand of OY723397.1, from coordinate 21,490,266 downwards.
GTCTTGGCCGCGTCTCGAATTCACCGGATAATCGACTGTAGCGCTTTCGCGAGTCTCGCGTTATTTAGCCGCGCTTTATCGCTCTCGGGGCGGAAAAATTTGCGGCTCGCGTTTCAACGCGTTAAGATACGTAGGTTTAAAAAAATCTTTTTCTCTCGATTGGGTACTCACTCTGTGGCGTCTCGTCGTAGAAACTTCTCGGGCCGGCTCGCGCGCGCACAAACACTCCGTCAAAGAGATCCGTAATTCGCGGGTACTTAATATACGTATGTGTAATTAAAAATTACATTAACTCGTCTCTCTCGCAGCCGCGATCGCCCGGATACGACTGTCCGCCGCTCGGGGGAGGAAGGGGAGGAGGCTTCGGGGGTTAGAGAAGACAGGGAGGATAAACCGATGTGGAAAAAAATACGCGCACGCAACACATACACGGAATCGCGCACACATGTACACACACGCAAGTGAAGACGGTGAGAAAGAGCGAGAGAGACAGACGCGCGCGCGCGCGCGTGAGAGTTAACTTTGAGGACGAGGGGAATCACGGGTGGACGCAATGGCGAAGAAGCGAGTGCGTTGCAAGTGACGCGCGCCACACGATAGAGATCAAATCTGCGACGGCTTCTCTCGGCCCCACACCGGCTACTACACTGACGCCGACCGGCGGTGACATCTAGCGGAGCAACGCGCGAAACATTGCAGCCGAACGAGAGCGCTCATTGGCCCGATCGGAACGACCAATTGAAAACGCGCGGCTGAAAATCGCGGGGAAACGAATTTACGCTCGCGGACGTACGTGGCGCTGCGGGAACTTCGAATTCACCGTCGGGATGGTAGATGCCTGCTTTAGCGATAGTGAAAACGCCTGGAGTGGAATTTTCGGAGATTGTTGGGGGGAGGATTTGATGATACTTTGATTAAATTTTAATGGTACTTGATTTCAGATAATTTCTAGCTGAGATACAGTGAACACCGCAAATCGTGTTTTTCCAAAGGCGTTCTTGGAAAAGCTTTGCCACCGGCTTGTTTGTGGATATTTTCGCGTACAAATTTCACGGAATGTTCTTGAAATGACCCTTAACAATGTAAAAAAGATTTCAATAAATTTACTCTATCCATATAGATGGAAAAAATTCGCTTGTTTGTTTTTTACGCTGAAACCCCTACCCTTTCCTTAAAGGAACATGGCATTTTAGGCGAGGAAAATGGTTGATTTCCATCATTTTTGAGACTCAGAGTAAAAAATGTCATGGTAATGTATATAATATAATAACGAATGTAAATTATTTTTGAGACTCAGGGTAAAAAATGTAATGGCAATGTAATATGATGTAATAACAAATATAAAACGGTACCCTGATGGAAATCCGCTTATTGGAATTCGTCAGATTTTAACAAAAAATGTCAGATTTGATAATATTCCGTCAACTTTCAATGAGAAATAATGTCAGAATATGTCATTTATACGACAGAATCTGTCATATTATTTCGAGATTTGACATTTTCTGTGAGAAGTTCATGATTTCTGACCGGAAATTGGAACATGCTTTACAGAATCTGTCATATTTTATCAGAAAAGTAATGTTATAATTCAATAATTTCTGTCAGAATCTTACATAATATGTCATATAATGTCGTAAGAGTTTTCCATTTTATGTGAGATTTTCGTCATTTAATGTCATTTTTTGATGGAATAAAATGGAATTCTTCAACATTCATGAAATATTATGACCGAATCTGTCGAATTATATCATTCTTTCTTATTTTTTGTGAGAAATCCGTCATTGAATGTCATTTTTTTATGGAATATAATGGAATTCTTCAACATTTATAAAATATTATGACCGAATATGTCAAACCCAAACCCCAATATGTCAAAGCCAAAACCCAAACAAATTATGATAAAAATGATCGTTTTCTATCATTTTTTGACATTTTCTGTCATTTTTTTCGATGCAACAATATGTCAAAAAATGGAAAACTGATTTATCATTTTTTGTTAAAAGATGACGTTTTCCGACATAAAGATGACAGAAAGTATCAAATTCTGTAATTTAATGACAGCTGAAATCTGTCAGAATTCAACAAAAATGTGACAACAAATTATGATAAAAGTTATCGTTTTCTATCATTTTTTGACATTTTCTGTCATTTTTTTCGATGCAACAATATGTCAAAAAATGGAAAACTTATTTATCATTTTTTGTTAAAAGATGACATTTTCCAACATAAAGATGACAGAAAGTATCAAACTCTGTGATTTAATGACAGCTGAAATCTGTCAGAATTCAACAAAAATGTGACAACAAATTATGATAAAAATTATCGTTTTCTATCATTTTTTGTCATTTTCTGTCATTCTTTTCGATGCAACAATATGTCAAAAAATGGAAAATTAATTTTATCATTTTTTGTTAAAAGATGACATTTTCTGACAAATAGATGACAGAAAGTATCGAATTCTGTGATTTTATAACATTCCGTAAAGTTAACATAATATGTGAGGTTCTGTCCGATTTTCATAGATTATTTCCGACAGAATCTATCAAAATATGTACGATTCCATCAAATTATGTTAGAATCTATTCATTTTCACAGTTTCTGACATTTTTTAACAGATTTCAACATTATTTGTCGAATTCCAATAAGCGGATTTCCATCAGGGTAATGTTTTATTATTACTTTTGGCTGTTGCATGGTTAAATTATTTTTTAATCAATGTTTAAAAATGGGTGCGTTATGGTACGGTCTTTTGAACTGCACTTTCAAAACTGGCGTCACGTATAACGAAAAAACTGGTCTACCGATTCTGATGAGTATTTGTTGAAAAGTCTTTCTAACCTTACTGTCTAAAACATGAACCTAAATGTTTTGGAAAAAAAAAGGTATTTATAATTGCAAAATGTAGACACTTTTTTTCGGAAAATTCAATATGTTTGTTTCAAAGCGTACCACTTAATCGATTTTCAATATTTCTCACTTGATTGGTTCATATTTTGCGTATGAGTGCTAAGGTAATCCTATCGTCAGGCTTTAATCCATAGGATTTTCATGATTTTTTTTGCGCTTTACGATATTCATTAATAATCGTCTCTGTGAAATTTCAGGGTCGGTTATCGACCTAATTACAGAGAAAAAAATATTAAACTTTCGTATTTTAGTGAAGGAATTCCGAGACGACATGCAAAAACCCTATTTCCGGTCGCTACAAAAGTGTATATAATAGTGGGAATCCGTCAGATTCTTAAAAACAATCAGATTTACATATTTAACAATTGTAGTAATCCAATGCTCTCTGAAAAAATTACGCTTATTGACCTAATTTTTATGTAATATCAAGTTTAACTTGAACTTCCGGTATTGGATTTATCACCACTTGCTACGATAAAGAGACGTGACAGCAAGGCAACAGCTGACTGTAGTCCTAACCTCATCTCACTCATTCGAATTTCCACACATATTTCATTTTTAACCGACATATTTCGCCGACACAATTTTTCCACGCTTTTTACCAGTCGTGGCCCGAATACAATGCATTGTATTTCCCGCACCTGACATTGTTTTGTCAGATCGGCGTTGAAAAGCAGCGAGGTTAAACTCTCCTGGTTGAGTAAAGAGAGACGGAGATAGAACCAATGTTGCCAAATATCAAACCTAGAAATACTGCGCGAATCGTTGGAATAACTATTTTTTACATTTTTCTAATTAAATGTGAACATTCATTAAACAGTTTACACAAGGAAAATTTTAGTTATTACAAATTATTTTTTCTGCATGTGTTAAAAATATAAGTTGTACAAGTCTCGGTATGATCAGTGGTATGACTAGAGTCAAGCGATAGCATTAATGTAATCCTATCGCTATAGCCCGATAATCGTGTCTGCGAGTTTCAATTTTCCGACAAACGTTGCGCTAGTGGCCACGAAAATAATTTTGAGCAACGGCTGACGCGCAATTCATTCCGTTTCAAATGAAAAAATTAAATTCTTTATTATATAATCTCAAAGACATGTACAAGGTCAACATAACCTCACAAATTTTCCAACCCAATTTTCTCATAGATGGTTAAATTTTTTAGGAAAAACAAAGCATTAGGCTCTGGAGAATATCCTGACGCAGAGTTTAATAATTTCCTTTTGCCCTAAATATGGTTTATCTCTGAGAAATCTCTGTTCGAAAATTTCAGCTATCTCTCTCGCACTCATATGTCACGTGGTAGATCTTCCACTTCGCCTTAATAATAAAAAGAACTTAATTCTACCCTGTAGGCGGATGTACATGTGTGTGTTTGAGGATTCCATTGACTTTCTCTCGATTTCACGATAAAGCCAAATGTCCCGCAAACGCCCAAAACATCCACTTGAAAAGAAAAGAATAAAACTAGCTATCCAAATGGAGCCATTCTTTCGTGAAAATGCAATCACACGCGAACAAAATATTTAGTCTCGCGCAACTCTTCCGAGGCGCCTCTGTCAACAAGGAAGAACTCTAGCTTGCCTCTTTTGTTTGCCGCGACTGGTGCTGCCCCCAGCGTCGAATGGACAAAAACGACATCACGCGACTAAACGGAAGTATGTCCGTTCAGTTATGGAAAGTGCAGCCGCAAGATGGCCGCTCACTGGCGCCAAATTTGAATCATTTGCCGGCATTAAAGCATTACGGAGATCTGGAAGCGCCTAACTTTTAGTTGTTTCTCCCATTCCACAGGCCCGGAAATGCACCATGATGTTTTTTAAAGAGGTTAGAGCGTTCCACTTGAGTCAAATGACCGTTTGTGATTTTTTTCAATCAACCTCAAACAATGCATACGAGGTATAGATTTATTATGTAGATGCTAATTTTTCAGAAAATATATAATTAAAGGGAGAGTTGACCATTTTTATTTTTTATTACGTAAATAAAGAAAAAACTTTTGCGTTACTACCAACTCGAAAAACCTCATCGATGATTATGATGAAGAAAACTGCGTCAACGAATGTTTTATACAACGGAGAATGAAATTTTGATTTTTTTTTATTATTATGCCTGTTTATATTTATGTCGCGTATTTATTATCGCCATTAATTAATATTAAGTGTTGCCGAAATACGGCAACTTCGCAGACACTAAGGTTGACTCAGTATATTCTAAGCAATAACATATATTTTTGTGCTTGTAGACGATTGGAATTTTGTCGCCGAGAGATTATTTTAGGATGCATCAACTGCCCAATCATTAATCCGTTTCACAACATAGTTCCGAAGATTTTTAATGTTCAAGTTGAATCTTCGTCCATTTGGTAATTACACATGGCACCTCGTAATTACTGGTTATTAGGCTGTAGAGGTTAAAATATTACTTCGATTTAAATTAAAAAATGAGCGACCTGTGATTATAGTGCTGGCAATGTCGTGTCAAAAAATGAAGCACTTTCTCTGCCCAGGTGGCAATTTTCAAAAAGTTGTCCAAAAGTCGGCTAAATGGGTGCCAAATGTCCGCCCGAAAGTTATCTTAAAGTCAACAACCATCCAAAAAGATAACTGTTGGACACATGATAACTTATAGGTACCCAGGTAGCAATTTCAAAATAGTTGTCTATTAGTTATCCAAATGGGTACCAAATGTCCGCTTGGAAGTTACCTATAAGTTATCATGTGTCCAACAGTTATCTTTTTGGATGGTTGTTGACTTTAAGATAACTTCCGGGCGGACATTTGGCACCCTTTTAGCCGACTTTTGGACAACTTTTTGAAAATTGCTACCTGGGTAACTTCCAAGCGGACATTTGGTACCCATTTGGACAACTAATAGACAACTATTTTGAAATTGCTACCTGGGTAGTTCGGTCGCTGATACTCGGAAAAGTATCATTCTGAACTATGGAACGGTTTGTTTACGGACATTAACGAAACTTGTAGGTTAAACGTGGCAACATCGCGTTAAGTGGCTCTGTCGTGTCAGCCGCTCACAGTCAACCATTAACTGGCGGGTATTTCAAAATCTGCGGGTGTTTAAAACTTTCATAGCATTTAAACTTAATAATAAAATGTATTTATTTGTCCGCTCGACATTTTAGACGTTTTCTCGACTTTGTCGAATCAAAAACTCTTTATAAAACGGTGAACGTTTTTCACCGTGTAAAAAACCTATTGCCAAGTCAATCGGCTTTTTTTTCTCGAATAAAATTGTAACATATTTCTGTACAATTGCAAAAATGATAACTATTAATACGATTTCTCGGCTTGGAAATACTTTCCACCACTTTGAGTTGGGTGTTGCCCAATTGTGATTAATTTTTACGAGGAATTTTATTCGCAGTAACTTGATTGTCTGCCGAAGACTCATTGTATTTTGTCTCTTGCACGCAAGGAACGGCATCGAAACTCTCTGAATAGTCTATTCAACTGGATTGCAGCTGGGTCTGGACAGTTTTATCAATAACGTGTCCGATCTTTTACATAAACTGGGCAATTAACACATTGGCGGCTGAAAAATGTTTATTTTGGAATGTCCGTTGTTGAAAAGGACAGCTGCTTAGTCGTCTCTCTCGCGCACCGGCCCACTCGATTGTAGCGCCACGACTGAACGCCGCACTACTGTCTTCACTCGGCGCATCATAAAGTCCGGAACGTGAGATGAGAGTGCTCGGACCTCACGAGTCAGTAACAGTGCTGGCAGGTTAGGAAATTTCCTCCTAGATTTAGGGCTATTTTACCTGGGTTAGGAGAGAAATAGGAGGAAAAAAATTTGTACATTTTTTAGGAGAATTCTGAAGCGTGCGGGTATTTTTAGGGGATTATAAATTTCCGAGGTTTCCCCCCTCAAAACAAGTTTTAAAAACCAACCACAATTGCACCAATTCCGAGGGAACGCAAACAAACAAGTAAGCCCAAATAAACGAAAACAATAATTCAAACCCAACCGATACAAGCTGCGAAACAAAATGTCGGTCCCAATGGTCGAGGCTATAATGCACGTTCGACTCACGCTGATTGCTGTGACTTTAAGCTCGTATGTTGAAGCATTTCAGCTCTGAGAATATTCATAAAAATATAAATGACAGCGATGTTGGAACCCTCGATATATTTCCTGACAATTAGGGCCGAAGTTTAGCTATTCATGCATCAGTAAATTCTTCATTGCAATAAGTATTAATCCGATGGGGAATCCACTCCGTGCTCATTCGGTTCGTTATCGTTTTCGCTTTGAAATGCCGCTTCGTCCATCGTGCTGCGGGTATTTTTCGATTTTTGGCAGAATTTCAAAGAGGGACCGTCGATTTTAGCAAATTTTTCCACACTTTTTCAATAAAAATTGAGGGTTTCGGGGGAATTAATAGTGAATTTGTATACAGAGGGCAAAAATACATAAAATGGACTTGGAATGGACCGTCGTCGATAAGTATAAGTTACACTATAGAATAGTTCAATGTATATACTCGGCTAATAAGTAAAAAATTGTAATAATAAACAAATATATAGACAAATATAAAAGCGGGATTCTTGTAATATGCAAATTCAAGAAGAAATAAATCCCCTCTAAGCCTCAAAGACAGATTACCATACCACGATAAATGTTTTTACCGACCGTACGGTTCACCCAACTACAACAATTATTTCCATAAAAAAGACTATTCATCTTCATCTATAATTCACACAGATCGCAGCAATCAAGTTTCAAAACAAAATTCTCAATACACAAGTAGGAAATGCATTTTAAATAACAGCTATTTGACGACATTTGACCGATCGCGAAAATGACCCTTCATTGACAGCACTGTTCAGGCCAGTGGCTCTGTGGGGGCTATTTAGGAGATTTTTAGGGGGAACCAGCGATGGTCTAGGGCAGCCCCCTGACACTGGCCTACTATTCCTATACGATAAACGAAAACGCGGTTTGTCCCGGCTCTTTAGTTCTTGAAATGGCCACTGCCTAGCGTTGGCTGTTGTGTGACAGCCTTCAGCTCTAAATACTCCGATCAGCTGAACGATTCGATTCTTTCGTGGCTTTCGCCTGTTATCGTTATGGCGACTTTATTTATTGTGTTCAAATGAAAAATCGTTAGAACGGAAAATCATTCCAAATATATCAATAGATTTTTATTCATGTAAGATATTCGAAACACCGGCGCAACATACATATATATGCATGCCTGTCACACGACTACTAGCGCCACAGTGCAGCAAGGACATTTTGCGAACAGCATTTATCTACCAGTGTCAGGGGGCTGGTCTAGGGGAAAGCCGCCGGAACCATCCGGCAGCACTGGTCAGTGAGGCCGTGATCGTGTAGCGGCGTTGAAAAATGGACACATCGAAATTGGACGAGTTTCTCGAGCGTTTGATTGAAAAATGCGCATCTCACGGTAATCTTACGTATAACGATAACTTTTGTCGCGTTGGCGAGAAAATTAATTTCGACTGTTCGAATCGCAGGATCGCAGGAAAACTCGATGACGGTCGCGACAATTTTGGAAATCGATTCCACCATTAGGAGTATCGATCGACAGCTCGAACGATGCAAATCCTCGATCCTCGATAATCTCAAGCGTTACGAGACGACGACCCTCGCGACTCACGATATCGCGAGAAAACGACGGAACCTTGCGCTAGTAGAGAACGAATTTCGCGAATTCGAGATATCGATGGTCAGGCGAACGAACGAGATCGCGAAATATCGCGACGAGCTTAACGCCCTCGTGGCCGAGGAAGAAAAATCGACGATAAAATTTCACGAATATCGCGACGCGGTCGAACAATCGAAGCGCCGATTGATCGCCGAGAGGAACGATATTTCCACGGAAATTTCGAGAGTCGAGGAACGCGTGGAATTTCTCGACGAACAAATTCGCGCGAAAATGACTCGTCTGAATTTTTGCAAAGTTCGTCAAGGATTCTTTTTTTTCTAACGATTCGATACTCGAAAAATGTGTCTCGATTTTCGTTTGTCTGTTTTTTTCTATATTTTTCGCAGTCTGAGAACGCGAAGTTTCGAAATTCCCTAGAGGCAAAGGAAAAATTGTTGCGTCAGCGCGTTGAAGAGGCTCGCGAAAAATTGATTTCTTTGCAGGGCCGTTCTACAATTCGTAACTGACGAAAATGTTTGATCGGACGAGCAGATAATTGATATTTCTTTAACGCCAGTAATTTGACAAATTTCTTTATATAAAATTCTCGATCATTGTTGTTACGCATTATTGACTCAAATTCTATGACTTTTCCAGGTTTTCCCAATATTCCAGGAGGATTAGGGTCAAATAAAGAACACTTTGTTATCATAAAATATATTCCCCAATTCGATCCTCTTATTGAACAGTTATGTTGAACTGCATAACATGGTTATTTTTAACCCTGCGTGTGTACACTGGGTCTTTGAAGGAACAGTCGAAATTTGAAACTCAAATTTCCCTCTCATGAATAGAGGGCGGGCTTCGGCTACCCCCCTGAAAAAATCTGAGTAGCAGTGGGGACGAAAGGCCCAAGGGACGCCTGGGTCTGGCAGTTTATTTGCAAACGCCAACCAGTGCAAGTCACGTCCGTTCCCTAAAAGGGTCAGTGTACACACGGCGTCAGCATTTTCGAAGGTAAGTGAATTTGCTTTTCTCGTAGTTTTTCAGTTTTTTCATGGCTAAAATAAATGTTTTATGTAATTTGATGCTGTTTCGGCTATTGTTTACGGACTTTTATCTCAAAAACAAAACTTTTGTATTTTTGGCTTTCGTCACCGTTATTTTTCCATATTTTTATAGAAAGTAAAGTTTTGCTATATTATTTCTTTCTTTCTTTACTTTTTTGCTTTTCGGTTTTTTTTTTATTAGTCCATGCTTTTTACGGAAATAAGTTTTTTTGTTCTAACAGTTTTTGAAGATGGGCGAAAGAAGTGTATCTCAGGTTATGTACAATTTACGCGACCGTCGCCCTGACGTGTTTTACGATGAAGAAAGTTCAAATGAAGCCGATGGAGAGGAAGTTCACGAAGAAAACAAAAAACTATGTATTCTTGTGCATCGTGCGAAACACCGGTTTGCGATGATCATCGAACGCACTTTTGTCGCAATTGCGCACTGTAAATTCCTTTTTTGTCACTAATTATTATTAATATTTCATAATTTTTGTATTTGCAACAATAACAACTCATTTTGTGCCAAATAATTGCCGTTCCGTTTATTATGACATGCCTGAATCCGTAAAATATTCCCCACTTTCAGGTGCTTAAATAATTCAACTTTTTCGAGCCCACGACAAAGACACTATATTCTTTTGAAAGCTCATAGTCTAAGCTACAAACGCCTATAACCGTTTTTTTAACAAAATTCCGGATTTCCGCTTTTTCGACTATTCTTCAATTTTTATTAACAACGGTATTCGGATTTTGACTTTGGCAACTTCTGGGTCATGTAGTAGACACTTCAAAAAGTAACCTAGAATTTTTTCTGATTTTTTTAAAGCCTAGAAACCTGAAAACCCGACTGTTCCCTAGAAGACCCAGTGTACACACCGTGTCTCGAAAAATATAGTGTAAACACGCAGGGTTAAGATCAATTCTATGAAAATATTGTATAGATTTTCTTTTCAATCTGGAATTCGAAAAATGATTTAAACATTGTTAAGTTTTAGAAAATACATTAAAAGCAAATATTGAACCTGTTCTTTATTGTAAACTGACATTTATATGTCGGTGTCAATAAATAAATAGAAAATATGAACACTTACCTGCAATAATAATGGTGTGGTTGTGTACCGACGAATTGAATGCAAATGCACAGAACTTGAAAGTAAGTTAGTTTTCAGTTTTTTTAAATTTTCTGTTTTCCACTGACATAACTTTTTTTTTAACATCATAAAGAATAATATAAATATTGAAAATATACGGAAATTTTTATTTTAAAAACTCAGTTTGTCGCAATTCTTACAAAAAGTAAATTCTGGAAAAATTTCAGAGTATTTTCTAAATTCTTTGACTTTTCCATTATTATTCCGGGAGGGAAGAAACTCTCCGAGTTTTTTCCGTTTTCCATATGCGTAAGATTGTTTGATCCGCGGTTGAGACAAAATTTCACACATTATTCAATGGGAACGAAAAGAGGCACGGCGTCGAAATTTCTGAGGGTCTGTCATTTCGACACAACGCAGGGCAACGAGATTGAAGTTTGAATCGGTGGAAGGCAATGCACATTATTATTTTTCACATGCTTGCATTTTGTTTGGCACTTATTCGTTACGAAAATCCCTTACTCATTTTTTAAGTCGCTTATGTAGAGATCCAGAATTTAAATTTGAAAAAAACGAACACTTTATGACATCGTAAAAATGACGAAAATAAAAATATCAATAAGAAATTTCGTTGCATTGAAACGATGCAAACTACAAGGCAGGCTTTGCGACGCGCGGTTCACGCGATCCTCAATTTCATCGATGTGGAATTGAATATGAAAAATTAAAATAATTTTGCCTTGTGTCTGGCGGCTGGGAACGGTTGGCCGATTATTTTGTATCTTCACAGTGGTCCCAACGCTCTTCAAGGAACGATCAGGAAGTTAATAACGACAATTGATCATTCTAGTTCTCCGTAATGGTTCAAGGACTCGTACAAACCGCCGAGACCTGATTTGACTGATCTAATTTTTATGTAACATCAAGTTTAATTGGAACTTCCGGTATTGGATTTATTACCACTCGCTACAATAAAGAGACGTGACGGCAAGGCAACAGCTGACTGTAGTCCTAACCTCATCTCACTCATTCGAATTTCCACACATATTTCATTTTTAACCGACATATTTCGCCGACACAAATTTTCCACGCTTTTTACCAGTCGTGTCCCGAATACAATGCTTTATATTTCCCGCACCTGACATTGTTTTGACGGATCGACGTTGAAAAGCATCAAGGTTAAAGTCGCCTGGATGAGTAAAAAGAGACGGAGATAGAACCAATGTTGCCAAATATCAAACCTAGAAATACTGTGCGAATCGTCGGAATAACTATTTTTTCATTTTTCTAACAAGGAATATCCCTCAGGTGACACCCTTCGATTTTGTTGAAATTTGGATGTTATAAAGCACCGAAAAGTAAGCAATACGTATTTTTTTTATCGGCGGAAAAACGGTTTTAAGGGGTGAAACCACCCCTCGAAAAAGGCATCTCTAGGGGTATTATAGCAGTTTCACACACAAAGAGTCCACCGATTTTAAGGGGGGATTGTCTTTTTTTTCGCAAAATTTACCGCTTTTTGGGAATTTTTTTGTGAAGAAAGTATACAACGGAAAACTTGTGAAACTTGGCATATAGTTTTATTGATCTGTTTACTACATACAAAATTTTTTTCAAACAATTTCATCAAAAAATCCGCCTCCCGCCCCCCTCGACGCGCGATGGTCCTTTTTTGATGGTGTGCACGATTACAGCCTTCACGTTCATCCTGCAACAAAAACCCAAAAAGCATTTTACTTTAGACACATATAGCTATGGTTCGATGAAGGGAAAAAAAATTGACGATTTGGTGACGTTTTGAACTTGAAGTATCGATTTTTCGAAAAAAATTGATCGATTTTTTGTTATAAATAAAAAACTATTAAACGTATTGCTTTTTTGCTTCATCAAACGATAAAAGGATGCCAGCTGAGCATTCTGTCCAAATTTGAAGGCAATCGGTTGAATAGTTTTTGAGAAATCGTGCACACCAGTTGTGAAAAAGCAGTTTCGAGAAAAACGCGTTTAAGGGGGGATTTTTTGATGAAATTGTTTAAAAAATTTTTTGTATGTAGTAAACAGATCAATAAAACTATATGCCAAGTTTCACAAGTTTTTCGTTGTATACTTTCTTCACAAAAAAATTCCCACAAAGCGGTAAATTTTGCGAAAAAAAAAGACAATCCCCCCTTAATAAAACAAAAACGAAAATTCTTCTAATCCGAAGCAATGAAAAATCCACTATAGTGACATTGCAAAAAAAATTAACGGGTGAACCACCCCTATATTTTTTTTTCTTCCATCCGTACAGGGAACTTCCCCCTTGATACATACCCCATATTCCAGTTTTTATATCCACACCTTACGGCCACGAACCACCCCTATATTAAGAGGTGGTTGCCCCCCTTAAAACCGTTTTTCCGCCGATAAAAAAATACGTATCGCTTACTTTTCGGTGCTCTATAACATATCCAAATTTCAACAAAATCGATAGGTGCCACCTGAGGGATGTTCTTTGTAAGTAAATGTGAACATTCATTAAGATCACAGTAACGAGTATAAAATCAAATGCGAATTTAACAATTTTTTTTTCTTATGAAAAAGTGATTGACTCATAAAATTAATTACACATTTAATTAGTATGGTTATCAAGCTGTTAAAAATTTTTTTTTTCAATGTACAAAATGGCCGACTACTCGAAACTACTCGAAACAGCTTTTTTCCAATTGGCGTCACAAATAACTTCAACATTTTTCACTCGATTTACTTCAAATTTAAAAGTTATGTTCCTAATTGCATTTTGCAGAGAAGTACGTACGGAATTTCTGATTAATCGAAAACTTTCCATTTTATAAGCAGTTATAATGAAATTTTTCACTGAAAATTAATTTCTTAAGTTCACATACCTACAACTTTTGAATAAAACAATATTTTTTAAATTCCGTACGTACTTCTCTAGGTATTCTAATGTAGATTGACGAGACCTTTGTTTTCTGTTCTAGATAAAAAATTGTGGATGCTAAATGTCACGCCACAAAAAATGTCACAACAATCAGTCACAAATTTCACGACAAAAAAAAGATAACAAAAACAGTTACAAATGTCACGACAAAAAAAAAGATAACAAAAGAAATTAGTCGGCCATTTTGTACATCGAAAAAAAAAGATATATTTTCCAACAGCTTGATATTCATACTAAATAGATGTGTAATCAACTTTATGAGTGAATCACTTTTTCATACGAAGACAAATTGTTTTTTTTTGTATATGTTAAAAATATAAATTGTACAAGTCTCAAGTACGATCAGTGGTATGACTAGTGTGAAGCGATAGGATTACCTTAAGGGCGTTAGGCTACTGTGAAAATAAAAAAAAACCTAAGTCGCTCAAGGGGACTTAAATTGAAGAGGAAGATACATCCGTGTACGGTGCAGGAATTGCAGGTTGAAGGTCATAAACTCGTGATTACGATAAAACTGCTAGTAAAACTTTAAGGTGTTCCTTTCAACTGATTTTCCATAATTGAACGTACATCCTAAACCCGATTCATTTTTCGTTTCAATACGAAACCCAATAATTCGTTCGATTCGAACTTTTCATTATTTCCGATCCGATTACCATTGTAGAGAAAAACAAACCACATCCGAAAATAATTATTTCGCCGGTCGGTTCTTAAAAACTGATCGCATTCGAAAAATCGGCAGCGTAAAACGTTCATTTCGATCCGCCTACGAATCGCTCGCGTGTGCAGCGTTTTTTTCATTCTTCCGTACAATCAATAGCGATGAGATAAAAAAAAGAACGTACGTAGTAATTTCATGTCCCTCATGCGTGCATGTCCGGGGTAATACTATCGTCGGGTATCGAATTCTTTTATCTTTTTCTCTCTTCTCTTTATCCCTGAATGCAAACAAAGAGCTTACCACGTGAGAGCGTCTCGTTCGAGGGGCGCGCAGAGCTTGGCTGTCCAACACGTTCCCCCCTATCTTTTCTTCCCTCCTTCCTCATTCTCGGTCCTACGTTGAATTTCCAACCTTTCTATATGTGCGTAATTACACGTCCATTGAGAGTTTCGTACACAATTGGATTGTGGTTATTATTGGAATTGAAAATGTATGCGGCGTTTCTTGTCAAATCAAATGATTCTTTTTCAATCTGATCATTCATCTTAATTGATGTTAAATTTATAGTTGCTGCAATTGAAACTAGGAAGTGCGGTGTAAAATCAAATTATGACTTTTATCAAAACTGCGAGTATATAGTAAAATGAAAAAAGACAAATTTTTAAGGGGTTACCCCCACTTGCGATTTTGAAAAAAATCGATTTTTTTTTATTGCATTTTTTTGTAGTATAAGTATCTGAGAATATGTCCTGAAAATTTCAAGTAGATCCGAACAAAATTGACTGAGATATGAGCGTTGAAAGAGAAATTTTAAACGCGTTTTTCTCAAAATGGCATTTCTGAAGTCGGTGACCAAGATTACTCGAACACTAATGAACCGATCTTCTTGAAATTTTACATGCTTATTTTATACATAAAAATGTAGTCTTTATCGTTCGATTTTTTTTTCAAAAAAAAAATGGCCGTTTTATAGCCAAAAAACGGCCGTTTTTTTCGTTAAAATCGAACCATTAACTTTGACTGTCCGCCATTTTGTGAAAAATGAATATTTTTTAAAATCCTTCGATTAAAGACTAGTTTATACTTATATTTGACCAAATCCATCCGCATTTTTTTCTTCAGATGATCCACTTCGCCGCAATGTTGGTCACCGCAAACCGTGTATATAAAAACATTATTTCATTGACGGCCATTTGCCACTAAACAATGTAATATTTTTCAACAAAAAAATTACTGAAAGTTCTTCAAGATGTGCTCTTTAAGATGGTATATTGATCGATTAAAAAAGTTTTGTAGTTTTCTTTAAAAAAAATCATGAAAAAGGCCTTTTTTTGCTCTACAAGTGGGGGTAACGCCTTAATGCATGAGGCGTTTAGTGAAGATTCAGAGTATAATTATTGGTATACGGTTACGAACGAATGGGAAATTTGAAGACAAGGTGTCTCCTCTTCGTGACGCACTGGATCGTAAACTTTTATGCTTTATACAGGGCGTCCCAATTATCTCTGCCACCCGAAATAACGTCGATAACGTCACAAAAAACGTTCCAGACAAAAGTTGTACGGTGAGAAGGCCATCAAATGCGACCATTTTTTTTATTTCGGTGGAGGCGCTGACGCACAGTGAACGTCACCTCCACTTTTTTGCGAATTTTTTTCATCTATGTGGATAGAGTAAATTTATTGAAACCTTTTGTACATTGTTAAGTGTCATTTCAAGAACATTCCGTGAAATTTGTGCGCGAAAATATCCACAAACAAGCCGGTGACAAAGCTTTTCCAAGAACGCCTTTGGAAAAACACGATTTGCGGTGTTCACTGTATCTCAGCTAGAAATTATCTGAAATAAAGTACCATTAAAATTTAGTCAAAGTATCATCAAATCCTCCCCCCAACGGTCTTTGATAATTTTTTTTTCATTTCTAAATTTTTGGTGGTCGTGTAAAGTGAAAAGTGCCATTTTTCACGAAAAATTCCGCCATTTTGGGGGTGGAAAACCCCCTCAATGTAAAAAAAATCTCAAACTAACCGTTGGGGGGAGGTATTTTATATGTAGAAAGTGTGTACCAAGTTTGAAATAAATCGGTCATGTACTTTTTAAATGGAAGTGAACACGGACTTTGAAAAAGTGGTTTCGAGAAAAACGCGTTTGACGTTTAGAGAAGTCGGAGCTACAGTGTTAGATGAGCGGGACTAAATAGTCAATAACTTCGAGAGTTTCGCTCCGAATTACTTGAAATTTTGGGATTATATTCTTGAAATGTTCAACTAGAAGAAAAGACAAAAAAATCGATTTTTCAAAAGTGCAAACCCCTACCCTTTCCTTAAATGGCATGGTACATTTTTTCAACCATCTTGTCGAGCACCTCAAACCGCATAAAAAACATTAGGCGGTCAGTCGTTCAAGGTCATTCAAGGTCACCTATTTAGATTTGTATCATCGATACTGTCCTCGAAAATAATAACTCGAAAATAAAATTAGTTTTCGTTTTTTTGAAAATTCAATCTTTTTGTTTCAAAGCGTACCATTACTTTCATTTTCAACATTTCTCACTTTTTGTGGTGTATATTCTGCGTATGAGTGTTAATGAAAAAAAAACGTCTGGCTTTTCTTCAGATTAATCCCACCGATATTATTTAAAATTAAGGAGGTTCGGAAGAAACCATTCAAAAATTGACCAACGTTTAACCTCCTGTTTTTGTGAGAAAGAGATAGTATGTTATTAACCACGTTAAAATAAAAAAATTAAGCCACTCCACCGTACCATTACCGAGATATGAACGTTGAAAGTTGGCCTCAAATGCACGCACTCAAACGTAACTTCCGAAAAATTCACCGGAAATGATAACTTTACGTAAAATTTAGTAGTTTGACCCAACAAACGAAACTTCTTATTCGAATCTTCGATTAATACGGAAACCACCTGCAAAAATTGTAGCTGATCCAGCGTGTAATTTTTTCACGATAATTTATTAAATTTTGCTATGCGGCATCTGTCTGTCTCTTAGCGGTGATCGGAGAGTCAGCTGTGATTGCTGGGGTAAATTCCTAGACGACATTCACACAGAATGCGATATTAATATCGCCGAATGCCTACGCTGCAGATTGTGCTAAATGCAATAAGAATAAAATAAAAGTATTAATAAAACGAAGGATGAAAAATGAATAAAAACATGTTGATTGTAGATCTTAATTTTTGTAAATTGATTATTACGTATACAAATATACATATGAAGAACGGCTGTAAACATTTTTATACAGAAAACTTAAAAATTTCTTTCTGTTTTCGTTCTGTATATTTACCTGAAGATGAAACTTTAAAAACTGCCCAACCAATCTCTTATTGTTCATCTGCGTGAACAAAAGCAGATCAATTTTCTGTAAAAAAATAAACGACCACTCACACGTAATTGTGCCATGTTTTGACATTTGTCAAGTCGTTGAGAGGTGATGTTTGAATTCTTCTAAAGTGAGGTTATGTAGCGTTGCCAACTGCTTGAAACACGAACTCACTAGTAAAGTCGATAATGATCAACCGAGTGCTCAATAACCAACGTCGATTGTAAGCATTTATGAAAATCATCATAAATTTTCATTCTAATGGGTACCAGAATAAAAATACTTTTTTATAAGATAAAATTCTATGTATTTTAAACATTCGAAAGAAAAAAATACAAATAGTTAAAATTGTCAGTTTGACTTACGGCTTTTCTTCCGAACTACTTTAATAAATGAAAAAATATCGTGTAACAGCCAAAAGTATGATACCTTAAGTCTAAAAAATAGTGAAGAAATCTTGCCTTAAAAAAAAATCATGAAAATCAGCTATTTTTTCTAGCCTAAAAGTATCTCCTCTCTTAATGTTAACATGAACGTGAGATTAGAGCTTCATATTTTATAGGTGTCAAGGAGGTACGGTGATGACCATGCTAGTAAACTTAGAGTCTATTTCACGCCGCAATACCGTCACGTTTTAGATTTACGTATATAGCCTATTTTTCGAGAAATATTTTTTAAGTATTGAATTTCGAGTTTCCTATTATTTTTATAATATGGAAACAACCTTAATAATCTACTACTCGACTTCAGTAGTACGCCATATCGTTGACGTTTAGCATCGTCGCATTTTCGGTGGCTGTCATCGGTTCCACGCGCCCGGCTTATTATTTTTTGTAGCCGGTTAACATGGAGAATGAAAATACTGTGGAAGTTTATCAAAAGAGTAACGGGATTGTACCTGAAGTCCAGTTTAGAGACAAATGTAGATTCTGACGGACAAGAATTAGAAAATGAAAAGATAATATTGCGATTGCAAATAAAAAACGTCGCGTTGAAGTTAACCTCAATGTCCAATGTCCATCTGTCCAAAGTCAAAACATATTTCATCGATTGTTATGTTATTTTTCCCTTTCCCAATTTTAACAATATTTGCAGGTATGAAAAGGAACGTTTATTTTATATGACGGTTCTCCCATGCTGAATTTATATATAGATGCGTTGTATAGGTACATGTCGCCAGAAAAATTAAGATGCCTTCGCTGTACGTAAAAGAACTTCAAGTAAATATCGACGAAAGGCCCTTTATAATCCATTAAAAAATGTACGGCTTCGCACAATCATATTTTTAATTC
Organism: Ophion ellenae; assembly: GCA_963210295.1. Classification (NCBI taxonomy): domain Eukaryota; kingdom Metazoa; phylum Arthropoda; class Insecta; order Hymenoptera; family Ichneumonidae; genus Ophion; species Ophion ellenae. The sequence continues at coordinate 21,471,345 of OY723397.1, read as the reverse complement.
GCGTTGAAAATATCCGATAGACGAATCAAATTTGCGCGGGTATCCGGCGTTGCCACACGTCGAGCAAGATGGCTGCTGTTACGTCACGAGAAGTCTCGCTCTCCGAAAACTTCGGTTTTTGCGACTTTATTTCTAAATTTATTGCTTATTTCTACGGTGAGCTTTCCAATTCAAGGTGCCTTATCGATCACAAAGATTCAACGAACGCAACCATCAGTTTTTTTACGTGTTTCTTGGCTCCAAGTAGCACAAAAAATCGATATATGAGAGGACAGGCACATTTTGTCGTCTACGTGTGACTAATTCACCAACTTTAACAATCAATAACTCGGAAAGTGTACGGTAAATCTCGTGGAAACTCCGCATACGCATGGACGAACGTCTCGACAATGCTATAAAAAAAATCGGGCTTTTATCTTGAACTCGCTCCAATCACCGTACCTCCTTAAACGATTATCGACAAATATGTAAACTTTATTTGAAAAAAAAGACGATCGTGAACAAAATCATTGTTTTGACGGGCCTCAAGAACTTCAATCAGGCCTTGCAACCTCGAAATATACGGGGATTTTCATGCGAATCGACTATTTTCACACCGCGATGAAATTGTACAATTTGCCCACGCCTATAAGGTGACGAGAAATTTCGCGCGGTGAGAATTTTGCCAAAAAAATTTGTTACGTAAGTTCGCGACGAATTTCAACGAAGAACAGATGTGTCCCAGCGTGAGGGCGTTGTTGGGATGAAGATCCACCGTTGGGAAGGTTGATCGGATCGCGTTGAACACGGCATTCGTAATCGGGCCGGGACAGGTGCAATTTGATACATATAAGAACAAAGTTGCATTTGTCCAGACCTATTCAAGAACGCCGAGCTGCGAATCCATAGAGCCTTTCGGTTCCAGATGATTTTTAGGAGCCAAAAACATGACCCCGCCCTTCCGCTGCGTCTTGACATTTTTTCGTCTTCATTTTTTTCCCCGACGTTGATACCCTCATAGGTCAAACACCCTCGAGCGAATGGACGAATAACGACACTGCAGGATTCCGATCGACTGTAAAATGGAAATGTTATGAAAAGTACGTTTTCAATTGCCATAGCTAACAAATGATTTTATTCTGATAGTACGAAAAAATATTTCGAGTAATTGCAACAAATAATATTTGAGGAATTGATAAATAAGCTAATAATTTATCAATTCCTCAAATATTGTTTGTATAAACTCAAATAGTATTGTATAAAGAAACTACTAAATCGTCAGTGAATGGACGAAATTACCAGTAAAAGATAATTTATTGTTTATTATTGTTAAATGCTACATTTGGAGATCACTGTGTTGCACAAAAATTGTTACATTGTACGTATGAGTATTATATTTGTTGTTACGATTTCGCAGAAGATATACAAAGCTCTTGTGCATCTTAACGTGACATTCTAACAAAACTACTGAAGTTTTTTTCAACAGAGAAATACAAAATTAAATTTTGTTGGAATAAAAAAAACAAATGAAATGATTTTATGACAACATTCAATGAAATGTACATTGTTTTCTCTTAACGGTAATTCGTTTCGCAATTTTCAGCAGATGAGTTGATTTTTTTACTCTGCTTTGAGAATTATCAGAACAAAGCGAATATGTGCATTCTGATGAATTATTACACATTTATTTTAGAATTTTGCAAGAAATCGAAAGTTGTTTTTATCTTAATGGGCTACACCTACCTAGAGACCCGAAAAAAATGCCAAATTCCGAACAAAAACTTCTGACAAACGGGTGGTGGAAAAGAAACGCATTTTTATTAACTCAAAGGGACGTATATTGGACCCTTTGAAACAAAATTCACCAAACAATGCCGAAAAACAAGAAAGACACGGCCGCCGATAGGTGATAAATTTTTTTCGCGACGTTTGGTGGACACTCTCCATCTTAAACGGTCCATCTGAAATCTAAAAACCGAACGGGTTATTCAAGTTAACAATAAGTGCGAGTCGTTGACGATCGTCGATTCTTAAAATCATTTTTTTAACAACATGGCTACAAATTGTAACTCGAGCATAAAAAAGATATGAAAAGTCATTTTTACATAACTAATTAAAAATGAAGATCAATTTTTCAAAAGTGGGACGGTGAACGACCCTTGATGTTCCTCGTCGTATTTCCTGTAAAATTAGAAACAACCCATCAAGTGGTTTTCGAGATATGCCCACCGACTTTGAAAGTAGTGTTTCGAAAAAAACGCGTTTAAGGTAATCCTATCTCTTCACACTAGTCATACCACTGATCATACTTGAGACTTGTACAATTTATATTTTTAACATATTCAAAAAAACGAATTTGTAATAACTAAAATTTTCCATCTGTAAACCGTTTAATGAATGTTCACATTTCATTAGAAAAATGAAAAAATAATTATTCCAACGATTAGCACAGTGTTTCTAGGTTTGATATTTGGCAATATTGGTTCTATCTCCGTCTCTTTTTACTCAACCAGGCGAGTTTAACCTCCATGCTTTTCAACGTCGATCTGTGAAAACAATGTCAAGTGCGAGAAATACAAAGCATTGTATTCGGGCCACGACTGGTAAAAAGCGTGGAAAATTTGTGTCGGCGAAATATGTCGGTTAAAACATGAAATATGTGTGGAAATTCGAATGAGTGAGATGCGGTTAGGACTACAGTCAGCTGTTGCCTTGCTGTCACGTCTCTTTATCGTAGCGAATGGTAATTAATCCATTACCGGAAGTTCAAATTAAACTTGATATTGCATAAAAATTAGGTCAATAAGCGTAATTTTTTCTGAGAGCATTGGATTACTACAAGTGTTAAGTGTGTAAATCTGATTATTTTTAAGAATCTGACGGATTCCCACTATTATATACACTTTTGTAGCGACCGGAAATTGGCTTTTTGTATGTCGTCTCGAAATTCCTTCACAAAAATACGCAATTTTAATATTTCTTTTCCCTGTAATTAGGTCGATAACCGACCCTGAAATTTCACAGAGACGATTATTAATATATTTAGTGAAGCTTAAAAAAAACTATAAAAATCCTATGGATTGAAGCCTGGCGATAGGATTACCTTAAGGCGTTACCTCCACTTGTAGCGCAAAAGAAGGCCTTTTTCATGAATTTTTTTAAAGAAAACTACAAAACTTTTTTAATCGATCAATATACCATCTTAAAGAACACATCTTGAAGAACTTTCAGTAATTTTTTTATTGAAAAATATTACATTGTTTAGTGGCAAATGGCCGTCAATGAAATAATGTTTTTATATACACGGTTTGCGGTGACCAACATTGCGGCGAAGTGGATCATCTGAAAAAAAAATGCGGATGGATTTAGTCAAATATAAGTATAAACTAGTCTTTAATCGAAGGATTTTAAAAAATATTAATTTTTCACAAAATGGCGGACAGTCAAAGTTAATGGTTCGATTTTAACGAAAAAAAAACGGCCGTTTTTTGGCTATAAAATGGCCATTTTTTTTTTTTCGAAAAAAAAATCGAACGATTAAAGACTACATTTTTATGTATTAAATAAGCCTGCAAAATTTCAAGATCGGTTCATTAGTGTTCGAGTAATCTTGGTCACCGACTTCAGAAATGCCATTTTGAGAAAAACGCGTTTAAAGTTTCTCTTTCAACGCTCTTTCAACGCGGATTCTTCTCTTTCAACGCTCATATCTCAGTCAATTTTGTTCGGATTGACTTGAAATTTTCAGGACATATTCTCAGATACTTATACTTAAAAAAATGCAATAAAAAAAATCGATTTTTTCAAAATCGCAAGTGGGGGTAACCCCTTAAACATTCAAGTATGATGTTGCTACCGCTCTCGTCCGGCTGACTGTTGAAGCTGTAGCACATCTAATTTTAAACATATTTTGATGTCATTTTCAGGAAATATAGCTAAAAGGGTAAGATTATCGAGCAAAATATTTTTGGTAAATTTGGAATATGGAAACTTAGAAAAACTCTTATTTGCGCCTTTAGAACACCTACCGTGCACAGCCGTATTGTAACTAAGTTTGCGCTCTGTGCAAGTACCAAAAAGTAGAAAAATCCCGTGTGGCGTCAAAATTTGATATTAAGAGGTTGGAACGTTACCCACAATCCAAGACTGAAAACAAAAAATATGTACATTTTCTTATGTAGACTATACTGAGTCTACAATTTCTTTCACCACAAAACATCAGAGAGAAAAAATAGTTTAAGGCCTTTTACAATCAAAGATTGAAAAAAATGTATATATACATTTTCTTATGTAGACTATACCGAGTCTACAATTTTTTTCACCACAAAACATCAGAGAAAAAAACATAGTTCAAGGCCTTAGGCCACAGTAACGGGTATAAAATCATGTACGAATTTAACAATTTTTTTCCGTATGAAAAAGTGATTCACTCATAAAATTAATTACACATCTATTTAGTATGAATATCAAGCTGTTAGAAATTTGTTTTTTTCTTTCGATGCACAAAATGGCCGACTACTAATATTTTCTTTTGTTCTTTTTTTTTAGGCAGTCCGCGGTGCGACATTTAGCAACCACAATTCTTTACCCAGAACAAAAAACAAAAATTCAATTAAAAAAATTTGTTTTATTCTAAAATTGCAGGTATTTGAACTGAAGAAATGAATTTCCAGTTTAAAATTTCGTTATAACTGCTCATAAAATGAAAAGTTTTCGATTAATCAGAAATTTTGTACGTAGTTCTCTGCGAAATGCAATTAGGAACATAACTTTTAGATTTAAAGTAAATCGAGTGAAAATTGTTGAGGTTATTTGTCACGTCAATTGGAAAGAAGCTATTTCGAGAAGTTTCGAGTAAGCCATTTAGTACATCGAAATACAAAATATATATTTTCTAACAGCTTGATATTCATACTCAATAGATGTGTAATTAATTTTGTGCGTGAATAACTTTTTCATACGAATAAAAATTCTTAAATTCGCATATGAATTTCTACTCGTTACCGTGGCCTAAGGCCTTAGTGTATGTAATTTTACGTGCAATTAGATAATCAAGACGTTCACGTCACGGGTGGTGTATTTTTTTTGGCTATTTACTACCAAGATAAACCATTTCTAATAACGGATTAATGTCAACCTTTGCAAACATCCAGAAAAAGAAAGAACCCATTTTAATTATCCAAAAGCAAATATTATTCGATATTGAAGCTCCAAGGTTTGATAAACGAGTTCCGAATCTTGGCTGGCGAATGAATAGAGCAAATAATGTCCGCGACGTTGCCTATTGCGGCAACACTTAATACTAATTAATCGTAATAATAAATGATCTCATGACATTAATATAAATAGGCGTAATTGAAAATTACCCAAAATTTGATTCCAAGTTGTATAGAACATTCACTGACGCAGTTTTTCCATAATAATCATCAATAATGTTACGCTTTTTCAAGTTGGTAGTAACACAAAAGTGCTTCTTTTTCACGTAATAAAAATATATAAATTCATACTGTTGCCCTTCAATTGTATATTTTATAAAAAATTAGCATCCACAGAATAAATCTACATCTCATGTGCATTTTTTTCGGTTTATTCAGAGAAAAAATGTTTTCCCTAAATTATAGTGATTCGAGTTTTTATGGACTACTTATATTCTTTACTTGTTTAAAATATAAATCAGATTTCGTCTATTGACTGGTCGGTTTTGACCCTATTTATTCCATTGTCCCTTACGATTATTCCGTTCCACTTTTTAATTAAGCCGTTGAAAAATGAACAACAAAGAATACGGTGCACGTTTTTTTTTCAAATGATTTTTCGCCTCTCTTTTCGACAGGCCGACGCGATGTGGGATGGGAGTGAGGGAGGGAGGTAGGGTAGGGGATTCGATTTCCGGCAAAGTCGAGAGCACGTGTGCATGTTTATAACGGCGCTTGCCGAGAACCCGTTCGATGGTACGAAAAGCGGGACAACCTCTCGTCACCACGCGCAGCATCGGGTGCTCCACGAGATTATGCGATCTTCACTCTCCACAATAAAGCGACCTCGGATGAGAATTTTCTCGTTCCCGCAAAACTTGTTTGAAACGTCATTTTTTTCTGCTCTCTTCTCCTTGTGTTCTTTGGATTTCTTTCCGGGATCGCACGATTTTTCTCACGGAAACTCAAACAACTGGGCCAACAATGTTCAATAATAATAATCACGACCCAAACAACAATAATAATATGAATAATTGTTTTCGTCCTGTTATTGTAATAATAACGACAAAAGCAATTACAATTATAATAATTACACTATATATTGCTCTCAATTATGACAATAATATTAAAGGGTTATATACAGTTAAAATTTTCAAAAAATCGTAATTTACAGACATTCAAGTACACACACAGAAAATTTCGCGAATATTCTCCAAGTTACACGCACATTTGTAATTACGTGTCGGCGTTCGAATGTGATTTGGAAACTTTAAACGCGTTTTTCTAAAAACTGTGTTTCTGAAGTCGGTGAGCAAGATTTCTCGGTAACGGCTGAACCGATCAGTCTCAAATTTTAACACAATATTTTCAAGTATATTTTTTAGTAATTAATCGAAGGTTTTTTCTCACCGATAAATATTCTCCATTTTATAAAAAATGTAAGGCCTAAATGTTCGTCACAAATCGATTTTTATTTTTGAGCCGCCGCCATTATGTCAAAAATTATTATTTTCCTTATTCTTTCGATCAATTACAATATAATCTATTATATTAAAGAAATATTTTTGGTTCTTTCATTTTAGATGATCCAGTCCAAAGATATAGTGCTTACCGCAAGACGCCTCTTAGAGGTGCTTCCGGAGATCAGCTATAGCAGCTTTCAAAGTAATTATTTTTACAAATTAAGGGAGACTTTGTCCTTGAAATCGGCGGGAGATGTTAGCGGCTCAACATGAGCAGCTAGAAGAAGAGGAGGGATGCCTCTATGGACCGGGCATTGCCGATAAGCGGTAATTATAAACACATTTGTGTAAACACATTACAAAACTTTAAACGCGTTTTTCTCGAAAACACGTTTTTAAAAATGGCTGACATTCTCCTGACCGCTGTAATTAACATATCGACCTGAAATTTGGAGAGCGTACTCAAAAAATATGTCTTCACGGAACGACGGATCGTTTTTTTCGATAGATACATTTTTGCATTTATTATTTATCTTTTTATGCGAAAAAAAACGCGAAAATTGGATTTTTTTTAAATTGCCGCCATTTTCCGAAATTTGTACTAAACGAAAAACCCATCCGTCATTCCATGACTAAAGGGTCACAGTTTGATAATATACTTTGAATTTGTGTTTCAGACCAACAAAGAGGGGGCAGTGATGTCAGCCGTTTACCTCCCGCGATTTGAGGACCTGTTTTCGCGGAGGTGCAACGGCCGCCATTTTGGTTAAAAAAAAAAATTTTAACGTTCTGTATATCATGAATAAAAGCAAGAAAAAACCGCACTCGAAAAGCTTTACTCGTTTCCTTTAAAAAAAATAAAATGTAAACACCTGAAATATGGCACTCCAAGGACAAAGTCTCCGTTAAAAATGTTAAAATACAGTTAAAAGTTACCATAATACGTGTACTAATTTTTACGTTAGATTTAAGGGGCCATACCAATGTGACACTTAAAAAATCGATTTTGTTGCCTTTTTCGACAGTTTATACTTCCAAGAATATCATCATCATTTATATCAATATCATTTTATCTTGCAAAAATCGATAGTTAAATCTTTAAACACGTTTTTCTCGAAATGAGATTTTTCAAATTTGCTAACATTGTAACTCAAAGAGCTATTATCCGATTGACTTGAAATTTGAACTGAGTACTCTTGAATATATTTACTCTACAATGACGTAGGATATTTTTGATTGGATGAAAATTGACGATTTGGCATTGAAAAAAACGACCATTTTATAGGCAAGAAAACAGACTTTTCTTCATAACTACGCCATTTTGTTAGATTTTGATATTTTTCGAAAATCCTACGTCATTTTACAGTTTAACATTTTTTCCTCTTTCGGTTTCAGCTACTCAATCGGCCGGAATCATGTCAGCAGTAGAGGAACGTTTTTTTTTGCGCCTCCGAAGGCAGCGCATAAGTCGCTTGGATCTCAATATTTTTCTATGGAAAAATTATGTAATATAGGTCAAATATAGCCAAATATATTCTTAATTTTCCGAAACATTTAATTGAGTACTTTTCTTCCAAAAAATTCCCGACAATCACCCAAATTTTCAGCGTTCACACTGGTATAGCCCCTTAAAGGTTTTCTTAAGAAAAATTCTTGCACTGAGAAAAAGAAATCGTCGAATGTGCAAAATGCATTTTGTTGTCTCGACATTTTGTGGTTTTAACAGTTGCTCAGACATGCTAAATAAGCAGTTCACACCACTAAAACTATCCGTTAGATTAACAAAACGTTTGTTATGCCAATCAAAAATGAAGTTGAACGTATTTAATGATACATTTTGTTAAACCAACTGAATTTTGGTTTGATGAACGAATTTTTTTTCACTGTGAAAAATCGTTTTTTTTTTGGGCCTGTTGACGACATATAACCCCTTAATCAAAGTGACGATAGCAAGTAACAATTATGGCGCGCATTTCAAAATGAATGGCGACTTCGGAGCGGAGAGCCCCGAGAATAAAAATTACGTTCTCGGTATAAGAGAATATGGAAGGGTCTGCATAAGCTTGGATTTGGATTACTTCTGTATTTGATAGTTTCGTCGCATAGGCTCTGAACTGGAGTTTACAAAGATTTTGTTCAAAAATTCTAAAAATTGACCAAGTTGAGTTTTTTTTCTCTTTATTTGTATTATTATTTAAAGCTTTTTCTTTTTAAACGAAGGTTGAAAATATTTAATGTTTATACGTCAAAACGTTTAAGTACCATCCACAGCCTAAATCGACCAAATGAAATGTGAGCAAAGATAGATAGGGTTTTAGATAGATTAGGTTAGATCTGCCAAAAAAGTTGGAAATTTGAAATTATCGTTCGTTTTCAGCGATGCAAAATTCAATGTAATTTTTCTTGGGCTCCAAGCTTCGACAACGATGGCTCAACGACCGAGGAAGATTCGAACGACATTGAACGTCTTTGTAAACATAGTCGTTTCGAAGGATTTTACGGTCGCGGTCTCGCAACAAAGTGCGACAATGCTTGAAATTGAAAATGGCGGACGACGCGTGAGCAAGGCGGAAGATCGAAAAGCGACCAGACTTTAACGAAAATCCGCTTTCGATGGTTCCCTTAGTGTCGGATCCGAAATTGATGCTGAAGGGGAAAAAGGTCGGTATACTTGCCACAACGGAAAAAACGCCGGATAATAATAATAATTTGCCTGCCTGGAAGGACTTTTCGAAGGGATAACAGGGCAGCACCGGGCCTGGAGCGGTCGCCGCCTCCTTTGTCTGGAAAGAATTCAAAGGATCACCACGTCTCTCTCTCTCTCTCTCTCTCTCTCTCTTTAGCTCTCTCTCTCTCTCTCTTCAGCTCTCTTAGTCAATCGTCGGCCACGAAGGAACAGACTGGAAATTTAACGTCCGCGAACTACGAGCAAAACACACCACGTCTTCGTCTCTTCTCTTCGGCTGAAGGAAAGAGTGAGAGAGAAAGAGAGAAAGCATACGTCAAGGACAATGGGGTTGAAAACTTAACCGTGCGGAAGAACGGACCGGGATCCGAGCGTGGCGAAATAACGAACGTGAAAATTTGAGTGTGCAGGAGAGAGCGAGAGAAAGCAATCGAGGGATTTCGTCGAACTATCCACGAAATAAGAGAACCTCGGGCAAGATTTCTAAAGATAATCTCGCACGGTATAGATTTACAAAACTCTTTCCAAATTCAGCTGAATTCACTGTTGCGTGAATACAAGTAAATATCGACACGAGTACCGATCTTTACTTTTATTATGAAAACAAGCGAAACTTGAATAAAAATTTTTTTTAATGAGATTATAACAAAATTCATTTTATTGCGAAAATAGATTGAAAAACATTGGTACATTTTTTGGAAAGGAACTGTAAGGGAGCTCGAAAGAAAGATCAAAAAGTAAAAGATCAAAAAGATACAAGGAATAAAATCCTAAAACTACATTTTCTATAAGTGAAGAAAAAAAACACATTGTATAAAGTCAGATAAGAATACATTTAAAAAATAAAAAAGCACATTATATTTTAAAAATTATAAAATACAATTTAGAAAATTCATTTCATAAAATGAAGGTTGAATGAAATAAAATTCATTATAAAAGAAATTGAGAAAATTTGAAATAACATTTTTCAAACGTGAATTCGAATTATCAAATTGACTTTTATAATTTCATCTTTTATAATTTATAAACAAACCCGATTGGAATTTGAAAAATTTCATTCGAAGTGTCTAATTTCATTTTAGAATTTCATCGTAAAACGTGATGAAAATCAAATTAAATACAAAATCCGACTAAAAAGTTATTTCGAAGACAACAATCGGCAAATTTTAAAAACTGACATAACCCAACTTCATTTAACTCTCTCTGCTTCAGCAATTTCCATAACAGAATTGCCTTTACCTTTTTTTGACACGTTACACTTCCATTGCTTCAACGGTTGATAATTATGTAATATCGCTTTTCGAACTGCAAGCGTGAGTTTGAACGACGGAAAGAAATCATTTTCCGAAATAAGTCCAGATTTCGCGTAGCCGACAACGGCAGTCTACCCGGCCCCGTCGTAAAAACACGTTGGGAAACGAGTGGCTTTGAGCAACACAGAGCCTAGGGGCTGTGAGGAACTCGAAACGAAGCGGGCATTGAGACCTACAAATTAAACGACTGGGGGGTTTTCGCAAACAAACACATTCGAAAAAGTTCACTTCAACTCAAATTGAAGTGGAAGGTACCAAATATGGTTCAGGAATCGCAGATTGAAGGTAAACTTATGATTACAACGACATAATTGCTAGCAAACTTCCAGACAACTGACGATATTTTATCATTCCATTCAAATTTATACAGTAAACTCTTTGTCATGTACTGAAGCACTTTTTCAATTTCAAATCATTCGTCTACACCGTTTCAACTTTTCAACATAGGAACCGCAGTTCCATCGGAGGCCTTGGAAACCTGTGCGAGGAATCGCCGGATCGTTCGCGCAACTCGATTACGAAAGACCGACCAAAAAACCAACGAAACTCCCGCCGAATCGATACTGCGAGATTTAGACTTCGATAACCAAAATTTCGTGTAGGACTTAACGGACGTTCGGAAAAAATCGCAGAAAAGAATGGCCCGCGCATCGGATTACCGCCTTTTGGCGGACAAAAACATCGACCACGTGAGTTCTGGTCCAAGAGACTTTTACGCCGATTCGTCTCCCAGGAAAGAGATGCGAGGATGATTGAATGCGCGGTGAGGAGTGGGAGGGCGATTGAAGAGAGTGTGGGAGAGAGAGAAGGATAGAGAAAAGATCGGACATTAGTATGCAAAGCTCGGAGGCCAATGACATCGAGTGACACCATCATTTGGTGTGTGTGTGGAGAGAGAGAGAGAGAGAGAGAGAGAGAGAGAGAGAGAGAGAGAGAGAGAGAGAGAGAGAGAGAGAGAGAGAGAGAGAGAGAGAGAGAGAGAGAGAGGGAGAGAGGGAGAGAGGGAGAGAGAGAGAGAGAGAGAGAGAGAGAGAGAGAGAGAGAGAGAGAGAGAGAGAGATAGAATCGTTAACCGTTTTCGCACGGACACTGTGAGATTGAATCTTGGGTACATGTACGTGCAATACGTTACACACGTGTACAAAATTTAGTGTGTCGGGTGTTATTATGAAACGTATGGAGGCGGGGGGGGGGGGGGGGGGGGGGGTTGGCGGCAGAGGGTCCGTATAAATAAGTGAAACACAGCGAAACTTATTGTAACGAAATGAGAGGGGGGAGAAGATTAAAAACGGCGCAGATATTGAATTTGCGATTTTGATTACATTTTTTTTTTGACAATAAGGTTATCTAAATAGAAATAATGTAATTTAATCCATAAATTTGGTGAGAATAACTTAACGAGTTAGTACATAAGTTTAGTTTTGTTGCTATGGTTCTTCAACTTGTATTATTTAATTAAGTAATCAACTCGAATAGTTTCAATACTTTTGGATAGAAATTGTCGTGTTTGATGAAGTTATTTAATAAAAAAATATTTGTCTCAATAAATAAACTCAATTTTGTTGCTGAAGTTACTTAATTGAAGTCGTTCGATTACTTTTGTCAAGACTTAATTTTGTTGGTAAAGTTACTTAATTTAGTATGCAAGTTTAATTGTTTTTATCGACGAATCGAACATGCGAGTTACATTGTAGCTAACAAATTCATCCTGACTATATATTACGTCGAATCCAAATGTAGATGGTAGTAAAGAAAATATCGATTATCTCAATACCGGATATTCAAGTTCCGCGTCGGAGAGCCGGCTCTACTTTTTTGTTTCTCTCAATATTCCGTTCGTTTCCAATTCTACAAAGTTAGAGTTCTTAAACCCGTTAAATTTAACGCAAACATCGTTACTCGATGGAAATCGGTTTCACGTAAATGGAAGAAAAAAAATTGCTCAGCACCGATCGGTCTTGTATCTTTCATAGGGACGATAAAGGCGCGAGGAGTGATCGGTTTTCCGGAAGTCGAGATAATCGCGATTTTGTTGAAAAACAAAGAAAGGTTAGACGAGAGGGACCTGAACAAAAAATGAATTTTCTTACCTCAGACTCGATCGTTCGAAAGAGCGCCCACGTTAGCCTCTGGATCATTCTCGAAATTCATCACGTTCTCTGCCATTTTACTCTACTTGTCCCGCTCAACCGTTGACAAAAGAAAGAAAAACGTGAAAAGTGTCGCCCAGGGGAAAAGTTACAAAATTCTCGAATTAATGAAATTTTGAGACTCGATAATTTTCATAACACGCGCGCAGGACGCGCGAATTCGTGACTTGGCCGATCCTTTGTGCGCGAATCTCAGCACACGCGTGAGTTCAATCCCTCGTGATAGTTACTGGCGAACTGCCGAGGGAAAGAGCGAACCTCGGTCTGTGGGGGGAAAAAAAAGAGACGCAAAGGCGCTCGGGGAAGGGCGAACCGGCAACGGAAAAAAAAAAACGTTTTCTTTGTTGTTTCGGGATAAAAGCACGCGCCCGACTAACGGTCAACGACGAGAGGCGTCGCTGATTCGTTCGGATAGAGGCTTCTTTATTCCCGAAATCGCGCGAGCCCGCGCGCGCTCTTTGTGCGAGCGTGTACGCAGCGATTGCGCGCTTTGAAAAATTCGTCGCAGGCCTCCCGAGCGCCGAAAGCCTTTTTTCGCGAGTGGGTTCGCCCCGGTGACGTCCGATGGCGCTGCCGGGCCGAGTCAGCGACCCGCGAACTCGCGCCATCACGCGCAACTTTTCACAAGCTTGTCCCAGCGTGACGCACATGGCATTTTGGCGGGAAATCTCCGCTGCCTTATTATTATCGCGAAAGAACAAATAATAAGCCGGAACTCGGGTGTTTTTTTTTCTCCCGACGCTTCGTTGTTGCTCGTTACTTCTCTCATTGCAACGTTAAACAATGGAATACACGAAACGCAGGCGTTACACCGTGAAACAAGAGGACAGCGGGCTTCGCGAAATTTATCCGCATGATGTGCAATTTTACAAGAATTCGCCGACCGGCCAACTAAGCCTGAAAGAATTTCAAGACTTGGGCCTCGAGAGACGCCAAGGTGAGGCCTCGCATTGTGAATTTGTTCTTCAATCGGACGTTCGGCACGCACAAAAATCGTGACCTTTTTTTTAAATGTATAATCAAAGAAAACTACGCAATTCAACAAGTTACGTGGAAATTGTGTTTCCGCGCCTCGGACGCGTGTATCACGAAGAATTTGAGGTTAGACGCGCTACGTCGTAGACGAGTCGAAAAGACCTGGAAATTCGTGAACTCGTTTTTCCACATAATTCATAGCTGTTTTGAACTTTTCGCGTGTTCGGCGTGAGACTCAGCTTGGGTTTGTTTGGATGGCAAGGTCGAGAGAGGACTTGGTCGGTAAATACGATCACTTCTTTATTGACGAAAATTCAGTTTATCGGGTCTATAGCTCTATTCGTTATACTTACGTTATAGAATAGTAATATCAAATAAATTATACCATAATACGATAAATTGAATTTTGATTTCATTCAAATAAAAATTCGAATAATCGATTCATTATATTTGTTTCACTCGCGTAAGCATAAAGAAATAATTTCGTACGAACATGGCTTAGAAGCACAATGCTTCAGGAATACTTCTCTCACATGTCACTGCTTAATATAGATAATGACATTGTTAAAAAATGCCTAAAAAATTCTTTTTTCAGGTATTGCGCCAGTTTGATATTAATGTTAACATAAATGTGCGATTAAAACGTCATATTTCACGTGTGTTGCATGATTGTTGACTATTATGTAAATTTCATTTTAAAAAAAGAAGAAAAAAACGCGTTTAAAGTTTTACTGGCAGTTCTATTGTAATCATGAGTTTGCCTTCAATCGGCGATTCCTGCAACATTGGCCTCTTCAATTTGAATTGCGTCAAGCGACAGACAACTGTACATCATTTTTACAGCTGCCTAACCCCTTAAGGGGAGATATACACCTAGGAGCCGGAAAAAAGGTCATTGCTGTGCATTTTTTCAAGGAAAACTATTTGAAATTTCGGATTGGGGTTTTAATTATCTAAAAGTATATACATTAAAAAATATGTTTAATCTTCTTGATTTAAAAATATCAGAAATATACAAGAATATTGTATGATCCTTGGAGCGTCGTCTCGATAAAGGCTACATCTACCTGGAGGCCCGTAAAAAGTGGCCAAAATCCACTTTTTTTTTTTTTGGAAACGTTTGGTCCAAATAAACGCATTTTTTTTAACACAAAAGTACATATATTGAGAGCCTTAAGGAGGTTGGAGCGATTCAGTTGAGTCAAATGACGGTTTATTCATGTTTTTTTTTCAATGAACCTCAAAAAAATGCATACGAGGTACAGATTTATTCTATATATGCTAATTTTTTTAAATATATAATTAAAGAGCAAAATTGTGCATTTTGAGATTTTTGTTACGTAAAGTAGAAAAACTTTTGTGTTACTACCAACGTGAAAAAGCATAACATTATCGATGATTATTATGAAAAAAACTACGACAACGAATGTTTTATACAATTCACAATGAAATTTTGAGTAATTCATAATGATGCCTATGGATAATTACGTCACGAGATTATTGGCCCATGGTTTACAATTGGCAAGACGAGGATTTTTTTCTTCTAAATGTTCACAAAGGTTCGGTTTGCGTTAATCCGTTGTTAGAAATGGCTTATCTTGGTGCTAAATAACAATAAAAATTACATACCCTCTAGTGTGAAAGTTTTGCCCATCGAATCGCACGTTAAGTTACAATGGTGTTGTAGTTTGCATCGTTGGAATGCAACGAAAATCATTTTCTCTTATTTCCCAAATTTCCTCAGGCAGATTTAAGCAGCGAAAATGACGCAAAAGTTTTTTAGGCTTCTTATTTAGTGATTTACGAACTAAATCTGCAAAATATGATTTTGCATACTCTAAAAATAAGAACGTTAAGGAGAATGTTCGTTGCATTCCAACGATGCAAACTTCAACATCGTAAATTATATACGTTAAACTATTTTTTATCTCTGGTGTTTGGTGGTGAAAAAAGTTCAAAAGATTCGTAAAGACTCAGTATAGTGTAAACAATAACATGTATTTTTTATTAAATTTAACCTTGGATTGTGGCTAAGGCTCCAACCTCCTTAAAAAACATTCCCGGGTACATAGCTAAAAAGTGATACTATCGAAAAATAAAATGGAAAATGAATTTTTTAAATTCATTTAGGCAGATCTAGCTCGTTGATTATTGAGCAATTCACTCCGCCGTCAATTTTCGCCGTTCACCCCCCTCCTCTCTCCTCCGCTGTTTTATCATTCCCAAATGAAATTGCCGATTGGTGTGGCTGAAAAAAGAAACGTGGATCTGAAGAAAAGAATTTCAAGCATCGAAGAAACTAATGAAATTTTGTCCAGTACTTCAACTGGTAGAGTCGATCGCGCAGAGGAGCGATTTGAAGAGTATCGAGGAGAAAAAAATTGCCTTGCTCAACGCCCTGAGAAAGGACGGTTTGAATTATCCCGCAAAGTTGGTAAACGGCCAGGGATGCTCTTTGCACTCGGAAGTCGAACTGCAAGCGAGAAGGAGGGACCACGTGTCGCACTATATTCTGAGATTGGCCTACTGCCAAAACGCGGACCTCCGCAGGTGGTTTGTCAACACGGAGGTCGACTATCTCAGAATGAGGTTCTCATCGTTGAACAAGGAGGGAATTATCAAGTTGTTGAGCCTCAGCGGTTTCGACTATGAAGCGGTGTGTTTGGCGAGTCCTCGACGAGGAATTTTCAATAATTTTCAAGGAATAATGTTCATTAATCATAACGATAATGTTACGAATATTTGATGAGTTTCTTAAAGATGTACGGATTCGTAAAACAGACGGAAACTTTTTATTTTCGTCACCGAAAATAGTTAATTATTTCAAATCCACATAACTTTTCGCTCATTGTGCCATTTTCACGATTGTTTTTTTGGCAAATTTTGAAAGCCGTCACCAATCCGAGTATTGGTGCTTGCTTCTTTTTTCCAAAATGAGTGAAAAAAAAAACGTATATTTTGGGCAGATTTCCCAAGATGAAAAGGACGAGTTGCGAGAAAATCTTCATACCTCGACAGCGAAAATCGCGGCGGTGGACAATACGGAATTTTACAGAGTACCTTTCGAGAGGGTGTCGGACTTGGTCAGAGGACGAAGGGTTTACCTGCACAAGGGATTCTCTTACATACCTCTCCCCGAACTCGTTTCCCTCTTCGTTTCGGAATTCAAGTGTCTGCTCAACAGCGAGTTGGAGGTTTGTAGATCACCTCGCAAACAGGCGTAAGGAACTCATCGATGAAACAGTTTTTTCGTTCGAATTTCCATTGTGTCTGGGCAATCAGTATAGGAGGCATTCTTCATCAACTGGGCCACTTTTTTTTCTTCAAACTCTCCAATTTTTTTCAATATCTGCCAGTTTGAAATATCAGTCAAAAGGAACGTCTGTGAATTAAAAAAAAATTTTTTTTAGGCGTCCGTTCGGGATTTTGAATTTTTCATTACGAACACTGTATCCGAAAAAATATTCATCAAACAAACAAAAAACATAAGAATGAGAACTTTCTATTTGTTCCGCTTTATCGAAAAAAAAATCAAAATCATAATTTTTCTGTATTGAGAAAAATGAAATTTGGCAAAAAAAATGAGAATAACATTTTTTTAAACCTAATAACACACTTTCGATTTCGGTACAAATTTTACAGGATGTCTGTCGTTGGGTAAAGAGACTGCGAAAAAATGTTCAGAATGGTACCTGCGATGGTTAGGATGAACAAAAAATAAAAACCCTGCGAAATCTCATAACCGCATACATGCAGTTATGAGATTTCGCAGGGTTTTTATTTTTTGTTCATAACTTTGCCTTCAATATATGATTCCTGCACCATATGTTCAACCTTCCTCTTCAATTTGAGTTGCCTCAAGCAAATATCGATTTAAAAAAATTTTCATCGTAGCCTATCCCCTTGATTCGTCGTTGAGTTCTTTTTTTACATATTCGATACATGTTTGAATTTTTTCCCGCCCGAATCTCAAAAACAATAATAATTATTGACTAATTATTGACTAATTGTCAACAGTGAACAATGGATATTAAGTAAATGGCGTAATTTGTATTTTGAGTATCACAACGAACGAGGTGGATTAATCGAGGCTGCATCGTTTTTTTCAGGTCGCAGCGAACAATTTCAAAAATCTCGAGGACGACGATCGCTTGAGCTCTTACCTGAAGAGTCTGCCGAACATATTTTCGGAAATGACGAAGGTCAATTGGTCAACTACAGCCGTGCCGATCGAGAGCCTCGACGAGCTCTCGAGGATTTCGTATCCAATGTGCATGAGGGTACTCCACGAGGCCGTGAAGACCGATCATCATTTGAAGAACGTCGGCCGCATGCAGTACGGCCTCTTTCTCAAGGGCATCGGGGTCACCCTCGAGGACGCCTTGCGCTTCTGGCGCACCGAATTCACCAAAATCATAGATCTCGACAAATTCGAGAAAAACTATAGCTACGATATACGACACTATTACGGCAAAGAGGGCAAGAGAACGAACTACACGCCCTACGGGTGCAACAAGATCATAAACAACGGGCCCGGTCCCGGCGAAAAACACGGATGTCCTTTTAAACACATGAGCCACGACGAACTCAAGAAAAAACTCGAGAATTTTGGAATACCCGGATCAGGTATACTGAAGATAAAAAGTAACGCATGTCAAACGACAATAGGCCGAAAAAAAAACGAACTGCGGCCGAAAAAAATTTCCTGCAAATTGACATTTTTTTATATCTCGTACCGTTAAAACGTTATCGACGAAAAACGCGCCTATTTTCGAGGGTGCGTTTCACCCCTCAAAACCGTTTTTCCGCCGATAAAAAAAAATACGTGTCTCTTAGTTTTTTATACTCTGACATAAAAAAGTTTCAACAAAATCGGAGGAGGACACCAAAGTGATGTTCCTTGTGAGACTTAATTGAGTACCTACTGAGAGTAAAGTTTGAAGAC
Organism: Ophion ellenae; assembly: GCA_963210295.1. NCBI lineage: Eukaryota > Metazoa > Arthropoda > Insecta > Hymenoptera > Ichneumonidae > Ophion > Ophion ellenae. The sequence goes on along the minus strand of OY723397.1, from coordinate 21,452,639 downwards.
GATTTTTAAGGCAATGCAAGAATTTGATATTAATGTCAACACGAAAGTGTGATTAAAGTTCATGTTTTATGTGTGTTACGCGATTATCGACTGTTCTGTAGATTTTATTTTTTTCAAAGACGATTGCGAACAAAACCACATTTTTGTCAGGTCACCCCCAGAAAAATGCTGCGTACGTAATTGTTGAAACAGCATCGGATAAAATTTGTCGCTATACCGCAAGAGAATTTTCAATACGTTCAAGCGGTTAAGCCACGGGTACAAAATAATGTGCGAATTTAACAATTTTTTTTCGTATGAAAAAGTGATTCACTCATAAAATTAATTACACATCTATTCAGCATGAATATCAAGCTGTTAGAATTTTTTTTATTTTCGATGTACAAAATGGTCGACTACTAATATTTTATTTTGTTATCTTTTTTTAGGCGCTTCGCCGCGTGACATTTAGCATCGACAATTTTTTACCTAGAACAAAAAACAAAAATTCTCGTCAATCTACATTATAATACCTAGAGAAGTACGTACGGAATTAAGGGGGGATTGTCTTTTTTTTTCGCAAAATTTACCGCTTTTTGGGAATTTTTTCGTGAAGAAAGTATACAACGGAAAACTTGTGAAACTTGGCATATAGTTTTATTGATCTGTTTACTACATACAAAAATTTTTTTAAACAATTTCATCAAAAAATCCGCCTCCCACCCCCCTCGACGCGCGATGGTCCTTTTTTGATGGTGTGCACGATTACAGCCTTCACGTTCATCCTGCAACAAAAACCCAAAAAGCATTTTACTTTAGACACATATAGCTATCGTTCGATGAAGGGGAAAAAAAAATTGACGATTTGGTGACGTTTTGAACTTGAAGTATCGATTTTTCGAAAAAAATTGATCGATTTTTTGTTATAAATAAAAAAACTATTAAACGTATTGCTTTTTTGCTTCATCAAACGATAAAAGGATGTCAGCTGAGCATTCTGTCCAAATTTGAAGGCAATCGGTTGAATAGTTTTTGAGAAATCGTGCACACCATCAAAAAAGGACCATCGCGCGTCGAGGGGGGTGGGAGGCGGATTTTTGGATGAAATTGTTTAAAAAATTTTTTGTATGTAGTAAACAGATCAATAAAACTATATGCCAATTTTCACAAGTTTTCCGTTGTATACTTTCTTCACAAAAAAATTCCCAAAAAGCGGTAAATTTTGCGAAAAAAAAGACAATCCCCCCTTAAGAAATGAATTTTCAGTGAAAAATTTCCTTATAACTGCTCATAATATGCTCGTAAAATGAAAAGTTTTCGATTCATCCGAAATTCCGTACGTACTTCTCTGCGAAATGCAATTAGGAACATTACGTTTAAATTTGAAGTAAATGGAGTGAAAATTGTTGAAGTTATTTGTCACGCCAATTGGAAAAAAGCTGTTTCGAGAAGCTTCGAGTAGTCGGCCATTTTGTACATCGAAAGAAAAAATATATATTTTCTAACAGCTTGATATTCATACTAAATAGATGTGCAATTAATTTTATGAGTGAATCACTTTTCCATACGAAAAAAATTGTTAAATTCGCACATGATTTTTAACCCCTTCCGTACTAGTGTTACTCGGAAAATCGACGAATATTGAAGACTGAAATAATGAATTGCAGCTGTGAGCGAAGCGGTGGAACTGGCCAAGGGGGGTGACCCCTACCTCGCCTGCACCAAGTGTTTCGACGCGACTCACAAGGTCATCCCGGATCGACCGATCCTCCATCCGAATTCCTACTTCGCCCAGAGCCGCGAAATAATCACGAAAGCAATCGCCGGGATGGAATCGTCGCAGGTGACGTCCGAGAAAAATTCGCAAGCCGTGAAATCTCGGACGGATAATCGAGTGCCGTCGACGCCGTCGCGGAGTATCGGCACGCCGTCGAGAAATCCGAACACACCGTCTCGTAACGTCGCGACCCCAACGGCCAAGAGATCGTCCAAGATCGAGCCTGTTAACATCGAGGAAATGCTCAACGACGATGAGATCAACGAAATGATAGCAGAAGTTTGAGGAAAAATCCGCTTACACGGCGCCTCCCCACCAACACTGTAAATCTTTGTCAATATTACGTAATATTATAATTACACGTTTAGCTTTTCGTAGCCGTCGGAAACGCTTTCACCTTCGTCACGTCCATTTCCATTTAAGGGGAGATATACACCTAGGAGCCGGAAAAAGGTCATTTTTGTGAATTTTTTGAAAACTATTTGAAATTTGGGATTGGGCTTTTAATGATCTAAAAGTATATGGGGCATTCCATACCAATTCGACCTGGGTCTGACCCTCGAACCCTCAAATCTGGTTCCCGATTTTTCCTATCATTACTCTCACTCTATCAAGCATTTACAATTTTTTTCACATTTTTCAAAATAAATTTGAGCCCGTCATGAATTTTTGATTTTTTTTTTGAACACCTCGATGGCTGTAAACGAAAAATTTGAAAAAATTCCTAAAAATACACTGTCAGATATAAAAAATGTTGGTGTAAAATTCACAATCTCTGGGCGTTGCTTCAAACCGTTTTTTTAAAACTTTTTGAGCAAAAAAAAATGAAAAAAATAAGAAGCAGAGGTCAATTTACTGTAGACTGTTTTTTGAAATTTTGTATATATAATACCAGATTTTAAAAAAAATTTCTCCGATTTTTCTAAAGTGTATTTTGTAATTTTTGATTTTTTTTTCTTCTCTTGGTTGACAAAAACCCTAATTAGGGGTTGAAGCAAAAGCCCAGACATTGTGAATCTTACACCAACATTTTTTATATCTGACACTGTATTTTTGGGAATTTTTTCAGATTTTTCGATTACGGCCATCGAGGTGTTCAAAAAAAAATTCAAAAATTCATGACGGGCTCAAATCTATTTTGAAAAATCTGAAAAAAATTGTAACTGCTTGATACAGTGAGAGTAATGATAGGAAAAATCGGGAACCAGATTTGAGGGGTCCAGGGTCAGACCCAGGTCGAATTGGAATGGAATGCCCCATATACATTCAAAAATATGTTTAATTTTCGTTATTTAAAAATACCAAAAATATACAAGGACATTGTATGATCCTTGGAGCGTCCTAAAAAAATCTGCGTATACGGTACCCGCTGGCGTTTCTTCAAAAATCATCTGAAAAAAAAAAACCAAGAAGATTATTCAATTAGATACTATAATCTAGTACTTGTCATAGCCGATTTTGAAAATATCGATTAATGACAAAATGGCGGAGGTTTGAACATAAAAGGTGTATATCTCTCCTTAAGCCCCCATTCTTATAACTCTCGTACAAAAGTCGGGAATAATTTTAAGAGTAGCATCTCTCGAGTAAAATTCGTGCTGATACTTGGAATAGTTTCGAAAAAATAATCGGTTCGATGGTTTTTAATTTGACAAATACCGACCAAATTTTCGAACTGCTCCCAAAAATGTTACGTGCCAAATATTGACGTCAGGTTTGTTTTCAATTTTCGCGTGCCCCGCGGGCTTTGCGATAACGTGCCTCTCACTTTTGCCCAGCCCTCTGACGTTGAACGGGTTTCGAAGTTCTCGTTATCGTCGCCGGCGCTAGTAGTCAGTTATAAAGAACGAAGAATTCGTTTCGTTTTGCAAATCGCGTACACGAGTCTTTCAAAATAATATTTCGTGATTGTTATGCATCGAAAAACGTTCGCGCGTCTTCTCGTGGGAATCTTAAACGAAAGAAAATCACGTTAAAGATTGGTTTGTGACGTAGAAGAGCAATCTTCAAGGGTTTAGGCTACTGTGAAGATGACGATCTCTCGTTCTCCGCTTGAGGCAACGAAAATTTAAGAGGCCGGTCCGACACATGGTGCAGGAATCGCAAAATGAAGGTGAATTCATTATTACAACGATACAACTGCTATTAAAGGTTTAACGGGCTATACCAGTGTGACACTTAAAAAAAATCAATTTTTTCGTCTTTTTCGACAGTTTATACTTTCAAGAATATCCTGTAAAAATTTCAAGGCCGCATCTTTATCATTTTATCTTGCGGAAATCGATAGTTAAATCTTTAAACGCGTTTTTCTCGATATGAGATTTTTCAAATTTGCTGACATTGTAACTCAAAGAGCAATCATTCGACTGACTTGAAATTTGAACTGAGTACTCTTGAATATATTTACTCGTTTGGATCTCAATATTTGTCTATGAAAAAATTATGCAATATAGGTCAAATATAGCCAAATATATTCTTAATTTTCCGAAACATTTTATTGAGTGCTCTTCTTCCAAAAAATTCCTGAGAATCTCTCAAATTTTCAGCGCTCACACTGGTATAGCCCCTTAAACGCTTTTTTCTCTAAACTATGCTTTTGAAAACGCTGTACACGATCTCTCGACATCTAATGAACGTATTGACGTGAAATTTGGTACAGTTATTCAGTGTAATGGTAGTTTAGTCTTGACCGACGTTTATCTTCTTAACATTTTTTCATCAGTTATTAACAATATAGTACAGTCGTGCTGTCGCCGAAAAAAACCCGGAATCGGAGAAAATTAGAAGGCTAGTTTTTTGACAGGTGATTTTGTAGGTGCCGCGGGTGCTAAATCCAAGTTTGCCTTAAAATCGGGGTGTAGGGTTCTTTTTTAGGGGATGAAAGGAGATGGGGGTGGATTAATGCCAAACTACAACCCCTACGAGGACGGCGCCGTGAGACAAAATGTTCAGAAAAATCCGGCCTTTAGTTTTGTCCACAGCGCCGAAGTCGTGGAAGTTCATTTTGGGGGTGAAAAAGTGGGGTGAAATTTTGAAAAAACACTTTTTTGCGAATTTTTTTCATCAAGATATGCACAAACAAGCCGGTGACAAAGCTTTTCCAAGAAAGCCTTTGGAAAAACATGATTTGCGGTGTTCACTGTATCTCAGCTAGAAATTATCTGAAATCAAGTACCATTAAAATTTAGTCAAAGTATCATCAAATCCTCCCCCCAACGATTTTGATTTTTTTTTTCATTTCTAAATTTTTGGTAGTCATGTAAAGTGAAAAGTGCTATTTTTCACGAAAAATTCCGCCACTTTGGGGGTGGAAAATCCCCTCAATGTAAAAAAAATCTCAAACTAACCGTTGGGGGGAGGTATTTCATATGTAGAAAGTGTGCCCCAAGTTTGAAATAAATCGGTCATGTAGTTTTCAAATGGCAGTGAACATGGACTTTGAAAAAGTGGTTTCGAGAAAAAACGCGGCTTGTTTGTGGACATTTTCGCGTACAAATTTCACGGAATGTTCTTGAAATGACACTTAAGGGGGGATTGTCTTTTTTTTCGCAAAATTTACCGCTTTTTGGGAATTTTTTTGTGAAGAAAGTATACAACGGAAAACTTGTGCAACTTGGCATATAGTTTTATTGATCTGTTTACTACATACAACAAATTTTTTAAACAATTTCATCAAAAAATCCGCCTCCCACACCCCTCGACGCGCGATGGTCCTTTTTTGATGGTGTGCACGATTACAGCCTTCACGTTCATCCTGCAACAAAAACCCAAAAAGCATTTTACTTTAGACACATATAGCTATCGTTCGATGAAGGGAAAAAAAAATTGACGATTTGGTGACGTTTTGAACTTGAAGTATCGATTTTTCGAAAAAAATTTATCGATTTTTTGTTATAAATAAAAAAAACTATTAAACGTATTGCTTTTTTGCTTCATCAAACGATAAAAGGATGTCAGCTGAGCATTCTGTCCAAATTTGAAGGCAATCGGTTGAATAGTTTTTGAGAAATCGTGCACACCATCAAAAAAGGACCATCGCGCGTCGAGGGGGGTGGGAGGCGGATTTTTTGATGAAATTGTTAAAAAAATTTTTTGTATGTAGTAAACAGATCAATAAAACTATATGCCAAGTTTCACAAGTTTTCCGTTGTATACTTTCTTCACAAAAAAATTCCCAAAAAGCGGTAAATTTTGCGAAAGAAAAAGACAATCCCCCCGTAACAATGTACAAAAGATTTCAATAAATGTACTCTATCCATATAGATGAAAAAAATCGCAAGTGTTTTTTTTTCAAGCCGAAACCTCTACCCTCCCCTCAAAATATTACATTTCAAAAACATTCTTTGGAAATTCCAAGTCGATCCGTTCAAAATTGAGGGACTTATGGCGTTTACAGGTAGGTTCCGCGAACCGGCGAATTTTGGACGCGAATTTCTCCAAATTACTTTTTCAAGATTGGTGACCACGATATCTAAAAAATCACCGCACCAATCAACTTTGAATTTTATAAGCTCCCTTTACATATCGAAAAGCAGTGCTTGAACCAGGGAATTTGTTTTTTGTCCATAGTTTTTTTTATCAACGAAAATAAAGTGCTTTTTTTCACCGAAAATCGATACTTTCACTTCGTACTGTGACCCTCGTTTAAAAAATCAATATTTTATTACATCCTCAGTCCAAGCATTGCATCATTTCATGCAAAAACTAAATCCGTTTGATTTCTTTATTTCGGATTCTTTGTTACCGACCAGCAGGAGTCACCGCAAACAACGTTTTTCAAACAGCGCTCTGCACAGATCATTGTATCAACCACATTCATAAATATTTGTTAATACCATAACAGTTAAAGATTCTCAAAACCATATTGTCCAATGAAAACAACAAAAAAACATTTGAAAACCTGCATTCTTTTTCCCAAAAAAATCTACGAAGATTCCTCCTTTTTTCGACTATGAGGTTTTCTCGACCATGTAACTTATTAAGGAGTACCACTCTAGAGACAGCAAAAAGACCCAAATTTGATCGTTTCTTTTTAATATTGAAAAAGGGATCGGGTTTCTTTTTCCAGGGTTTATCAAACATATATTGAAGTATGTAAAAAAAATGTTATTGCTTTTTCGATAAAAAAAATGGCGGCGACAAAGCCAGTCTTCAAGAACGCCTTTTTTTCGATACCTCCACGGGCAGACGTGGAACTCCGAAAGCATAACAGCTAGAAAAAAAAAAACATTTTTTAACCGTAACCAATCTTGAGTAAAATACTGTTGCAAGTTCACGAAATTGGTGATTAAAGGATGCATCGAGATCGTCCGAGTGACAAATCCATTAAGCGGATTGACGCGATTCCTCATTGACGTGGCGTCACGTTTGAGGAAACGTCATTTCCGCGTGAGACGTGCGACCCTGATGGCGCGGGAGATCGTCGATTTTAACGATCTCTCGCGCCCCCAGGGTCGTTTCTCTCACCGTGGAACACGAGCGTAACGATGCACGAAACAGAAGAAGAAAAGACGGAGAAAAAAACCATTATTCGCCATGTAGAAACGAAGCGAACTTCGGAACGAGACGTTCTATTTTTCGACGAAGAACAAAGTTTCGCAAGAGAAAAAACAGAAGAGGGGAAAAAAAAACGAGCGATGTTTTGAGAGACTGCTGTTCGTCTTGACTCGAAACGTGCGAAATCCTAGGCAAACCGCAGGGTACGACGCGACGAGTTTCAGGCCGGAGAGAAACGTCAACGCGTGAAGCCCGTTAAATTAGATCGCGCCTGCGAGTCGTTCCATCTAGAATCACCCGAATTTTGTGCCCGTATACGTTTCGATGTTCTCTCCGATTTTTCATTACGTTCCGCTCAATGTACCGAACGTTTGCCATTTTCCATTTGAGGTTCCCGAGTAAAAGTGAATATATATAAACATATATAATTGTGTATTAATTGATCATATACAATTGTATACAAAAATTGGGCCTATCGAAATTTATATATTTGTATTTAAACGTATACAATTGTATATACTAATATACAGTTATGTGCGATAGTATATGAATATATGAATATATATTATATATGTATGAATGAATATATATAATATATATGAATATATATATTCATATACTATCGTACATAACTGTATATTAGTACATACAATTGTATACGTTTATATACAAATATATAAAATTCGATCGGTCCAATTTTTGTATACAATTGTATATGATCAATTAATATACAATTATATATGTTTATATATATTCATTTTGACTCAGGGAATAACAACGAAAGTGTTCCCATATATGGATCAATCCGTCTTTTTTTTTTCATTTGAAAATACTTTACATTTTATAATTCAACGTTTCAATGTAAAATACGTTGATATGTTTTGTCATGTAGAAAAAAAAGCTATTGTGACGCATATTATACCAGTCGAAGAACGCGATGACATTTTGTTAGTAAAATATCAAGAAAAACTAATATTGATCAACTAATCAGAATTGGAAATTATCTCCGTAAGAAACCCAATAATTGTAATCAAATTTGGTAGATATATTGCATCAATACATAATTTGTTAACATTGGTAAACAATCTTTTGATTTACCTGCGTCGATACGCGAATAAAATCAAAGAAAACTTTTTCTACATCTGATCATATATGAAGCCATATAAAGATATATACAATTATATGTATTACAAAAGAAAATAAAAGTACTCATATACAGTCATATACAATTTTATATACCATAAATAAAATTGTCACGTATATATATAATTATATACAACACTATATTGAATTATATATAACTGTACATGATATTATATCTAATTATATAAACTCCCTATAAGAATAGTATCTCCATCATTATACACAGAACTATGTATAATTTTATCAATCCAAATTTGATGGAAGTACATTTATATCGGATTATATATACGAATGTAGAGTTATATACAATTATATATAAACCTACATATATATATATATATGATTGTATATCATTTTTATATAATTGTATCTAAGTATATACAATCATTTTTACTCGGGTTATCCTAAAGCTTCACACTAGGCATACCACTGATCATACAAGACTTGTACAATTTATATTTTTAACATACACAAAGAATAATAATTTGTAATAACTAAAATTTTCCATGTGTAAACTGTTCAATAAATGTTCACATTTAATTAGAAAAATGAAAAAATATTTATTCCAACGATTCGTGCAGTATTTCTAGGTTAGATATTTGGCAACATTGGTTCTATCTCCGTCTCTTTTTACTTCAGGCGAGTTTAACCTCCATGCTTCTCAACGTCGATCTGTCAAAACAATGTCAGGTACGGGAAATATAAAGCATTGTATTCGGGCCACGACTGGTGGCGTGGAAGATTTGTGTCGGCGAAATATGTTGGTTAAAAATGAAATATGTGTGGAAATTCGAATGAGTGAGATTAGGACTACAGTCAGCTGTTGCCACGGTCTCATAAACAGGTCTGGGCTCTCCCATATACTTTGCATAGGCCGTCGTGTGACAAAAAGTGAGGCCATTTAAGTTCGGAAACGGGCCACACTACTTGGAGCGCTAGTATCGGAGCGGCCGATTGTGGGACAGAGAGCGATATACTAGCGCATGCGTACTGTCTTCGTGGTTGTAATAAGAATACATCCTTTACATAATTACATATAGCATTTATCATAGAAACTTGTGCGATAATTTGTCCATCTCCGTCTTTATGGATGAAGTGGCGCACAATGTCGGATTGATTAAAATGCTTCTCGCATATTTTGTGCGTTGTTTTTAATTCATTTATGAATGGCGATACTGCCTTCACCCATTTTTCACGCAATATAGGATCTTTCAGGCATTGCAAAATTTTGACTTCAATTATCAATTCACTTGAATTATCGGTTTCCTTCAATAAAAGACACTTCAAATAAAATAAACATTTCCACTTCTATTGGCCGTCGGTGTACGGTGTGGTAAGGTGGCGACGAGGTTATACACGATATACTAGTAAACACAACAACACTAGTATATATAAGCAAATCAGCCGCTCCGACGCTAGCGACGTGGCGGAATTTGGAACTCAATTGGCCTCACTTGGTGCCACAAGAGTTTAGCCTCTGTGCCCAGACCTGTTTACAAGACCGTGACTGTTGCCTTGCCGTCACGTCTGTTTATCGTAGCAAGTGGTGATAAATTCAATACCGGAAGTTCAAATTAAACTTGATATTACATAAAATTTAGGTCAATAAGGGTAATTTTTTCTAAGATCATTGGATTACTACAAGTGTTAAGTATGTAAATCTGATTATTTTTAAGAATCTGACGGATTCCCAGAAGACTACTCCATAACGTCGCCATTTTGGTATATTACTTATCGAAACATTTGTATTTCAACAGGTTAATTATCTAATAAATAGTACCTAAAGTTTCATAAATGTAGAACGTTTTGTCTCTTGATAAAAAAAAAGGTTATAATTGGCTATTTTTCCTCGTATACATGTATTTCCTTCCTTAATCGAATAATTTGAGATTACCTTCAATAAAACAAAACTTCCGCACAGATTGTTCTTTCTCATCAAACTTTACACCCCGAAAAATATTCTAACCGAAGTTCGTAACGAAAAATTTTCAGTCGTCTCAAAATATCATAAACGAACATTCATAATACATATTATAATACAAAAAAATATTTAAAATATCATAATACAGTCGAACCTCGATATAACGAAGATTTGTCCATTCCCTTCCGTTAGACACCCAAAACCGTGATACAACGACATAATCATATACGTTATGCTCTAATTGCTAATTGCTTGTAAAAAATGCTCTAATTTATACCTTTATTTCTTTAAATAAGATCCCCATATTTATGATTCTAATACACTGAGGAAAAAAAACCAATTGAATCAAAAAAATATATTGGTTGATTCAAATGAATGTCTGATCGCGGAGTGCCACCGATATATGAGATTGTTACAATACTATAAAACATTGGAAAATGTGATTCAAATAACATATTATTTTATTTGAAAATCTCTTCTGTTCTCTGAATATCTACATTATCCTTCAAATAAAATTATATTCTATTGAAATCATTCTATATACAATCCGTAGATTTATGGATGAAATAATTAAGCGGTTGTTACATTTTTTTCCGTACAAAAATATAATCAATAGAATTAATTATTTCTTTACTACATCGAAACGTATATGCCATGAGACGTAAGTTTTTCAATTTGTTTTAGATCTTAAGGCGTTACCCCCACTTGTAGCGCAAAAAAGGCCTTTTTCATGAATTTTTTAAAAGAAAACTACAAAACTTTTTTAATCGATCAATATACCATCTTAAAGAACACATCTTGAAAAACTTTCAGTAATTTTTTTATTGAAAAATATTACATTGTTTAGTGGCAAATGGCCGTCAATGAAATAATGTTTTTATATACACGGTTTGCGGTGACCAACATTGCGGCGAAGTGGATCATCTGAAAAAAAAATGCGGATGGATTTAGTCAAATATAAGTATAAACTAGTCTTTAATCGAAGGATTTTAAAAAATATTCATTTTTCACAAAATGGCGGACGGTCAAAGTTAATGGTTCGATTTTAACGAAAAAAAACGGCCGTTTTTTGTCTATAAAACGGCAATTTTTTTTCGAAAAAAAAAATCGAACGATTAAAGACTACATTTTTATGTATTAAATAAGCCTGCAAAATTTCAAGAAGATCGGTTCATTAGTGTTCGAGTAATCTTGGTCGCCGACTTCAGAAATGCCATTTTGAGAAAAACGCGTTTGAAGTTTCTCTTTCAACGCTCTTTCAACGCGGATTCTTCTCTTTCAATGCTCATATCCCAGTCAATTTTGTTCGGATCGACTTGAAATTTTCAGGACATATTCTCAGATGCTTATACTTCAAAAAAATGCAATGAAAAAAATCGATTTTTTCAAAATCGCAAGTGGGGGTAGCCCCTTAAACAAAAAATGAGCATTAGAATGATCATCCACAATAATAGTGGAGAGAATATCAGATATCCAATGGAATATCCATGGAGAGAATATGAGATATTCAACCGATAAGAACAGATACTACACTTTGAACTTAGCCACAGGCCAAGAAGCGATACTCTTTAGAGTTTCTCCGGCGTTTAAGTCGATTTTCGGTTCGCGCTACGCTTATGAGAAACGAGCGCGCGTGTGGCTTCTAGCGGTTACTCCGAGAACTACGGGTTTCCCCACACTTATAATTTCGATGGCGCTCGGCCACGATTTGGTCGAATTTTTTCAACCAAATGCGCAAGAAACTAATTTTATTTTGCATAATCTTTCAACTAATTCCGACATTTGCTTAATATTTTTAATCAAGATAACATATTAATATTTTAACGAATAATGTACTTGAAAATCAATATCGGATATGGTGAAAAAAATAAAATAACATATTTACTCAATACAAATTTTATCTGAATCAAACGAGCGAAATTCAATTTTTCGAGTGTACTCGAATCAACAATATTCATGTTATGAATTGAAACGCTTTTTTTGTTTGTTGCAGAAAATGTATGCAAAACTATATAATTTGTTCGCGACAATTTTTTAGATAGTTTCAATAATATATTGTTCTCGGCTAACAATATATCTATTGAATGAAAAAAAAACTTTTAATTTTATCATTTTATTAAAGTCAATAGCGTTTTGTTTGGACTAATCAATCCGATTATTTACACCAACAATTTTGCAATTGAATCAACGAAATTTCATTCAATAACACCAATGATATTGGATCGATTATTTTTTTTCTTAGTATATATATATTTTTTAAAGAACATTCTAAGGAATATGAATTCGGTATAACGAAACCTCAATATAAGGAAAACTCTATATAACGAACTTCCCTTGAGATTCGTTATTTCGAGGTTCGACTGTACAAACTCTCGATACAAAGACATCGAGAGAGCCGGAGATTTTGTGTAGACTCAGCCTAGAGTATCCTATACATGTTCTATATTGGGTTTAACGCGCTGCTATACCATTAGCGGGATTTCGTGCTTGTCTCGTTAAAGTATCTCGGAGCTGAACATAAGATGTACCAGACTAATCTCGAAAGAGTTATATATATGTGTGTGTGTGTGTGTGTGTGTGTGTGTGTGTGTGTGTGTGTGTGTGTGTGTGTGTGTGTGTGTGTGTGTGTGCGCGTGCGTGTGCGTGCGTGTGCGTGTATATGTGTGTGTGTGTGTGTGTGTGTGTATGTGTGTGTGTGTGCGTGCGTGCGTGCGTGCGGGTGTGTGTGTGTGTGTATGTGTGCGTGCGTGCGTGCGTGTGTGCGCGCGTGTGCGTGTGTGTGTGTGTGAGATAATATTAGTGGAAAATCTTTGAAAATATATAATCTCAACGTATAAAGGTCAGGACGAGTGAATTTCCCGCGGACGAGTCTCAGCACTGTCTTCCCCACTTCGATAAACTCATTATACAGGGTGATCGAGAACAGGTGTAACAGCGGAAAATTTCGGATTCGGCAGGTTACTCCGAAGATTTCTACTTACAAGGAAACCGTTTCCGGTGTCCCCCCTCCATATTCGTTCAATTTTTGATAGGTTATCTTTCATCGAATTTTTTAATATTAAGTCTCGGAAATGGTGGAGAAATGTTGGCTTGAAAAAAAAGTCATGAAAATGACCAAATTGTTTTTTCCCCTAAAGACATCTCCCCCCCCCCCCCCTCAATGTACAGAGAAATAAATGTCGGAACAATTTTTCAATCATCTTACTTATTATACCTCCAAAATGAATTTTCACGAATAACCCTGATTTTCGGGTCATCGCAGTAGCCTACCAACCCCTCAATAATGCAGACTTGTGTCTCGTTAAGGAGGTACGGTGATTGAAGCGAGTTCAAGATAAAAGCCCGATTTTTTTTTATAGCATTGTCGAGACCTTCGTCCATGCGTATGCGGAGTTTCCACGAGATTTACCGTACACTTTCCGAGTTATTAATTGTTAAAGTTGGTGAATTAGTCACACGTAGACGACGAAATGTGCCTGTCCTCTCATATATCGATTTTTTTGTGCTACTTGGAGCCAAGAAACACGTAAAAAAAACTGATGGTTGCGTTCGTTGAATCTTTGTGATCGATAAGGCACCTTGAATTGGAAAGCTCACCGCAGCAATAAATTTAGAAATAAAGTCGCAAAAAACGAATTTTTCGGAGAGCGAAACTTCTCGTGACGTAACAGCAGCCATCTTGCTCGACGGGTGGCAACGCCGGATACCCGCGCAAATTTGATTCGTCTATCGGATATTTTCAACGCGAATTAAAAATATGATTGTCCGAAGCCGTACATTTTTTAATGAATTATAAAGGGCCTTTCGTCGATATTTACTTGAAGTTATTTTACGTACAGCAAAGGCATCTCAATTTTTCTGGCGACATGTACCTATACAACGCATCTATATATAAATTCAGCATGGGAGAACCGTCATATAAAATAAACGTTCCTTTTTTACCTGCAAATATTGTGAAAATTAGGAAAGGGAAAAATAACATAACAATCGATGAAATATGTTTTGACTTTGGACAGATTGGACATTGGACATTGAGGTTAACTTAAACGCGACGTTTTTTATTTGCAATCGCAATATTATCTTTTCATTTTATAATTCTTGTCCGTCAGAATTTACATTTGTCTCTAATCTGGACTTCAGGTACGATCCCGTTACTCTTTTGATAAACTTCCACAGTATTTTCATTCTCCATGTTAACCGGCTACGAAAAACAATAAGCCGGGCGCGTGGAACCGATGACAGCCACCGAAAATGCGACGATGCTAAACGTCAACGATATGGCGTACTACTGAAGTCGAGTAGTAGATTATTAAGATTGCTTCCATGTTATAAAAATAATAGGAAACTCGAAATTCAATACTTAAAAAATATTTCTCGAAAAATAGGCCATATACATATATCTAAAACGTGGCGGTATTGCGGTGTGAAATAGACTCTAAGTTTACTAGCATGGTCATCACCGTACCTTCTTAAGGTAATTCTATCGCTTCACACCAGTCATACCACTGATCATACTTGAGACTTGTACAATTTATATTTTTAACTTGTGCAAAAAAAAATAATTTGTACCAACTAAAATTTTCCATGTGTAAACTGTTAAATGAATGTTCACGTTTAATTAGAAACATGAAAAAAATAGTTATTCTAACGATTCGCGCAGTATTTCTAGGTTTGATATTTGGCAACATTGGTTCTATCTCCGTCTCTTTGGACTCAACTAGGGATGTTCCGATACCCACAAGGTATCGATACCTACTCATATCGATACTTTTTACAATTTTTCATGGGACTATATGGGATAATGGGAAAAATATATTTGGGAACCACACATGTATTAATAAACAGTAAGTAAAAGTATTATGTGAATCATCTTTATTAATCGATGAAAATATTTAAGAGAAAAAAAATAATTAAGAGAGAGAGAGAGGGAGAGAGAGAATGGAAACAATGAGGGGTTTAAAAAATTGTTCGTTCTTGTAATTTGTTCGCTAGGATGGTGTTCAGAAATTGTGAAGTTCGCTTAGCCGCATTCGATTCGGTACCAGATATGTTTCTTTTGATGTCGAATAAGTATCGCTAGAATGAATCGATGCTAAAAGTATTTGATATCGAAAATAAAGAACAGAGTACTTTTTCGTATTCACTTGTATCGTAATATTTCGACTCCGAATATGACAACGATAATATTATACATTCGATAAGCCTCGACCAATTGCGTTTGGTAATGGATGCCAATCGAGTAGCGCTATTGGTTAAAATTACCCAATGACACTAGAGCCGCCAGAGCCTGACCAACTACGGCGCCACCACGGCCGGTGGCGTAGGCTCGAAACCTCGCCCAGCATACAAATACTTCTCAATTCGATACAAGTACTTTTGGTTTCGATACCAAGCAAGTATCGAAAGAATGTATCGATACCATAAGTATTTGGTATCGAAAGGAAAGTATCGATACTTTACTTATATTTACTAGTATCGGAACATCCCTAGACTCAACCAGGCGAGTTTAACCTGCATGCTTTTCAACGTCGATCTGTCAAAACAATGTCAGGTGCGGGAAATATAAAGCATTGTATTCGGGCCACGACTGGTCAAAAGCGTGGAAAATTTGTGTCGGCGAAATATGTCGGTTAAAACATGAAATATGTGTGGAAATTCGAATGAGTGAGATGAGGTTAGGACTACAGTCAGCTGTTGCCTTGCTGTCACGTCTCTTTATCGTAGCAAATGGTAATAAATCCAATACCGGAAGTTCAAATTAAACTTGATATTACATAAAAATTAGGTCATTAAGCGTAATTTTTTCTGAGAGCATTGGATTACTACAAGTGTTAAGTATGTAAATCTGATTATTTTTAAGAATCTGACGGATTCCCACTATTACATACACTTTTGTAGCGACCGGAAATTGGGTTTTTGTATGTCGTCTCGGAATTCCTTCACAAAAATACGCAATTTTAATTTTTTTTCTCTGTCATCAGGTCGATAACCGACCCTGAAATTTTGCAGAGACGATTATAAATATATATAGTGAAGCTTAAAAAAAAATCATGAAAATCCTGTGGACTGAAGCCTGGCGATATTATCTTTAAAATCGCGTCAAACATCTTGCTCCTAGTGTACCATCATGTGTGCGTGTGTAGCTGAAAAAGAAAAAGCATACGATGGTCCAGCGCATTCGTTTGCTTCTTCGTACTCTCCGTCTCGTCGATGCACGCGACGGCCGAGAGGAATTTATCGGTTTCACTCTCTCGCCACGCGCGACGCCTCTTCAGGCTCATCCTCTAGTTATCGAAAACGTCGGATCGTCCGTCGCAATCGCACGCCATGAGTGCCCCTCTTTCGACACTATTCCCGCTCGCTGCCACCGCCGCCGCGAACTACGAGGGCCGAGAAAAAAGTAGATGAAAAAGAAGAAAAATAAAAACATTGCTATGTTTCGAGGATTGGAAGGAATACAAGGGAAAAAAAATGTAGATAAAAGTTTTGCGGTCTCGCGCGCGGAGATGATCCGCGTCGAGTGTTCTTGCAACGCGAATGGAATTCTCTCTCTCTCTGCGTTTGCCTGGATGTTGCCGCGGTGCTTGACGCAACGCACATGCGAGGACGATTTCTGCAGTGCCCGCGATCGCTCCTCGAAGATTACAAACGGCGAGCAGATGAGGATTGACGCAACGCGAATAGCTGCTGCCGATGTCTCATAACGAAATTCTTCGACGACTCCTCTCTCCTTCTCAGCGTCCTCTTACCGCACTGCTCCACCGCCATATTTTATTTATGAACGCGTTGCCTGTCCGTAATTCCAGAACGGAGAAGAGCAGCTCGTTAATTACCGCGATTTTCCTCGCGTCGTCAATTACATCGTCAATTATCAACACGACGGAGAAATTCGCCGCTTCAAAATTCTCATTGATGTTGCAGAAGCGAAATTAATCGAACATCCATACATGTAGTTCAGGGGGAGGTTAAAATGTCTCCGGCATTCGTGCAGGATCACCCACGGTACAGCGTCGATTGTCTTTCTGATACTGGCTTTTTCTTCGCCCCATGGTGGCCAAACTCGGCATTTTAAGGAGGTACGGTGATTGGAGCGAGTTCAAGATAAAAGCCCGATTTTTTTTTATAGCATTGTCGAGACCTTCGTCCATGCGTATGCGGAGTTTCCACGAGATTTACCGTACACTTTCCGAGTTATTAATTGTTAAAGTTGGTGAATTAGTCACACGTAGACGACAAGATGTGCCTGTCCTCTTATATATCGATTTTTTTGTGCTACTTGGAGCCAAGAAACACGTAAAAAAAACTGATGGTTGCGTTCGTCGAATCTTTGTGATCGATGAGGCACCTTGAATTGGAAAGCTCACCGCAGAAATAAGCAATAAATTTAGAAATAAAGTCGCAAAAACCGAAGTTTTCGGAGATCGAGACTTCTCGTGACGTAACAGCAGCCATCTTGCTCGACGTGTGGAAACGCCGGATACCCGCGCAAATTTGATTCGTCTATCGGATATTTTCAACGCGAATTAAAAATATGATTGTGCGAAGCCGTACATTTTTTAATGGGTTATAAAGGGCCTTTCGTCGATATTAACTTGAAGTTCTTTTACGTACAGCAAAGGCATCTCAATTTTTCTGGCGACATGTACCTATACAACGCATCTATATATAAATTCAGCATGGGAGAACCGTCATATAAAATGAACGTTCCTTTTTATACCTGCAAATATTGTAAAAATTGGGAAAGGGAAAAATAACATAACAATCGATGAAATATGATTTGACTTTGAACAGATTGGACATTGGACATTGAGGTTAACTTCAACGCGACGTTTTTTATTTGCAATCGCAATATTATCTTTTCATTTTCTAATTCTTGTCCGTCAGAATCTACATTTGTCTCTAAACTGCACTTCAGGTACAATCCCGTTACTCTTTTGACAAACTTCCACAGTATTTTCATTCTCCATGTTAACCGGCTACAAAAAATAATAAGCCGGGCGCGTGGAACCGATGACAGCCACCGAAAATGCGACGATGCTAAACGTCAACGATATGGCGTACTACCGAAGTCGAGTAGTAGATTATTAAGGTTGTTTCGATATTATAAAAATAGGAAACTCGAAATTCAATGCTTAAAAAATATTTCTCGAAAAATAGGCCATATACATATATCTAGAACGTGGCGATATTGCGGCGTGAAATAGACTCTAAGTTGACTAGCATGGTCATCACCGTACCTCCTCAACTGCACGTAAAGTTACATACAATAAACCACTTTTTATCTCTGGTGTTTGGTGGTGAAAAAAACTTGAAAAAATTCGTAAAGACTCAGTATAGTCTAGACAACAACATATGTTTAAGAAAGTCTCGGTTCGTGGCTAAAGCTTCGATGTTATTAAAAAAGAAAACGTCTTGACGTTTTCGGGTAGAAAATCAACATTTATGGGAGTTGTCGATCGTTCAATTTCTTGTGACCTACCCGGTATGCAAATCTACCATTGCCGCGTCTCTTGTTTTCCCGTCTCGAGAACGCACGTGCGCATTTCTATACGCAACGCGGGACGATGAGAGAAACGCTTCCGCAATATTGCGCTCGCATACGTGAACGCCGCGCCGCGTGGTTGGAACGGATTTTCTCGTTTACCGGGGACCGCGCTCCGATCATCCTCTCGCGGGACCAACCTTTCGCAATCGTAACAGCCAATACTATGTTATAGAACTATATGTAATGTAACGTATGGTTGCAGGTCCGGTCGAACAGGGCAATGTTTTCACGAGGTTGGTTGCACTTTTTTTTCTTCACTTTTTGAACTTTTTTACCTTTTGAACTTTGTTTCACTTTTTGAACATTTTTCACTTTTTGAACTTTTTTTGAACTTTGAACTTTTTTTGAACTTTGAACTTTTTTTGAACTTTGAACTTTTTTTGAACATTTTATATTTTTTGAACTTTTTTGAACTTATTGAACTGTTTCATGAGGCATTGGTTGCACTTTTTCCATTTTTTGAACTCAAATGAGAGACCGCGGGATGTATGGGCGTTTCAGCGAAATGACGACGAACATTGGATACATTGTTACTTCGTTTGCTCTTAGCCCAACATTTGGGAACGGTACGCAACAACCTGTTGAAGAATTTCAACACTTTTGATTTTTGCAGTCTTTTTGCATGCACACGTGTGAAAATCTGGGGGTAACAGAAAAAAATCCGATTTCGCGTTGTTCATTTGTGTATGGGAGAATTTTTTGGGAAAATTTGACAATCAGGTCATCCTGGCTCGTCGCCGGAAAAACAGAGAAATTTTCGAAAAATAGGTAACTTTTCCTGGTAAAACCCGTGCAGGTTTTCAAATATATTTTCGTTACATTAAGGGGTTAGGCTAATGTGAAATTAAAACGAAAAAATAGATCGTCGCTTGAGGCGACTCAAATTGAAGGTAAACTCACGATTGTAAGGCATTTTTTTTTAAACTATGCTTTTCAAAACGGTGTACACGTTATCTCGACGTCCAATAATCGGATTGACTATAATTGGTACGGAACAATAATTGAACAATGGAACAATAATTGGTATGCTTATTCAGTGTAACAGTACTTTAGATTCGACCGATGTTTTTCTTCTTAACATTTTTTTTTCGTTAGCTATTAACAATTTGTCATTTTTCCGCGAACAATCGAAATAAAAAAAAAATGTGTTCCATATATGAGACACAAGAAACGCTTGGTCAAGTCTTAGCCAATATTTTATCTAGTTTAAGAAAAAAAAACTCGCTTTTTCTATCTTATTTAAAATTCAAAATGATATTCTGGAAAAACTATTGACCGAAAATAAAGAGATACGAGTTTGGCGCAGTGGACAAAAATGTAGCTGAGGGTTTAAGCTACAAATTGTTCCACGGCGGCGAATTTGTACGGTCAATGGTTTTCCCAGAATTTCATTTTGAATTTTCAACCCCCGAGAGGGGTTGGAAAAAGCAAAATTCAAGGGTGGTCCATGGAAACGAAAGTATAGAGAAAATTATTCTCTACATTTCGTACAAGTAAACCATACCCGAAAAATCGATTGTTTTCGCGTTATTCAATAAACAATTTTTTTGTTGGTATTTCAACAATTTTTTGGGGGTGATGATATTATCGGAGAGTGATGATCAAATACTCGATCGACGCGTCTTTTCGAGGGCTACAACGTTTCCTTTTCACCAAAAAGTGTACAAATTTTTCCTAAAGGGTTATTGAATTAAAACGGATTTTTCAAAATTTCACCTCTAAATGAACGTCCACGACTTCGGCGCTGTGGACAAAACTAAGGCCCGGATTTTTCGGAACATTTTGTCTCACGGCGCCAACCTCGTAGGGGTTGTAGTTTGGCATCAATCCATCCCCCTTCATCCCCTATAAAAAAAACCCTGCACCCGCAGCACCTACAGAATCACCTGTCAAAAAACTGGCCTTCTAATTTTTTCCGATTACGGGGTTTGTTTGGGTTTACGATACGGCTGTGCACAAGAGGTGTTCTAAGGGCAAAAGAATATTTTCGATGACTTTTGAGGATAAGCATTACTTTCATTATTTAAGATATTATCAACAGTAGAATCAACGACAGAATCATTTTCTTGCAATAAATCTTCGATTTAATATTTTTGGAAATATTTTTTGAAAATGTGATTTGAAAATATTTGAAATATTTAAAAATATTTTTTGAAAATGTAATTTGGAAATATTTGAAAATATTTTTTGAAAATGTAATAAATTCGTAATAATCAGTCCGCATTAAACATGTTTATTCACCGGTCCTGTATTCCAACCCCCTTCCGGTCCACCAACATATGGGCTCCGTTCTGATAATTCTCAAAGGAGAGTGAACAATTTAGCTAATCTGCTGAAAATAGCAAAATGAATGACTGTTAAGGGGAGATATACACCTAAGAGCCGGAAAAAAGGTCATTTTTGTGATTTTTTTCAAGCAAAACTCTTGAAATTTCGGATTGGGGTTTTAATTATCTAAAAGTATATAAATTCAAAAATATGTTTAATTTTCTTTATTTAAAAATATCAAAAATATACAAGAATATTGTATGATCCTTGGAGCGTCGTAAAAAAATCTGCGTATACGGTACCCACTGGCGTTTCTTCAGAAATCATCTGAAAAACAAAACCAAAAAGATTATTAAATTAGATACTACAATCTAGTACTTGTCATAGCCGATTTTGAAAATATCGATTTATGACAAAATGGCGGACGTTTGAACATAAATAGTGATTTTTGGGCCAAAAATTAGTTATTATTTTGCCTATAAAACAAAAACTAAGTACCGGAAAGAAAAAATCCTATGACAAGTACTAGATAATGGTGTATAGAATAACCACAAAAAACCTCAAGGCAATCGGTTCATTGGTTTTCGAGAAATGTTGGGTACCGATTTGAAAAACGTGGTTTTGGGAAAAACACGTTTGAAAATTTGGGAATGAATAAGTCATGAAATTTGTCAACTTACATGGAATCATCGATACCAGGCCTATAGTGTAGGGGAGACCGAGGAGGGTTGTGACAATTTTTACTTAAAAGAACATATCTCAATAATGAAACATACCACGATTATGAATTCTATGCCTCAATATATCTCAGTCCTTCCTCTTTTAAAAACAGTCATCAAAGTTAATTAAAGTTATAAGGTTTCGCAGAAAATCCGCGAAAACTGAAACTATTCCCTTTGTCACAACTCTCCTATCACCGAGGTAAGTTGTGACAGGTACCGAGGTAAGTTGTGACAGCTGTGTATCTAGACTATATTTGATAGATAAAAATACTTTTATCTGAATTACAAGCAAAACTCACTTTTATTTTTGCATAAAAGTACTTTAATTATCATCAGACAGAATTGTGCTACAATAACACGAATTATTAACACAACGAGTATTAATAAGTAATTATGGCATAATAGCGAGACCAGTCGTTTTAACATCAGTTAAAAATCTTAATGATTGCAGCAACTACAATAATATGGAACATTAACACAACAATTATTAAATCTTTTATAAGTAATTAAGGCATCAGTACGAGATCAGTCTTTTTAAAATCAGTCAAAAATCTTAATTTAATCTGATAAACAGTTAAGACAGACTATCGTGTATAATTATTAGGCATTCTGAAACAAAACAATAGCAATTCAGCATACAACACCAAACCACATGCATAAATAGGTTCCTGACAAAAATGTCATTTTGAAGGCAGACTTTAATTGCCGAATACTTTTTATGTCAAACGTAAGTTATGAGAATTGACTAAAATAAACGAACATTACATATAAACGCAAAAAAACATTGTAAAAAGCATGTAAAATAAGCTAACCAGAGAATAAACTTAAATAGGAGAGTTGTGACAGCGTGTCACAACTCTCCTTGGTGCCAAAAATCGCGACCTAGTCAGAATAATAATTCGTAATCTCGAAACAAGATGCAAACACAGCAAGACAATTTTACGCTTTGAAACTTCAAAAACCACACAATGATAGAAAAAATAGCAAATTCGCATGACTGTAATATATTACAATATAAATACAATCAAAATTTTGGTAAAAAATTTACTTTTCGTTTTTTTTTCATGCAGACGTCGTACAGACGCAACCGCTTGCCGTGAGTCTCTGGCGCCTACTGCGCGAAGTAGTGCGCCTCTAAAGAAAGTATCATGCGCTGTTGCCAGCTCGCTAACGGCCATAGATTCCGAGAAATACTCCCTGTCACAACTCTCCTCGGTCTCCGCTAGGTCTTCTACGGTCGACGGAATGTTCATAGCGTCTAAATCTTCGACCTCGACCATCTAGGTGTATATCTCCCCTTAAGAGATGACAATGTACGTTTCATCAAATGTTGTCGCAAGATCGTTTCATTGATTTTTCAATCTTGATAAAATTTGATATTCTATTTCTCTGTTGACACGAACTTTGGTAGTTTTTCGCGAATGTCGCGTTAAGGGGGGATTGTCTTTTTTTCGCAAAATTTACCGCTTTTTGGGAATTTTTTTGCGAAGAAAGTATACAACGGAAAACTTGTGAAACTTGGCATATAGTTTTATTGATCTGTTTACTACATACAAAAAATTTTTTCAACAATTTCATCAAAAAATCCGCCTCCCACCCCCCTCGACGCGCGATGGTCCTTTTTTGATGGTGTGCACGATTTCTCAAAAACTATTCAACCGATTGCCTTCAAATTTGGACAGAATGCTCAGCTGACATCCTTTTATCGTTTGATGAAGCAAAAAAGCAATACGTTCAATAGTTTTTTATTTATAACAAAAAATCGATCAATTTTTTTCGAAAAATCGATACTTCAAGTTCAAAACGTCACCAAATCGTCAATTTTTTTTTCCCCTTCATCGAACGATAGCTATATGTGTCTAAAGTAAAATGCTTTTTGGGTTTTTGTTGCAGGATGAACGTGAAGGCTGTAATCGTGCACACCATCAAAAAAGGACCATCGCGCGTCGAGGGGGGTGGGTGGCGGATTTTTTGATGAAATTGTTTAAAAAATTTTTTGTATGTAGTAAACAGATCAATAAAACTATATGCCAAGTTTCACAAGTTTTCCGTTGTATACTTTCTTCACAAAAAAATTCCCAAAAAGCGGTAAATTTTGCGAAAAAAAAAGACAATCCCCCCTTAAGATGAAAAAAAGCTTTGTACTTTTCTACGAAAACGCAACGATAAATATAAAATTCATATGCATGAGACTATTATCACATTCGTGCACCATAGTGATCTCCAAATCTAGCATTTAAGAAAAATAAATAAAAATGATGATTTATTATTTATTTTTGTTAAATAATTTATTTTAAATTATTATTTATAATTATCTTTGTTGAATAATAGGCAACATACGCGAATAGCGTGTACCTTAGGAAAATAATAATAATAATAATAAATCATCATCCTTTATGAGCTTTGGCTTGATCTAGGCACTTTCTTCTTGATCGCCTTTGCCTTTATGGTCTTGAGGTCTTCCTGTTCTTCCTTGTCTTTTATTATCTCCTTATTCATTTTCTTTCTCCTCTCCATCTTCAACTTGGCCCCCTTTTATTTTATCCGCTTCGTCTTTATCTTCACCATAATTTCTACTGGCCTTTCTTTACCTTCTTATGATCTCTATTTTCATCTACTTCTTCTTCCTCGTCTTCATTTTTCATTGCTCTCGTCGTCACCAACTGTGTCCCATTTCCCTCGGCCTTCTTGGCAATCTCGACGCTTACACTTTCTCTTCTATATTTCTTCTTCTTCTTCTTCTTCCGCATCTTTCGTGTTATTCTCTCTTTGAGCTTGCCATTCTCTCGTCCGCGCCCGTGAATAATTCCGTTGCAAACTCGTGGTCGTTAAAAGTCCCGGGGCCGGATTCACTGTTCCCACGATTGGTCAGAGCAGATAATATTTTACTGTTGCGATCCATTCGTGTCCCGCCTTCTTCTTCAAACCAATCTTTTTTTTTGTAATAAAATTTACACAATAGTCGAAAATCGGGCAACACATGTAAAATACGAAGTTTCGATCACACGTTCGTGTTAACGTTAATATCAAACTCTCGCAACACTTTGAAAAATAATAAACTTATTTTTTGTCATTCTTTAAGGTAATCCTATCGCCAGGCTTTATTGCATAGGATTTTCGTAATTTTTTTTTCAGCTTCACCGAATATATTAATAATCGTCTCTGAAAACTTTCAGGATCGGTTATCGACCTGATTACAGAAAAAAAATTAAAATTGCGTGTTTTTGTGAAGGAATTCCGAGACGACATACAAAAATCCAATTTCCGGTCGCTACAAAAGTGTATATAATAGTGGGAATCCGTCGGATTCTTAAAAATAATCGCTTTTTCAGATTCTCAAAAATTACGCTTTTTGATCTAACTTTTAGGTAATATCAAGTTTAATTTGAACTTCCGGTATTGGATTTATTACCATTTGCTACGATAAAGAGACGTGACAGCAAGGCAACAGCTGACTGTAGTCCTAACCTCATCTCACTCATTCGAATTTCCACACATATTTCATTTTTAACCGACATATTTCGCCGACACAAATTTTCCACGCTTTTTACCAGTCGTGGCCCGAATACAATGCTTTGTATTTCCCGCACCTGACATTGTTTTGACAGATCGACGTTGACAAGCATGGAGGTTAAACTCGCCTGGTTGAGTCAAAAGAGACGGAGATAGAACCAATGTTGCCAAATATCAAACCTAGAAATACTGCGCGCATCGTTGGAATAACTATTTTATCATTTTTCTAATTGAATGTGAACATTCATTAAGGCGTTACCCCCACTTGTAGCGCAAAAAAAGGCCTTTTTCATGAATTTTTTAAAGGAAAACTACAAAACGTTTTTAATCGATCAATATACCATCTTAAAGAACACATCTTGAAGAACTTTCAGTAATTTTTTTATTGAAAAATATTACATTGTTTAGTGGCAAATGGCCGTCAATGAAATAATGTTTTTATATACACGGTTTGCGGTGACCAACATTGCGGCGAAGTGGATCATCTGAAAAAAAAAATGCGGATGGATTTAGTCAAATATAAGTATAAACTAGTCTTTAATCGAAGGATTTTAAAAAATATTCATTTTTCACAAAATGGCGGACAGTCAAAGTTAATGGTTCGTTTTCAACGAAAAAAAACGCCCGTTTTTTGGCTATAAAACGGCCATTTTTTTCGAAAAAAAATCGAACGATTAAAGACTACATTTTTATGTATTAAATAAGCCTGCAAAATTTCAAGAAGATCGGTTCATTAGTGTTCGAGTAATCTTGGTCACCGACTTCAGAAATGCCATTTTGAGAAAAACGCGTTTAAAGTTTCTCTTTCAACGCTCTTTCAACGCGGATTCTTCTCTTTCAACGCTCATATCTCAGTCAATTTTGTTCGGATCGACTTGAAATTTTCAGGACATATTCTCAGATACTTATACTTCAAAAAAATGCAATGAAAAAAAATCGATTTTTTCAAAATCGCGAGTGGCAGTAACCCCTTAAACAGTTTACACATGGAAAATTTTGTTAGTACAAATTATTTTTTTTGCGTATGTTAAAAATATAAATGGTACAAGTCTCAAGTATGATCAGTGGTGTGACTAGTGTGAAGCGATAGGATTATCTCAACACCGTGTTATTGTGTGAATGATCATTTTCAAGCTGATTTCTTTGGAATTTAAATTTAGAGAAACGGTTAAATTCGTCAAGGCCTTAGGCCACAGTAACGGATATAAAATCATGTGCGAATTTAACATTTTTTTCGCATGAAAAAGTGATTCATTCGGAATATATATATATATATATATATATATATATATATATATATATATATATATATATATATATATATATATATATATATATATATATTCTAACAACTTGACATTCATACTAAATAGATGTGTAATTAATTTTATGAGTGAATCACTTTTTCATGCGAAAATAATGTATATATATATATATATATATATATATATATTTTCGATGTACAAAATGGCCGACTACTTGAAACTTCCCGAAACTTTCACTCACTCAACTAAATGTTCACTCGATTTACTTCAAATTTAAAAGCTATGTTCCTAATTGCATTTCACAGAGAAGTACGTACGGAATTTCTGATTCTTCGAAAACTTTTCATTTTATGAGCAGCTTATGAGCTTATGAGTTATAACGAAGTTTTTCACTGAAAATTCATTTCTCAAGATCAAATACCTACAACTTATGAATAAAACAATATTTTTTCAAATTCCGTACGTACGTAGAATTTTTGTTTTTTCTACTAGGTAAAAAATTGTGGATACTAAATGTCACGCCGGGGAGCGCCTGAAAAAAAAAGATAACAAAAGAAAATATTAGTAGTCGGCCATTTTGTACATCGCGAAAAAAATTCTAACAGTTTGATATTCATACTAAATAGATGTGTAATTAATTTTATGAGTGAATCACTTTTTCATACGAAAAAAATGGTTAAATTCGCACATGATTTTATATCAGTTACTGTGGCCTTAAATCCGTAGACTTTACTTTCAGTAGGTACTCAATCGAAATACGGCTCAATTACATTCCGGCAAATCGGCCCAACACTTTTGAAGCATTGTGCTTCCAATTCTTGTTTCATCATTTTTTAACGGAAACATGTTTTTCATGACCATCGGTTCAGCTCCTAAGGCTGACGTATCGATTATTAAGATTTAAAAAATAATTATCGATGAAATTCTCTCCGTTATTCATATCCGATTAAAAAAATGCGCCAACTACATGAGCCGAGGGTAGATCCTCAGATCGGCGTTTTATATTTACAATGATATTACCCATTACTCGGTGGTAAATTTTGATGCCCTCCGGTATTGTCTTCTGGTCGGGTATCGGCCGGCAAAATCCATTTCTTTTGCCCCCAATCAACTTCATTGTGAAATTTAATTAACCATTTAATTCACGTAATGAAATAGCTACTTTTTATACAACTCGCGAAATGACGACGAAGAAAATAGTTGGAGTTTTATTAAACCATTTCTTTATGCTTGCATGGGAGTAGGTAAATTTGATAGATTATTTGAAATTAATTACTTTAGGATCGACGTTTTTCCAAGGGGGTGTACCCACCCCTGGACCTGCCCCTGGCTACGCCAATGTTAGATCTACAGTATTAATAATAAGGCGTTATTCGTGGTTAGATTTTCTTCTACGTTTTTAAGGGGAGGGTAGGGGTTTCAGCGTGAAAAAAAAACACTTATTTGCAATTCTTTTTTCATCTACCCATGTAGAGATTGACCGTTGGCCCTGGGACGGGCCTTCACAGTTAGCCTTTCTAGAATATTAGGCCGTGAGTATTTACCAATGAGGTGCCTTTGTAGAAATGATAAGAACGGCCCGATATCGGCCAACAGAGCCAACAATTATTGGGCCAATGATTTAATTCATTGTAGCGCCAATGTTGGTGATTGCACTTGGCTCTATGTGGGCCCTCTTAAAGGGCCTATGTAGAAATTGACCACTGGCTCTATGACGGGCCTTCACAATTGGTCTATCTAGAAGTTAGTCTATCTAGAATATTGGGCCGTGAGTTTGTTTGGGTTTGTTTGGGTGCGTGATAAATATGCAACCTATATCGGGCCAAGATTGGCCCGAAATTGGTCCTTATGGATACATATTTCATGGAATAACCTTAAAATAAATTGTGATTTGCGTATATGACAGGTTTCAAAATTGGCATATTTTACTTACTTATGTTGGTTATTCACAAATGCCAATAATAGGCCAAGACTTGATTACAAAAGCTGAACTACAAAATATAGACGATTAATATATGACGTGTCAGTTATTTGCCTATTCTGGCACAATATACAGATAGTGAACAACCCAAGACTTAAATAAAATAAAAGCAGGTATGGTCTGACCCACTTAGCCAATAAAGGGCTTAGATTGATTAAATGTAATTTCCAGTATTTTAGCATTGCCAGTTTTAAAATTGGCAAATTTCGATGAACTATCACGGCTGTTTATTGGTTTTGAAAGATGGGCCAGGATAATCTTTAGTAATGGGCCGATATTGTGGCGGTTCTCAATTTATGACGGGACAATAATGGGCCAATGTAATTGCTTGTATTTTAGCATTACCAGTTTTTAAATTGGCAAATATAGTTCAACCATCACGGCTATTTATTGGTTTTAAACGATGGGCCGATATTGTGCCGGTTTTCAATTTATAACGGAACAATATTGGGCCAATGGAATTATCAGTATTTTAGTATCCCTAGTTTTTAAATTGGCAAATTTAGTTTAACTATCACGGCTATTTATTAGTTTTTAAAGATGGGCCAGGACAGGCTTTTGGGATGGGCCGATATTGTGCCAGTTTTCAGTTTGGAGCGGAACAGTAATGTGCCAATATTATTTCTCTTTTGTTGGCTTATACGATGGTCCCAATATTGGCCTTATCGTAACATTGGGCAACTCATGGCAACCTCTACATGGGCCCCAACGGTCTTTGACAATTTTTTTTTTCATTTCTAAATTTTTGGTGGTCATGTAAAGTGAAAAGTGCTATTTTTCACGAAAAATTCCGCCATTTTGGGGGTGGAAAACCCCCTCAATATAAAAAAAATCTCAGACTAACCGTTGGGGGGAGGTATTGTATATGTAGAAAGTGTGTACCAAGTTTGCAATAAATCGGTCATGTAGTTTTCAAATGGCAGTGAACACGGACTTTGAAAAAGTGGTTTCGAGAAAAAACGCGGCACCGGCTTGTTTGTGGATATTTTCGCGTACAAATTTCACAGAATGTTCTTGAAATGACACTCAACAATGTACAAAAGGTTTCAATAAATTTACTCTATCCATATAGATGAAAAAAATTCGCAAAAAAGTGTTTTTTTTTCACGCTGAAATCCCTGACCTCCCCTTAGCATACCACTAGGAATTCTCTTCGACATTATTTCCCCGTTGAAGAGCATAAATTCATTTGATTAATCGCCGTATGGCAGGCCAAGCATAAATGTCTCGTGTTTCGCGTAGTTATCCATCCTTTCTATGCGCCATTCCAAATACTCATTTCAAAATTATTCTCGCGTAATAAATTCAGGTGAACGACGAGTGTAAAATATTTCAAACGTTATCGCCGAGAGGATATTACGATCGAAAAAAGCGGGTGCCTTGTCTTCTTCCCGATGAATGTTTTACTCTCGTAACGGGGATTAAGCCTAACAAGATCGATGCCCTTACGTAATATCGGCGATATAGAATCACATTGGAAATTACCACTCTATTCGGTGTATCAAGCGTTATCGCGTCGTGATCTGCTGCCCTCTGAACGAGTTATGGTCTCTTGCACCACATTATTGCGATTGAGAGTCTTCTCCTCGATCCTGGATATATCGTTGAGGCCTTAGGCCACTCCAGAGGCCGAAAAAATAGGCGTTTTGGGGATTTTTTTTCAGAAAAACTCCAAAATAAATCGAGATTACAAAAAAGGGTGTTTATCATACATATCAGTGACTGTATACAATAATTTTTTTGGAGCGATTAATTTGAAAATGGCGGCTGTGCAGCGTTTATCTCAAAATTGAATTTCTTAAGGGGGGATTGTCTTTTTTTTCGCAAAATTTACCGCTTTTTGGGAATTTTTTTGTGAAGAAAGTATACAACGGAAAACTTGTGAAACTTGGTATATAGTTTTATTGATCTGTTTACTACATACAAAAATCTTTTTAATCAATTTCATCAAAAAATCCGCCTCCCACCCCCCTCGACGCGCTATGGTCCTTTTTTGATGGTGTGCACGATTTCTCAAAAACTATTCAACCGATTGCCTTCAAATTTGGACAGAATGCTCAGCTGACATCCTTTTATCGTTTGATGAAGCAAAAAAGCAATACGTTTAATAGTTTTTTATTTATAACAAAAAATCGATCAATTTTTTTCGAAAAATCGATACTTCAAGTTCAAAACGTCACCAAATCGTCAATTTTTGTTTTCCCTTCATCGAACGATAGCTATATGTGTCTAAAGTAAAATGCTTTTTGGGTTTTTGTTGCAGGATGAACGTGAAGGCTGTAATCGTGCACACCATCAAAAAAGGACCATCGCGCGTCGAGGGGGGTGGGAGGCGGATTTTTTGATGAAATTGTTTAAAAAAAATTTTGTATGTAGTAAACAGATCAATAAAACTATATGCCAAGTTTCACAAGTTTTCCGTTGTATACTTTCTTCACAAAAAAATTCCCAAAAAGCGGTAAATTTTGCGAAAAAAAAAGACAATCCCCCCTTAAGTTAGCCGGAAACATAACTCAGACAATTTTCAACCGAGTCACTTGAAATGTTGAATATATCTTAAAAATACATTGTCTATGGAAGTACGTAGGATTTTTTTTATATTGCATAGTTCATTTGTTATTGACAATTATCTGGCGATTTTTCAGGCAAACTTTTGGAAAGTGAAAAATTTGCCTAAAAAATCGGCTGAAAATTGTCTGTGTTATGTTTCCGGCCAACTTAAAAAATGCAGTTTTGAGATAAACGCTGCACAGCCGCCATTTTGAAATTAATCGCTTCAAAAAAATGTTAAAGTCTGACTTATTTGGTTACAACTATGCGCGGAATACGTACCCAATTGGTGACCAGTGTAATGAACGTTGTATGAATCTGAAAAAAAACGAAAGATATTCGCGAGCCGTACGTGCGCGCGCGCGCGCGCGCGTGTGTGTGTGTGTGTGTGTGTGTGAATCAATAATAAGTGAATACGTAGTAAGAAGTGTGTTGTGAATCCATACCAAGAAACCTACTTATGCATTCTAGGTCACTAACCCTCCGCAGCCTCCCGTGGTCAATATGACCCCAAGCGCAACTTTGAACCTTCCTTCCACTTGTGAACTTGCCTTCCAAAGGTGTAGCCTTTGTAAGTACAGACTGGGGTCGGACGGCGGGCTATTTTTTTCCTTAAACTATTTCCTACTATGGAGGTATTTTTTCCTTAAACTATCACATCTCTAGGGTATCACCCTAAAATTGTTTGCAAAAAAATTGAAAGTTCCAAGATCATTAACCCCTTGCTGATTTTCCCGGCCATTTTTTAATTCGATTAAAATATAATACCGAGAATGCCATATTCTAGAATGTTCAATCTAATATCCTGAATTGTCATGAGCCATTCGAAACGATACGGTCAACACGGCAATCGTTTGAAACATGGCTGGGGTCATTGAGCGACCTCCTGTGACCTGCGTGTTATAGCCAGAACGTGTGACCACTAAGGGTTAATGGCGCATTATTGGGCAACAAAGTCATAAAGGGATCTGTAAATTATAAACAAGAAGTGTAAGTAATTCCCAAAAATTATTTAGCATCGCGCGAAGGGATTTTTTCGTTGCAATCGGTGGAATAACTATTTTTTTGGAATCTATCATTTTTTTCTCGATATTTTACACTTTCCGAAATATTTTTTTACATTTTTCACATTTCCAATAATTATTATAAGTAGAATCCTAGATTTTTCGAATTTTCCTCGAACATCAAACAAACTTTAAAAATAGGAAATGGTTGAGAAGCGAAAAGAGATGTGATCGTAAAGGGAACCAAGGGCATACCAACGGTACTTAAGAAATAACAACAACAACAACAACAACAACAATAACAGCAACAAGAACAACAGCGGCAGCAACAGCAGCAGCAGCAGTAGCAACAGCAGCAGCAACAGCAGCAGCGACAGCAGCAACAGCAGTAGCAACAGCAGCAACAGCAGCAGCAACAGCAGAGTCAGCAACAGCAACAGCAGCAGCAGCAGCACCAGCAGCAGCAGCAACAGCAGCACCAGCAACAGCAGCACCAGCAACAGCAGCAACAGCAACAGCAGCAGCAGCAGCAACACCAGCAACAGCAGCAACAGCAGCAACACCAGTACAGCAACAGCAACAGCAGCAGAAACAGCAACAACAGCAGCAGCAGCAACAGCAGCCGCAACAGCTGCAACAGCAACAGCGACAGCAGCAGCAACAGCAGCAGCAACAGCAGTAACACAAGCAACAACAGCAGCAGAAACAGCAACAACGACAGCAGCAGCAACAGCAACCGCAGCAGCAACAACAACAACACCAACAGCAACGGCAGCAGCAACAGCAGCAGCAACAGCAGCAGCAACAGCAGCAGCAACAGCAGCAATAGCAGCAGCAACAGCAGCAGCAACAGCAGCACCAGCAGCAGTAGCAACAGCAGCACCAGCAACAGCAGCAACACCAGCAACAGCAGCAGCAGCAGCAACAGCAGCAGCAGCAGCAACACCAGCAACACCAGTAATAGCAACAGCAATAGCAGCAGAAACAGCAACAACAGCAGCAACAGCTGCAACAGCAACAGCGACAGCAGCAGCAACAGCAGCAGCAACAGCAGTAACACAAGCAACAACAGCAGCAGAAACAGCAACAACGACAAGCAGCAGCAACAGCAACAGCAACAGCAACAGCA
>OY723397.1:21176901-21419146 GCA_963210295.1 Ophion ellenae | reverse complement strand
GACTGTTGCAATTTTGTATTTTTTAATGGCATGTTGGTGTACGTTGGGTTTTGCCCCTATGAGGGCATTTTCCTTTTCAGCGATACGCATTGATGCTGATTGCGATAGCGGGAACTTGTTACGCGGCGAGATTGGAGAACACTTATCTTCCGCCCGGAAGTGCAGGCGGTGCTGGAGGAGGTGGATTGATATCAGCGCCAAATAAGCCGGGAGGCGGCGGTGGTGGAGGCCCCGGTAGACCCGGAGG
The DNA here is from genome assembly GCA_963210295.1 of Ophion ellenae. Classification (NCBI taxonomy): domain Eukaryota; kingdom Metazoa; phylum Arthropoda; class Insecta; order Hymenoptera; family Ichneumonidae; genus Ophion; species Ophion ellenae. Next base: position 21,418,899 of record OY723397.1, on the reverse strand, counting down.
AGGCCCAGGAGGATTCGGAGGTTCCGGAGGCCCCGGTAGGCCCGGTGGCCCAGGAGGATTCGGAGGTTCCGGAGGCCCCGGTAGGCCTGGTGGCCCAGGAGGATTCGGAGCTCCCGGAGGCCACGGAGGTCAAGGAGGCTCCGGAGGACCAGGTGGATTCGGAGGCCCCGCAGCTCATGGAGGTTCTGGTTTTTTTTATTTTTTTATTCTACTTGTTCTTTTTTGTACTGAAATTACATTTTATTTCGATATACTCTGTTTCTGGAAAACTTTTTCAAAATTCTCTTGCACTCCCGACAATATTTGTAAAAATGCCAAAATTGCTAGAAAAATTAATCCACTTACTTCACATTTTTTCTCGAAAGCCAAACATTTTTGTTTTTAAATTTTGAACGCTTTTAACATTTTTTTCCAACCACGTTAGAATCGGTACAGAAGTTTTGTAATATGTTCTCGTGTTTTTTTTTTTCTTTTTCAAACCCCGATTAATGCAAACTAATTTTTTTTCGCATTTATGACACCTAAAAACGGGGCGGAGTTGAAATTTGGAACTTTGAAAGATCAGAACGCTCAAAACTCCGAAAATATACTTGTTCTTTTTCGTACTGAAATTACATTTTATTTCGATATACCCTGTTTGAGGAAAACTTTTTCCAAATTCTCTTGCACTCCCGACGATATTTGTAAAAATGCCAAAATTGCTAGAAAAATTAATCCACTTACTTCACATTTTTTTTCGAATCCAAACATTTTTGTTTTTAAATTTTGAACGCTTTTAACATTTTTTTCAAACTACGTTAGCATCGGTACAGAATTTTTGTAATGTGTTCTCGTGTTTTTTTTTTCTTTTTCAAACCCCGATTAATGCAAACTAATTTTTTCGCATTTTTGACACCTAAAAACGGGGCGGAGTTGAAATTCCGAACTTTGAATGATCAGAACGCTCCAAACTCCGAAAATATACTTGTTCTTTTTCGTACTGAAATTACATTTTATTTCGATATACCCTGTTTGAGGAAAACTTTTTCCAAATTCTCTTGCACTCCCGACAATATTTGTAAAAATGTCAAAATTGCTAGAAAAATTAATCCACTTACTTCACATTTTTTTTCGAATCCAAAAATTTTTGTTTTTAAATTTTGAACGCTTTTAACATTTTTTTCCAACCACGTTAGAATCGGTACAGAATTTTTGTAATGTGTTCTCGTGTTTTTTTTCTTTTTCAAACCCCGATTAATGCAAATTAATTTTTTTTCGCATTTTTGACACCTAAAAACGGGGCGGAGTTGAAATTCCGAACTTTGAATGATCAGAACGCTCGAAAGTCCGAAAATATACTACCCCGGAAGAACAAAACTCCGAAAGAATTTTACACGAAAAACCAAAACTCCGAAAATCTGAACACCGTCAAAATAATTCGGCTATGGAAGTTTTAAAAGTTTCAAAATTTTCAATAAATCGACGAATTATTTCAAGAATTTTTTTAAATTAAGAAGTGATTTTACGTCATTTTTTTAATTTGTCTAGACAATGTTATACGTTCCACATAATTTACAGTCAACTGTGTAGACTTTCGCTGGTATAATCTCGACGAACCTTGTAATTTCGGAACATTAAAATTAGGAATTTTAAACCGTCGGCGCATTCAAAGTTCGGAATTTCAAGCCGGCCCTCATGTCAAGATCATGCCAGCGAAAGTCTACAGTTGACTGTAAATTATGTAGAACGTATAACATTGTCTAGACAAATTTCAAAATAACCGCAAAATCACTTCTTAATCAAAAAAATTGTTGAAATAATTTGTCGATTTATTGAAAATTTTGAAACCTTTAAAAATTCCATAGCCGAATTATTTTGACGGTGTTAAGATTTTCGGAGTTTTGGTCTTTCGTGTTAAATTCTTTCGGAGTTTCGAGCGTTCTGACCATTCGAAGTTCGGAATTTCAAACCGGCCCCATCTTGAATTTCGGAACATTAAAGTTCGGAATTTCAAACCGCCGGAGCATTCAAAGTTCGGAATTTCACCACGGCCTCCCAAAAACATTTATAATTTGGATTTATTTGGATCCCTTGATCCACGTACAAAATGTATCGTCAACCAATATTTGTGTACATCGATCTGCAGGTGGCGGAGGTGGTCAAGGCGGCGGTCCGGGTGGTCCGGCGATACCGATAATCGCCTTTAACAGCGAAAACAACGGTGACGGAAATTATCAGTTCAGCTATGAAACCGGAAATGGTATAACGGCGCAAGAAACCGGTCAATCCCAAGGTGAGTACGATTCTCATAATTGTTCAACCATGTTCGATGACAGTGTGAGCTATATGAATGTTACAGGATAGTGATTATCGATGTTTAGGGTAAAAAATGCGTCTGGCAAAAATGCTAAAATGGCGCCAAAAAAAAAAATGAATCGTTACACTAACGCGGTAAATAATTACAGTACTTTTAGTTTGACCTGGTTTTGCATGCGTTCTCCATGGGAGCCTGTTCCAATCTCAGATACAACGAGGAAACCCATGGTGAAAAAATCGTACGGAATGTTTTAGATTTTTTGTGCGCGTAATTTATGTACTGAAGTAAGTTTTTGGAGAATTTTGCAATAATGGACTACACAATCAGAGTGCAATTAATGGTAACGTACTTTCCGAGCCTTTGGGAGTTGTTTCGACCCCGAGTGGGGCGAAACTCTTCTCGAGAGGTTTGCCCCGATAAAGTTAAGGGGTTAGGCTACTGGGACGACCGGAAAGAAGCGGTAATTTAAAAAAATTAATTTTCCAGCAACAAGTGGATTGAAAAATCGTTTGGACATTTATTTGTGTGTACATTAACAAAGTTGTGTACCAAATATAATTTAAACACATTAATAATTCAACAAGTTAAAAGCAATCTCGTGAAGGACCTTTGAACGTTGTTATCGTGTTTCAGTCGTAGGAGAAAAATGAATTTTTTTCTTCGAACTTTCGACTACAGATTTGATCGTTGTTTAGAAAGCTTATTACGATGATTTTTTTCATGGGTTTATATTATAGATATTGATATAAAAGTTGTTGAAATGAATAAATACACTTTCGAAATAAAATAAAACATTTATGTATTTATGTCACCTAAACAAACTTTAAGGGGGGATTGTCTTTTTTTTCGCAAAATTTACCGCTTTTTTTGAATTTTTTCGTGAAGAAAGTATACAACGGAAAACTTGTGAAACTTGGCATATAGTTTTATTGATCTGTTTACTACATACAAAAAATTTTTTAAACAATTTCATAAAAAAATCCGCCTCCCACCCCCCTCGACGCGCGATGGTCCTTTTTTGATGGTGTGCACGATTACAGCCTTCACGTTCATCCTGCAACAAAAACCCAAAAAGCATTTTACTTTAGACACATATAGCTATCGTTCGATGAAGGGAAAAAAATTGACGATTTGGTGACGTTTTGAACTTGAAGTATCGATTTTTCGAAAAAAATTGATCGATTTTTTGTTATAAATAAAAAACTATTGAACGTATTGCTTTTTTGCTTCATCAAACGATAAAAGGATGTCAGCTGAGCATTCTGTCCAAATTTGAAGGCAATCGGTTGAATAGTTTTTGAGAAATCGTGCACACCAGTTGTGAAAAAGCTGTTTCGAGAAAAACGCGTTTAAGGGGGGATTTTTTGATGAAATTGTTTAAAAAATTTTTTGTATGTAGTAAACAGATCAATAAAACTATATGCCAAGTTTCACAAGTTTTCCGTTGTATACTTTCTTCACAAAAAAATTCCCAAAAAGCGGTAAATTTTGCGAAAAAAAAAGACAATCCCCCCTTAAACGCGTTTTCCTCGAAACAACGTTTCTCGACGGCTTGTTGATAAAATCTTCGAAATTACTAAACCGATCCTTATGAATTTTTAACCACATATTCTTTACAACTATAGCTAGCGCATATCAAGGATTTAAAAAAATTTTGATCATTACGATTTTTGTTTGTTCGAAAAATGTCCGCCATTTTGTTATTTTTGCATATATAAAAAATGGTATGATATGCGCTATTGCCATTAACACACTGTATTTAAAACCGTTTGATTTTTTTGTTTCGGAAAATCGGACAACTATGGCTAGAGTTATTATTCCGGTCAGGTCGAAAAAAGTAATTTCAAGAAAAAAGCGTTTGAAAGTTTTAATATACGTAAATCATTGTGCTACCAGCTCTCACTACATCTTCTGTGCTTTGGTAAATTCTCGATATTGCGCCTTGAATGTTTTTTTTTCACATATTCTCGAATATGTATACTTTGATAAAGTGCAAAAAAATGTTTTTTTTCTACCCCAAAGTGCATTGTTATTATTCAACACAAATATAATTTTTCCGACCTCTTGCTGTTAATTCTTCCGTTCGTAAACTTTTGTCAATATTTGTCTTTACTATTATTTCGCTATCTCAGCGAAATATGGCGATATTCACACTTCTTAGACACCCTTAAGGTAATCCTATCGCTCCACACTATTCACACCATTGATCATACTTGAGACTTGGACCATTTATATTTTTAACATATGCAACAAAAATAATTTGTCATAACTAAAATTTTCCATGTGTAAACTGTTTAATGAATGTTCACATTTAATTAGAAAAATGAAAGAATAGTTATTCCAACGATTCGCGCAGTATTTCTAGGTTTGATATTTGGCAACATTGGTTTTATCTCCGTCTCTTTTGACTCAACCAGGCGAGTTTAACCTCCGTGCTTTTCAACGTCGATCTGTCAAAACAATGTCAGGTGCGGGAAATATAAAGCATTGTATTCGGGCAACGACTGGTAAAAAGGGTGGAAAATTCGTGTCGGCGAGATATGTCGGTTAAAAATGAAATATGCGTGGAAATTCCACGGTCTTATAAACAGGTCTGGGCACAGAGGCTAAAATCTTGTGACACTAAGTGAGGCCAATTGAGTTCCAAATTCCGCCACGTCGCTAGCGTCGGAGCGGCTGATTTGCTTATATATACTAGTGTTGTTGTGTTTACTAGTATATCGTGTATAACCTCGTCGCCACCTTACCACACCGTACACCGACGGCCAATAGAAGAGGAAATGTTTATTTTATTTGAAGTGTCTTTTATTGAAGGGAACCGATAATTCAAGTGAATTGATAATTGAAGTAAAAATTTTGCAATGCCTGAAAGATCCTATATTGCGTGAAAAATGGGTGAAGGCAGTATCCCCACTCATAAATGAATTAAAAACAAGGCACAAAATATGCGAGAAGCATTTTAATCAATCCGACATTGTGCGCCACTTCATCCATAAATACGGAGATGGACAAATTATCGCACAAGTAAGTTTCTATGATAAATGCTATATGTAATTATGTAAAGGACGTATTCTTATTACAACCATGAAGACAGTACGCATGCGCTAGTATATCGCTCTCTGTCCCACAATCGGCCGCTCCGATACTAGCGCTCCAAGTAGTGTGGCCTGTTTCCGAACTTAAATGGCCTCACTTTTTGTCACACGACGGCCTATGCAAAGTATATGGGAGTGCCCAGACCTGTTTATAAGACCGTGGGAAATTCGAATGAGTGAGATGAGGTTAGGACTACAGTCAGCTGTTGCCTTGCTGTCACGTCTCTTTATCGTAGCAAATGGTAATAAATCCAATACCGGAAGTTCACATTAAACTTGATATTACATAAAAATTAGGTCAATAAGGTTAATTTTTTCCGTGCGCATTGGATTACTACAAGTGTCAAGTATGTAAATCTGATTATTTTTAAGAATCTGACGGATTCCCACTACTATATACACTTTTGTAGCGACCGGAAATTGGGTTTTTGTATATCGTCTCGGAATCCCTTCGCAAAAATACGCAATTTTAATATATTTTTTTCTCTGTAATCAGGTCGATAACCGACCCTGAAATTTTACAGAGACGATTATCAATATATATAGTGAAGCTCAAAAAAAAATATGGAAAATCCTACGGGCGTGGCACGTTCGTTTTTTTTTAATTACGGGCAAAAAAAATCTCTCAGGAGACACGGAAGCCGTGAGCGGATCTTACTCTTACACGGGACCGGACGGAGTTCAGTACACGGTGACGTACACCGCGGACGCCGAAGGCTTCCATCCCCAGGGCGCTCACCTACCGACGCCACCGCCGATACCACCGGAAATTCAGAGAGGCGTCGAACTCTCTCTCGCTGCTGAGGCTCGGGGCGAGAATCAAGACGGAGGAGGAGCGACGCCGGGAGGCAACAGAGGATACGGAAGCGGTAAGAAGCCATTAATTTTCTTGAATTTTTTTTTCCAACGATTTTATTGTTCGTTTGGAATTCGTTGGAAGGTGCGAAGCACGTCATGTGAAGTCAACGGAGCCAACAAGGAACATCACTCAAGGTCCACCTTCGATTTTGTTGAAATTCACATATGTGATGAAGCATTAAAAATTATTAGACACGTATTTTTTTTATCTCCGGAAAAACGTCTTTAAGGGGGGAAACGACCCCTTCAGAAAAGGCTCCACAGCCCTTAATTAATTATTTTTTCCAATTATGCTATTGTGGATTTTTTATCACATCATGTGAAGTCAACGAAGCTGACAAGGAACATCACTAAAGTGTCCGCCTTCGATTTTGTTGAAACTCATATATCTGATGAAGCATTGAAAATTATTAGACACGTATTTTTTTTATCTCGGGAAAAACGTCTTTAAGGGGTGAAACGACCCCTTCAAGAATGGCTCGGCACCCCTTAATTAATTTCTTTTCCAATTATTCTATTGTGGATTTTTTATCTCCTCCCCCTTCAACTATAGGCTTTCTTTTTCGTGTTAGGGAACTAATAGGAGACGGAGTTGGTTCGGAATTTTTTTTAATGGATTTTCAAGTGACGTGGGTTTTTTTAAATAATTTAAGGCGTTACCCCCACTTGTAGCGCAAAAAGGCCTTTTTCATGATTTTTTTTAAAGAAAACTACAAAACTTTTTTAATCGATCAATATACCATCTTAAAGAACACATCTTGAAGAACTTTCAGTAATTATTTTATTGAAAAATATTACATCGTTTAGTGGCAAATGGCCGTCAATGAAATAATGTTTTTATATACACGGTTTGCGGTGACCAACGTTGCGGCGTAGTGGATCATCTGAAGAAAAAAAATGCGGATGGATTTAGTCAAATATAAGTATAAACTAGTCTTTAATCGAAGGATTTTAAAAAATATTCATTTTTCACAAAATGGCGGACAGTCAAAGTTAATGGTTCGATTTTAACGAAAAAAACGCCCGTTTTTTGGCTATAGAAGGGCCATTTTTTTTTCGAAAAAAAAAAATCGAACGATTAAAGACTACATTTTTATGTATTAAATAAGCCTGCAACATTTCAAGAAGATCGGTTCATTAGTGTTCGAGTAATCTTGGTCACCGACTTCAGAAATGCCATTTTGAGAAAAACGCGTTTAAAGTTTCTCTTTCAACGCTCTTTCAACGCGGATTCTTCTCTTTCAACGCTCATATCTCAGTCAATTTTGTTCGGATCTACTTGAAATTTTCAGGACATATTCTCAGATACTTATACTTCAAAAAAATGCAATAAAAAAAATCGATTTTTTCAAAATCGCAAGTGGGGGTAACCCCTTAATTTTTTCTTACCGCTGCCCAGATCATACGGTGAAAAGTATGGTTTTAGGTATCTTTTAGAATGTTTATATTAAAGTATGTTTAAAAATGTGGTAGATACAATTGTTTGTGCAGACCGCTGTTTGAAAAACGTCCTTCGTGGTGTAGTACAGTCGTGCTGTCGCTGAAAAACCCCGTAATCGGAAAAAATTAGACGAAGGCCAATTTTTTTGACTGGTGATTCTGTAGGTGCCGCTGGTCCTAAATCCAAGTTTGCCTAAAAATCGGGGTGTAGGTTTTTTTTAGGGGATGAAAGGGCATGGGGGTGGATTTATGCCAAACTACAACGCCTACGAGGTCGGCACCAGGAGACAAAATGTGCAGAAAAATCCGAGCTTTAGTTTTGTACACAGCGCCGAAGTCGTGGAAGTTCATTTTGGGGGTGAAAAAGTGGGGTGAAATTTTCAAAAATCCGTTTTAATTCAATGACTCTTTTAAAAAATTTCGTACACTTTTTGTTCAAATGGGAACGTTTTAGCCCTTGACAAGACGCGTCGATCGAGTATTTCATCATCGCTCTCCGATACAAACTTCACCCCTAAAAAAATGGTTAAAATACAAAAAAAATTGTTTATTGAATAACTCAAAAACAATCGATTTTTCGAGTATGGTTTGAATGTACGAAATGTAGAGAATAATTTTCTCTCTATTTTCGTTTCTATGGACCACCCTTGAATTTTGATTTTCCAACCTCTTTCGGGGTTGAAAATTCAAAATGAAATTCTGGGAAAACGATTGACCGCACGAATTCGCCGCCGTGGAAGAATTTGTAGCTTGAACCCTCAGCTACATTTTTATCCACAGCACCAAACTCGTATCTCTTTGTTTTCGGTCAATAGTTTTCCAAGAATTTCACTTTGAATTTTCAACCCCCGAGAGGGGTTGGAAAAAGCAAAAGTCAAGGGTGGTCCATAGGAACGAAAATATAGAGAAAATTATTCTCTACATTTCGTAAATATAAACCATCCCCGAAAAATCAATTGTTTTTGAGTTATTCAAGAAACAATTTTTTTTTATACTTCAACAATTCTTCTGGGGCTGAAGATTGGAGAGGGATGATAAAATACTCTATCGACGCGTCTTTTCAAGCGCTACAATGTTCTCATTTGAACAAAAATTGTATGAATTTTTCCTAAAGAGTTATCGAATTAAAAATGATTTTTCAAAATTTCACCCCACTTTTTCACCCCCAAAATGAACTTCCACGACTTCGGCGATGTGGACAAAAATAAAGCCCGGATTTTCCTGAACATTTTCTCTCCCGGCGCCGGGCTCCTGGGAGTTGTAGTTTGGCATTAATCCACCCCCATCCCCTTTCAGCCCCTAAAAAAACCCTAGACCCCGATTTTTAGGCAAACTTGGATTCAGCACCCGCGGCACCTACAAAATCACCTGTTAAAAAACTAGCTCGTGGCCGGAAAAAGAGGAATTTTCGGGATTATTTCTAGAAAAACGTGCGAGGGCGTGCATTTTTTTTTTACTTCGAAGAAAATCGTTCAAAGTATTTTTGGTGCTTTTTATATTGAAAAATGTTTATAAATGTGGTGGATACGCTGCTTAAAAAATATCCTTCGCGATTTCGTGTCAAAGTCCAAAATTATTCGTCGATTCCCCGTTGTTATCCTTTTTTTTTTCAATCGCCGTTTTATTTGCCAGATCACCCTGGGACGTCGTTCCAAAAGCCCCCAACCCCGGGCCAAACCTCTGGCGGATATCACTATTAGACGAGGCGGCGTTGAAAAATAAGTGTGAGACAACAAAAGCAGCGGTCGCGGCTTCATACGCGGAATGTTGATAACGAAGAACTCGGGGAAAGTGGAAATTTTTCCCTCATCTTTGCATCCACTTACACCCATAATAAACTGGATTTTACAAAAAGATAATGGCGCTACGACTGGCCCGTCATGTGTACGCAGCCCTATGTAAATCAGTGAGACGAAGCATGTAAAAAAATATATTTATATAGACGAGAACTGACGAGAAAAAAATATTGTCGTGGTTTTTCTTCTTTTTTATTGACCCTCCTCCGTTCCTTCTTTTTTCACAAATATTTCAATAACGTTGCATGTCTTTCCGCACGTATTTGTATTTTTAAGACCAAGTATGAATGTTTTATTTATAAGTCTATTGTGAGCTTAGTTTCCTTTATTTTTCGTAAAGTCTATTAAGACTCTGCGAAAATCTCAACCAAAAGTTTACACACCATGTTCATGTTTAAAAGATTGATAATTGGATAATTAGTAATGAATAAAATTAAAAACTACGCCATATTGACTCGGTACTTTTTACGGTAAACTTTTTGCCGGGACGTCAAGGCTTTGTCCCAATTGTTTTTTTTTCCAGGCTTTGCACCAAAATTGTAAAGGCTTCTCATGGTTATATCTTGAAAACTAGATGGTGAATCATTCTCATTTTTTTCACATTATTCGTGATATCTTACTGTAGCTTATCCTCGTTTTTTTATCAATTTCTTAATTTTAGTTTTGACGGTAGAATTAATGATGCTCTGTTTGCCCATAATAACGCATTTGTAACGTGTAAACCAAGCCAACTTCAAGTGTAAATATCTCAGGTTTGGGGTGGTCAAACTTATTCAAATTGCACAGATGTTTGGATAATGTATTAAATAACGTATATGTCAAATTTCAACCATTTCTTAATTCAACTCTTCTGTGGAGGTACAACCTTAAATTGTTGCTTTTATAAATCGTAAGCAACTATATTCCTCTCTTTTGTTTTAATAATGTAAAATTACTTGAACGGCTCACCTATCTCCCAACTCTTTCACGCGCAAAATACCAAGATTCAATATTGTGAACATTCCGAACAAGGCCTTCATCGACTAGAGGTAATCCTATCGCTTCACACTAATCATACCACTGATCATACTTGAGACTTGTACAATTCATGTTTTTGACATATGCAGAATAATAATTTGTAATAACTAAAATTTTCCACGTGTAAACTGTGGAATGAATGTTCACATTTAAGGGAGTCTTTGTCCTTGAAATGCAGCGGGAGATGTTAGCGGCTCAACATGAGCAGCTAGAAGAAGAGGAGGGATGCCTCTATGGACCAGGCATTGCCGATTAGCGGTAATTATAAACACATTTGTGTAAACACATTACAAAACTTTGAACGCGTTTTTCTCGAAACCACGTTTTTAAAAATGGCTGACATTCTCCTGACCGCTGTAATTGACATATCGACCTGAAATTTGGAGAACACACTCGGAAAATATGTCTTCACGGAATGACGGATCGTTTTTTCGATAGATACATTTTTGCATTTATTATTTATCTTTTTATGCGAAAAAAAACGCGAAAATTCGATTTTTTTTTAAATTGCCGCCATTTTCCGAAATTTGTACTAAACGAAAAACCCATCCGTCATTCCATGACCAAAGGGTCACAGATTGATAATATGCTTTGAATTTGTGTTTCAGATCAACAAAGAGGGGGCAGTGATGTCAGCCGTTTACCTCCCTCGATTTGAGGACCTGTTTTCGCGGAGCTGCAACGACCGCCATTTTGGTTTTTGTTTTAATAATTTTTTTAACGTTCTGTATATCATGAATAAAAGCAAGAAAAAAATCGCACTCAAGAAGCTTTACTCGTTTCCTTTAAAGAAAATAAAATGTAAACACCTGAAATATGGCACTCCAAGGACAAAGTCTCCCTTAATTAGAAAAATGAAAAAATAGTATTTCCATTCCTTGAGAACCCATTCGATTACAAATGATTTTGGATCACTTGATTATTACAATAGTACCACAGTGAGCAGTTGATTGACTCAACGCGTCGATTTTTCGTGTCACCAAAAGCTAAAACCGATCTAATTAGGTGGAAAAAAACACGTGCGCATTTTTATTGCGTTTTTCGGCTGTCTCGTTAAGATAAGAAAATATGATCGAATTCAAATTTTACTATTAGGTATTTTATTGCCACATGTGTTTTGCAGTTCCGTGGTGATTAGTGTGCGACATAATTGCGATAAGTGCGATTAATTTTATCATCGAGATTTAAAAGTTTTATCATTCGGTACTTGTAACGATAAAATGTATCTGCATATGTCTGAAGGTTTTGGATGTCGTCCTTTTACGTCGTTAACCACCTTCAATCCCACGTGCAAAGCGATAATCCTATCACTTCCTATCGAACCCAAACAAACCCAAACAATGCCAGGTGCGGGAAATATAAAGCATTGTATTCGGGCCACGACTGGTAAAAAGCGTGGAAAATTTGTGTCGGCGAAATATGTCGGTTAAAAATGAAATATATGTGGAAATTCGAATGAGTGAGATGAGGTTAGGACTGCAGTCAGCTGTTGCCTTGCTGTCACGTCTCTTTATCGTAGCAAGTGGTAATAAATCCAATACCGGAAGTTCAAATTAAGGGGGGATTGTCTTTTTTTTCGCAAAATTTACCGCTTTTTGGGAATTTTTTTGTGATGAAAGTATACAACGGAAAACTTGTGAAACTTGGCATATAGTTTTATTGATCTGTTTACTACATACAAAAAAATTTTTAAACAATTTCATCAAAAAATCCGCATCCCACCCCCCTCGACGCGCGATGGTCCTTTTTTGATGGTGTGCACGATTACAGCCTTCACGTTCATCCTGCAATAAAAACCCAAAAAGCATTTTACTTTAGACACATATAGCTATCGTTCGATGAAGGGGAAAAAAAATTGCCGATTTGGTGACGTTTTGAACTTGAAGTATCGATTTTTCGAAAAAAATTGATCGATTTTTTGTTATAAATAAAAAACTATTGAACGTATTGCTTTTTTGCTTCATCAAACGATAAAAGGATGTCAGCTGAGCATTCTGTCCAAATTTGAAGGCAATCGGTTGAATAGTTTTTGAGAAATCGTGCACACCAGTTGTGAAAAAGCTGTTTCGAGAAAAACGCGTTTAAGGGGGGTTTTTTTGATGACATTGTTTAAAAAATTTTTTGTATGTAGTAAACAGATCAATAAAACCATATGCCAAGTTTCACAAGTTTTCCGTTGTATGCTTTCTTCACAAAAAAATTCCCAAAAAGCGGTAAATTTTGCGAAAAAAAGACAATCCCCCCTTAAACTTGATATTACATAAAAATTAGGTCGATAAGTGTAATTTTTTCTGATAGCATTGGATTACTACAAGTGTTAAGTATGTAAATCTGATTATTTTTAAAAATCTGACGGATTCTTACTTTTATATACACTTTTGTAGCGACCGGAAATTGGGTTTCTGTGTGTCGTCTCGGAATTCCTTCACAAAAACACGCAATTAAAAATTTTTTTCTCTGTAATTAGGTCGATAACCCACCTCGAAATTTTACAAAGAAGATTGTTAATATATTCAGTGAAGCTAAAAAAAAATTATGAAAATCCTATGGATTCAAGCCTGGCGATAGGATTACCATAATGTTTTCATTACGTCGCGATCATTATCTGGCGAAGTGAGCGAATGAACGCGAATGTGCTTCGGCCTCGTACTCATAGCGCACCGAAAAAACAACAAATCAAAAGAAGAACAACGAGAAGAACGAAAACGAAAGAAGAAATGAAGGATACAAAGGACGCTGGTCCACGTTAATAAGACAAATGAGTATCGCGACGATAATAATTAATCCACTTTATCTACCCCTTAACGGTACGTTATGAATATCAATTAATCCGCTGACGGTATAAAATACTGTACATCGCGCGTTTACATATATCGTGACCGGTCTGTTCCGTTCGAATTGAACAATCTTTCATTCGAAAATATTTCATCTCTCTCTCTCTCTCTCTCTCTCTCTCTCTCTCTCTCTCTCTCTCTCTCTCTCTAACTGCGGCAATTATTTCATTCAGCTTTTCAATGAACGATCTCCGATGCTAAGCTATATGTCAATATTTGCTAAGCATTTCGCTCGATTCTCAAAAAATTCGACGCGTAGACCACTTGGGTAAACTATTGATTACTTTTTTTACTGGATAGATAATTACTGGATAGATAATCAAACGGCAAATGCCTTCGGAAGCAATATTTGTACGAACGTATCGACATAACAAATTGAATCAATGTTTCTTTAAATCAAGATTTAAAGAAACGCTTCCTGCCTCCACATTGATGTTCCTAATTAAAGGACCACTACAATTTTTATAAATTTTGTTAGTTATTTTTGAATGGCGTATCACTATACGTGGCATAAAATTAAAACAGCTAAAAAAAGCAAGTTTTACATGTTGAACCTTCTCGTGCTAATCACAAGATAACATTCTTAAGCAACTCTACTGTTTAAGAGTAAGATGAGATCCTACAGAATAAAATCGACATTCTGTTTTCAAATCGGTTGTGACGAAACAGAATTTCAATAAGTCATGAGAATTTTTCGATTTTTATGCAGTTCTACGAAGTTTGTTAAAAGAATAAAGTGACTTTTTATTTTTCTTGAAAAATATTTATTTATTCATCAGTATCTATTTTGTCCCCTTCAAAGTAATCCCCCTCAGATGTAATACACTTGTGCCAGGGCTTTTTCCAATCGTCGAAGCACTTCTAATATGCGCTTTTCAGATTTGAGAACAGAACAAAGTCGCAGGGGGGCAAGTCCGGTGAATACGGTGACTGAGGCATGATTACGGTGTTGTTTTTAGCCAGAAAATACCGAACGAGCAACGATGTGTGAGCAGGTGCATTATCGTGATTCAAAAGCCATGAATTGTTTGCCCACAAATCGATCGCGGCTCAGTTCACGCAGTTCACGCTGTATAACGCCCCAAACAAACACACCCAAACAAACCCAAACGAAACAATCCCAAACCAAATGATAAAGATTTTATTCGGTCGAATACGTGTAAATTATTCGTCCGGATACTAGCTGACACGAATTACAATAATATGTACGTCTACTGGAAATACGGCGTGAACTGAGCCGCTATTCGGACAAATAACATACGGTATTCGTGCGATACCCGGACGGGAAGACCATGGGAGAGACACTCCGAACTAAATATGCAAAATGGCTGATAATGTCAACATATGTTGGGGACATGTTTACCAACATAACAACAATAAAAAATCGAAAATCGAATGTACGTAGCCCGCGAAATTTGAAAAGTCACCTTATTTTTTTTAACAAACCTCGTACGCGATTTCGCATTTAGCACGTGTCAGCTCAACCATAAACGTTGGCACACGTTGTGTGACAGCGGGTTGAGGTACCAGGCTTAAGGGGAGATATACACCTAGGAATCGGAAAAAGGTCATTATTGTCAATTTTTTTAAGAAAAAATATTTGAAATTTTGGATCGGGGTTTTAATTATCTAAAAGTATGTACCTACAAAAAAATGTTTAATTTTCTTTATTTAAAAATATCAAAAATATACAAGGATATTTTATGATCCTTGGAGCGTCGTAAAAAAATCTGCGTGTACGGTGCCCACTGGTGTTTCTTCAAAAATCATCTGAAAAAAACCAAAAAGATTATTAAATTAGATACTATAATCTAGTACTTGTCATAGCCGATTTTGAAAATATCGATTTATGACAAAATGGCGGACGTTTGAACATAAATAGTGTTTTTTGGGCCAAAATATGGTTATTATTTTGCCTATAAAACAAAAAGTAAGTAACGGAAAAAAAATCCTATGACAAGTACTGGATAATGGTGTATAGAATAACCACAAAAAACCTCAAGGCAATCGGTTCATTGGTTTTCGAGAAATTTCGGGTACCGATTTGAAAAACGTGGTTTTGAGAAAAACGCGTTTGAAAATTTGGGAATGAATAAATCATGAAATTTGTCAACTTACATGGAATCATTGATACCAGGCCCATAGTGTAGGTCTTCTACGGTCGACGAAATGTTCATAGCTTCTAAATCCTCGACCTTCGACCATTTAAGTGTATATCTCCCGTTAAGGCCTTAGGCCACTCTAGAGGCCGAAAAAATAGACTTTTAGGGGATTTTTTTTCAGACAAACTACTAAATAAATCGAGATTACAAAAAAAGGTGTTTATCATACATATCAGTGACTGTATACAATGATTTTTTTGAAGCGATTGATTTCAAAATCGCGGCTGTGCAGCGATTATTTAAAAACAATTTAAGTTGGCTGGAAACATAACTCAGACAATTTTCAACCGATTCTCTTGAAATGTTGAATAGATCTTGAAAAATACATTGTCTATGGAAGTACGTAGGATTTTTTCTTTATATTGCATGGTTCTTTGTTATTAACAATTATCAGACGATTTTGTAGGCAAATTTTTGCAAAGTGAAAAATTAAGGAATTTTTTCGGCCTCTAAAGTGGCCTAACCCCTTAAAGACAGGTACTAATATCAGTTACTTGGTGCCTCTAATCAGATCTAACCGAAAGTCCGTTCCCGAGTGGCCCGTAATCATCGAATTTGATATGTTTACTCAAGTGGTTCAGGTGAGCGGCATATGCGAGACATTGTCACGAGCCACGGTATTTAAAGGCACTGTAATGAGTGACAATCGAGACAACCTTAAGCTCAGCCTCACGATGAACTTATACCTGTTGAGTAGCATTTTGATAGCGGTCTGCCATTTGACGCGGGCGGACGATACATACGGAGTGGTTCGTGACAACTTTATTATTCAAGACAATTTCGCTTGTTGAGCTTCCATTTAATTTAACCGTTTTTTTCTATCGGAACAGGTTCGGTTCTTTACATGTACGAGTTTACAGCCACCAATGAGCTGTCCGTACAATGATCGGGCGGAATGCGATGTAGGTTTCAAGTCATGTCCACCCAATGAGAGATAGGGCCGAAGGGCAGCGTTTGGACTACTTACCAGTTTTACGTTTTTTCACGTTCTTCTAGCCTGTTGTTTTTTTTTCTCTCTACACCGATATCGAATGATTTTGCCACCGAAGGCTGTTATCGATTAAAGCTCCCATCATTATTCAATTTCTGAATCTAAGTGAACGTAGATAGGTACTTGGAAAGAACTAGCGATTATGCTTCAAAGTATTTGTTACGAACTGAAGGGTTGCATTAGCGGTTTGGTTTCCCCAACTTCGAATGTCAACTAATTGAACCTGACAATGTTGTTTTTCAGAATTTCTGCAAAGTAGTCGAGTCATATGTGGTACGTAAAGTAAGAGTACTTCTAATCGTTCTCACGCGTAATATTTTCACATTGAGATTTTCCACTACGAAATTTAGGAACGGCTTGTGAAGAACGATCGACAGTGTCCATACGCGGACCCCCCCATATTCTGTCCGAACAACGTTCCTCTAGATTGCCTGGTTGGTTTCAATGTTTATATCAGTCGTTTTCTTTAACCAATGCCTCGAAATCTCACACTGCTGATTCTATGTTTCAGAGATTTTGTAACACCGCCTCAAACTACCAGGTATGGGCTAAAAGCTTAAACATACCGAATTGGGTGCCCTCTTTTGACTTTTCATGCCTCTTTCTCTCCGGTTCCAATATTTTAAAAACATCTCGCCGAATTCATTGTGAATTGCGAGAAAAAAATTCTTAGGCCAGCGAACTCAGCACCTTAATTGCTAGCATAGAACTCTAGATTCAATATGCTATTGAAGTAACGTTCGTAACAACTAGTAAAAAAGCTGCTGCTGCTGCTGCTGCTATGGCTAGCAGCTCACGAAATGGCATTCTTATGTTAGCCTTCCTTTGGTTTACTAAAAACTACTCGCCGTACCAAGTCCAAAAGGATTCAGCCATATTCTCATACTATCCATGCTATACAGAGTGTCTCGAAACGCACCACCACCATTCATAAGAGTATTTAGGATCGATCGCCGAATAATTAAAGACACGTTAACCCTTTGAAGCATAGTGACATACTGGTATGTCACCTACTTCCACTCTGTTTTTCTTGAATAAAAATTTTTTTTAGCCCATAACGACGAATGTAAATGTATATTTAGGATGTTAGGAGATCAATTGTTACTACAATATCACTATTAAAAGCTTATGTTGCACTTATTGGATGTTGATCATCACTACAGTACAAAAAAACACGTTTTTTAGACAATAAATGTAATTGTGCCTAATCTAGCAGGTAAACCATACACAAAAAATGAATTCAGAGACGTTTTTTGGGTCGCTGGTTGTGAATTTGAGGTCAATATCCAGAAATTCAAAATGGCGAATACAATATGGCGGACTAAAACCGGAGATTTTACTGGAATTACTAAAACATCGAAGTTGCTCAATATGTTGATTCTGTTATACTGAATTTCTAATAGAATTACGCTTTTAGCATTACCCGGAGCTAACGGCGAGGACGTAGCGAGCTTTTAGCTCCACATTTTATTTATTTATTTTTTACTTTTTTATTTTATTATTTGCTTTTTTTATTTTATATCTTGTTTATATTATATATTATAATATATTATAAAAACATGTTTATATATTAATTATAATATATAAATAATTTTATATATTATTATAACCCAAACAAACAATTTTTGCATTTATGGTCCACCATATTGGATCCTCCATCTTGAATATCCAAATTTTGAGTGCAGATTTGTAATCAGCGACCATGAAAACCCCCGGATACCAACTTTCGCTTTCATCAAACGATTTTTGCATTTATGGTCCGCCATATTGGATCCTCCATCTTGAATATCCAAATTTTGAGTGCAGATTTGTAATCAGCGACCACGAGAACCCCCGAGTACAAAGTTTTGAGCTGATTGCACGTGAGGAAAAATGTATGCTTCAAAGGGTTAAGGTAATCCTATCGCCAGGCTTCAATCCATAGGATTTACATAATTTTTTGTTGAGCTTCACGATATATAGTAATAATCGTCTCTGTAAAACTTCAGGGTCGGTTATCGACCTAATTACCGAAAAAAAATATTAATTGCGTATTTTTGTGGAGGAATTCCGAGACAAAAAGCCAATGTCCGGTCGCTACGGAAGTGTATATAATAGTGGGAATCCGTCAGATTCTTAAAAATAATCAGACTTACATACTTAACACTTGTAGTAATCCAATGCTCTCAGAAAAAATTACGCTCATTGACCTAAGTGAGTTGTGGCCTAAGTGAGCTTCGAGTGGAGCCTGGGAATTAAAAGGGCAATCTGCTGTACCTTGGTGTCTAAAATCAACCGTTTTAACAGCCTTGTATTTTCTCCCACGAGAAACAGCGAATCAAGAGATTTATCAAGTGTCGAATAATATATGGGAGTGTATGCTTGTTTTATTGCAGGACCGTTAGGTTAGTGTCAACGTTCCATGGACTGCGCTTTGTGATGACGTCTACTAGTCTATGTATTGGATTATCGATCATAGTCTACTCCCTTTGGTCCTCTTCTGCTTCTTCTTCTTCTACTTATGTATACTAAAAAACACTTTATTGTATTTTTATTTGAAACAATGTTTCACGAACTGAGTTATTATTGCTACGTTCGAGTGAACGGCGCATATGTACGAATCAACATCAATGGAAATGTAATTCCAAAATACAATAAAGCAATTGTTACGCAGATATCGATTTTTTCTTCTCCGTTTTGGTTTTCTCTCGATAATGTCCAGAGAATACGCGGGACTTGTCCATTCCGAAATCCGGAATCCGAAGTGAGAACTCCTATTTCGGTCCATTGTTACGTCCAGGTAACATAAATAAACTTTGCCCTGTTTTCGACCTTAGCTAAGGCTAATTAGTCGGGGATCCGGGCATAGTAATTTGGTAATTAGGAGTAATTGATAAGTTTGAACTGCGGTTGGTGCGAAATTAATTGATTTTAAATAATCTTCGGTGTAATATCCGTGACTTTTCGATCGGCTATATCCGTGGTACTCTGTGGATATTTTCCGCAGGTAATTCTTTCTACCACCTGGTTTTCCCACTGGAATCAAAACGGGGGCGATTACTCAGAGCGATGGTTAGATGGGAATTTGGACAAATTCGCGGTGGTCCGCGCTATTTGACCAGGGATAGTGGGAAACCGAGCACGAGGTTGTCCGCGCTGCACTATTGAATACGGAGGAAGGATCCCAGAGTACGAGGTTGTCCGCGCTACTCTGTTAGAGGTGGAAGGAAAAAGTCAGAGTACGAGGTGGTCCGCGCTACTCTGTTAAAGGTGGAAGGAAAGAGTCAGAGTACGAGGTGGTCCGCGCTACTCTGTTAAAGGTGGAAAGAAAGAGTCAGAGTACGAGGTGGTCCACGCTACTCTGAGTAAAGGTTGAGAGTGAAGAAAAAGATCTTACTCTTGAAGATTTGTATTTTACGTGTTGAAAGTTTTCCTCCGTAATGAAGAATTGTTACAAAATCGGGCCTTTTATACCCGAAAATTTGGGGGTGGTTCATCTTATATCTACAGACGGGAAGGAACTTCTTATGCTAGAGGGTCACATATCCCCTCCGGACTCGGTTCTTATCTTTCTTATTCCTTGGTGCTAGGCTGGTACTGGGCCCTACAACAAGGGTGGGGGTTGAGTTTACGCGTACGTGTCGACGCGAGGACGTAACACCATCGGTGTATTTTTTCATCGCCAAATCACCTGGAGGCGATTCAACACCATCGTTGGTTTTGAAATGTTTTACTTAATTTTATTTTTTCAACAAAATTATCGAAAAAAAACTCCTCACAGCCTCTCAGAGCTCACTCGGAGTAATATTGCTGCTTGGAACAGTTTATATAAGTTAGGGCAGCACTCCTTTTTAATAGTCTTTCTTCAATTTTCCAGCATTTATTTTATTTTTAAATGAAAGTATGTTTTTCATGACCATCGCTTAAGCGACGGTCTTTTTACAAATGCGATTTTATAAATAAATAAAAATCTAACATTTTTGACTCGCGCTATTTCTTATGACAGCGCCTTGTTTTCTTTGCGGTCCTTCGGGAAGTAATAGAAATACAAGTAGTGTGAGAGAGGTCTGTTGTGGTCACCGAAATCAACACATATCTCATTGTTCCAAAATATATACATTCATAATACACTATCTATAAGGAAACACGTAGCTGTTTAGCGAAGCGCCGAAATATTACCTGTTTCTGGAAACTTCAAAACCCCATAACGTATGGGATTACTGGGAAATGTCAGCCTCTTCCGACGAAATGTCCTTCACTATAATGGAATAAACAACATCATGGCGGTAAAAAAAATTCCCGTCTTTTTTTGGAAAAGTCCTCATACTGCATAATTACCAAAAAAAATCGTCCGTCAGGCAATAACCGGTACAAAAGAATTCACGAGTAAATGACGTTTCCTTTGTTTCCCATCAACCCATCCCAAGGTGTTTGGAATTAAGTACACTATTCGTACACTTGCATTTTGTGAGGTGAGGATCGTTTAGGGATGTGGAGTGGAAAAACTGGTGGGAAATATAATAAGGGAAAGTATCCCGTACATGGAAGCTACAATAAGCGAAGCGTCCGCCGTAGCACTTGCATTTTGTGCAAGGCTAAACAGCTTTTCCAATTATTTATATTTTTCACTTTTAATTTTACAGATACCTTCGTTAATATGTATACTTATAACGACGTGCCGAAAATTAAGTCAATTGCACAGGGCAATTGTGACAATTGATTCGGAAAATACGCCTCGAATTTTGGGTTAACGTAATGTATCTGCTTAATTCCGTATACAACTCAGGCGATAAAAACACATGTAGGTACACTTGCTCAAAAATATATAAGAAAAATATCGTCGACTTGCGACTACACGCGCTCATACATTTTTTTTCTTCTATAGTACACGTACAATCGAGTAAGGCGCGAAAATTCCGCGAAGAAATTCTCGCAACTAGCCGGCTAACGATAAGACCAACTTCAATTCTTTATCGACCCTGAAGCTTCGAGGCTAGCAATTTTTTTAAATCGTATCTTCACAGACGTTGATCGTTTTTGGTCCGGAATAAAATTGGCGATCTCCAATGTTCAAAGAGACCGAGGAATATATAATCTCAGCGATCTTTTTTATTTGTTTCGTGGGTCGTGTAACGGTTCGTCTTTCTTTTCTGTTCTGCTCTGGGGCTCCTTGATTGAGGATGTAGGGAAGACAGAATCCGAGGCAAAAGAAACCGAGATTGGACACTCTCTAGCATATGCCCTAGATGTAAAGTAAAATCAGTCGCAAGTGGCATAATATTTAGACCAAGCCTCGGGTGTATAGTGGAGAGTATGTTTAATTTTTTTTTAATTTTCTTTTTCAATGGTTAGCCCTCGTATTAGTCGATGTTCAACTTTATTAGGTCACGACTCAGTGACAATGTCGCGTCATGACGTCTTCAACAGGCTAATGGATCGGCCCTACGTTTTGCGTAAAGGCTTTTAGCACGGAGGCAATAATGCATTGAATTTTCATCGCTATGACATTTTTGCGAGACTCCCATACATCCTCAATGTAGAGCTTGACATTTGTTCTGTCCCTCTTTCTCTTTTATCCGCATTCGCATTGTCCATTTCTTCCGTATACGCTCAGTCAGTCGAACTCTTACAAATATATCGCAAAAATACAAAAATAAAGTAGAGCCGCCCAGTTAATTCGCATTAAGTAATTTGTTTGCTGGCGACGAACACGCGCGACCGTTCGCGGCTAACTACTTCGCTTACATATTTATTTTCACTCTCGCACGCGATATCATCGGTACGGGAATAATTGTCGACTTCTTATTTTCCACTTGGTTATGACTTATTGACAGAATTTTTTTTGTTTAGATAGAAGAAACAATACGAGTGCGTGTTTACGTGTGACGAAATGGAATATTGTCGTTGTGGGAGAAATACAATTTTTCGAAAGAATTTTTATACCGGGAAATAAACATTGACACTTGTGTGAGATTAAAAATTCGTCGTACAGAAAAGAAAAGTATTTGCCGATAACGAGGAATCTCAATATTTGGACGCTGATTACGAAAAGTATCACGATTCAAAGTTCTTACGAAAAATAGTATGGTTAGGCTGTCACCGCGAAAACTAGCTTGTTTGATTTTCACTGTAAAAACTAGCGTAAAAGAAGTAAGTTTAAAACCTTAAGGATCTCATCGCTCG
The DNA here is from genome assembly GCA_963210295.1 of Ophion ellenae. Taxonomy (NCBI): domain Eukaryota; kingdom Metazoa; phylum Arthropoda; class Insecta; order Hymenoptera; family Ichneumonidae; genus Ophion; species Ophion ellenae. Next base: position 21,396,248 of record OY723397.1, on the reverse strand, counting down.
TACAATCTAACCAAAAAGAGTTTTGGTGAGAATTTAAAGTCCTTCGTGCTCAGGTAAAAATCTTGAAAAATAAACCATTAGTATTTTTTTTTAATGACAATTTTTTGCGTAATGACATTTAAATTTTATACTCGTTGCTTTTCTTAACATTTTGATAATAATTATCAATTAAAATCGATATTAGGAATTTTTATAAAAAAATAATATCGAATTTGTAAATATAATGAAATATTTGTGATTTTCTATTAAAAAAGTAAGGTTATTGAAAATATCGTTCAACAAATTTACTGTAATCTTACAGATGGTTATCGTCGAATATGTTTGAAAAATCTTGCTGATGTTCGATTGGAATTAAACCTCTGTCAAGCATGGCCTGTAAATCTTTTTTTTTCTTGGTGCAAGAGGCAATTTTTTATCTGACGTCTGTTTTAATTGGAACATTCGAACGTCATCCGTTTTTGTTTTTTTTAAATGATTTTCATCTCTCGTCCTTCTTGGTCAAAATCATATTTAACGTGGATCGTATCGACGTAAGGTTGAATGAATATTTCCCGAATACTTGCAATTTTAATTAGTCCAATTAAATTTTTTTGCGAGGTCTAAAAAATCGTGAATTTCCGATTGCGGTCAAAGAAATAGGAGTAAAAAAATAGAGGCGAGGCGTAAAAAAGCATGGATAAAAAGTCGGAAACAATTCCAGTGTTACTGAAACATGTTAATTTTCGCGGTGAATATCGAAATCTTTTTTCGTGGTGAAAGCCGAAACGTGTTAGTTTTGGCGTTAAATATCGAAAGGTGCCAGTTTTCGTGGCGAAAACCGAAACTTGCTTGTTTTCGTAAGAACTGTGAAACATGGCACTTTTCGTAAGCAGCGTCGATTTTTTTCTCGAAATTATTCGCTGTAATTGTTTTTAATCGACACGCCCGCGCCCGGGGACTAGGCTACTGTGAAAATGAGAAAAAATATCGATAGTCGCTTGAGGCGACTCAAATTGAAGAGGAAGGTCCAACATTTGGTGCGGAAATCACAGATTGAAGGTAAACTTATGATTACAATAGAAGTGCTGGTAAAATTTGAACGTTGATACACCGGGCCATTTTGACCCAGACGAATTATTTGAAATAAAATGCTCACTTTCCCACAATCGAAAGTCTTCGATGATTTTTTTTTGCAACAAATCAATTGTACAAATATATTTAAAAAATGTTTCAAGCGGATCCCTGACAATTTTTAATAAAATCGTCGCCGAATAAATAAGTGTGCCAACAATGGGTTAAACGTGCTTCTCTCGAAACAATGTTTTTCAAAACGACGTATACACGATTTCTCGACATCCAATGAACGGATTGACTTGAAATTTCGTACAGACATTGAGTGTAATGGTAAATTATTGGTTGTCAACGAGGTTTTTCTTTTCAACATTTCTTTTTTCTTGATTAGTTATTAACAATGTCATTTTTACTCAAAGATCGATAAAAAAAAGTAAATAAAATAACTTTTTTTTCTTCGGTGATTGAAACACGATGACAAAAAAGCTCGGTCAAGTTTTAGCCAATACTATCTTTTTTTTTAAGAAAAAAAAACTCGTTTTTTTGCTTTCATTTAACCGGATGGCCACAATCGAGTACAGCGTTGTGGCTCTCAGATTCGAAGGTCCTTTATGTGATTGTTTATAACTTCCTTGATTATTAATATTTGTAAAAAGAAACTTGGTACGTCACTTCGTTAATGGACGTACAAATAAATGTCGAAACAACTTTTCAATCATTTTTCTTATTCCTTCGTAATATTAGTTTTTTAAAAATAAGTCTGATTTTCGGATCGTCACAGTACCTAAGCCCTTGAGCATCTATTACGCATATATCTCAAAACGAAAGTTTCATCGCATCAGAATTTCGGCACCTCGCGGAATGACAAAATTCCGAAAAAAATAAATCCATATCCAACATTTTATGAACATTGAATGCCAATAATTCTAAAAGTTATTGGTGGATTTTTTTAAAACAAATAGTTGTTCGATAAATAATCAGTTAAAAATGTCTTCGTGATAAACTTTTTTCTTCAAAAAACTTAAGCTTTTATTCAGAATATTTACGATATTCGAGTTTTTTAAATTTGTTTTTAGTAAACTGTTTTTCTATCCTGTCTACGGAAAAACGAAAAAAATCACGATTGGTTGTCGATTTTTTCAGAACTGAAAAAAAGTTGGACAACAAATTTCGAATAACAGTATTCAGAAAAATAAACGTCGCCAATGCTTATGAAGAAAGTTTTTGAATGGTTAAAACTCTTTGTCGTCGCCTTATTGGCATTGTTGTCATTAGAAACCAATGTTGACAACAACTTCAAAATGTCTCGATCAGTCTCGGATTTTTTGTGAAATTGTAAACATCTGAAATTCCGATCAAATCAATTTTTTAAATTCACATGTCATGTGGGGCAATTTAAAATCTATTTCAAGCTTTCATCGAAAAGAGCAATCTTTTTTTATTTTCTCCGAAGTATTTTAATACCTCTAGTAAATTCATATAAATTGTTTTCAGCAAGTCGTTTCAATTCATACGTATCGAAATCGAACTGTACATTTTTTGCATCCATATACTGCCAATCTCAGAGTTTGCGAATATTGCTCTCTTCCATTTAAGCTATTCCTTTCGTCTCATTGGTAAATTACGGTGGCGCTTAATAAAAACAAGTTACAATCCACTATTATTCCCACGAGAAGCCAAAATTAAAAAATCAGACATTTTTACATTTTCTCGGAAAAGTCACGGTTACGAAAATTCGTCTGCTAGTCACATTTTTCCGTTTTATATCATTAATATTTTCTTCAAACATTCGGTGTCCCCCTGTATTTATTGTCGTTGCGAAATTTTAAGAAATTTTTGTACCCCCGGAGCAGTTTATACGAGAGATCTAGAGTTATTTAGCATATGGATAATCAGATAGAAATGTGACCAGCATGCCTCAATTAAATGCGGCAACGTTAGACGATTTTTTAAGTAATTTTTTATTTAATCTTCGGTAACTTGGCTTGAATTTTTTTCAGCATACTGTCACTTACTTTTACCTCATCGTAAACAAAAATCCGTTAATTGTTTAACATTCGGGTTCGTTGGAACACTACCTTTAATCTTCGCGTTCGTTTCCTTATTCGGTCTATGGTAATTCGGCACCCGAAATGCTTCAGAAAAACTCTCGTCCCACTTAAAAGTGTTACGAGCGTTCTTAGGGGAGTAAAGTAGCTCGGCCAATAGGATGTAGATACTGTGCACGCAGTGCTCGAAAAACGTTAAATTCCTATAAATAGTATATATATATATATATATATATATATATATATATATATATATATATATATATATATATATATATATATATATATATATATATATATATATATAATATAATATAATATAAATTCCAGTTACTTTCTGTTGTTATATGCATATACAATATAATAGTTGTTGAACAATTTGTTACGTAACGACGACATTATCAAAAGCTTTAGTATTAATACTGTATACGCTCATACAGGGTGTCCCTCTTATCTCTGCCACCCGAAATAACTCGGTAATTATCGACGTCGCAAAAAAATGTTCCAGGCAAAAGTTGCACGGTGCGAAGGGGGGCATCAAATGGGACGAATTTTTTTTATTTCTGTGCAGGAGCTGACCGACAGTGAAGGTGACCTCCACTTTTTAAAATGGTACATTTTTTCTCATCCATTTTTTGGAGCACCTCGAGCCGCATAAAAACCATTCGGGGGTCAAAGTCGTTCAAGGTCATTCAAGGTCAGTATCGGTGTGCAAATCGAAATAGGTGACCTTGAATGACCTTGAACGACTTTGACCCCATAATGTTTTTTATGCGGTTTGAGGTGGTCCACAAGATGGTTGAAAAAAAAGGAACCGTTCTATTTAAAAACGTGAAGGTGACCTTCACTGTACGTCGCGCCTCCAACGAAAAAACAACAAATTGGTCGCATTCGATGGCCCCCTTCACACCGTACAACTTTTGTCTGGAACATTTTTTTGCGACGTCGATAATAACCGAGTTATCTCGGGTGGCAGAGATAAGAGGGACACCCTGTATATGTGTACGTGTATATTAGTTCATAAATTATCCACAAATATGTACGAGCGTGGCGAAAAAATCGGCCATCACTCGTAAAAAAATATATATATATATATATTCTCTTTTAAGCGTAATGTATCTCTCGAGGATACCACTTTGTGGCTGCCAGTCCATCAAACTCCATTAATGGTAACAATATTTTGTTTCCTTGGTATGCGCGCTCAAACGAAGAACAAAAATGATAAATAATACTATCTATCTTTTGATTCGATCTTTTCACAGCCCCGCGTGAAAAATTCTCTCCGTGCTATCGAACAATTGTTCAGGTGCCTACGACGATAAATCGTTGGAAAAACAAATTACATCGAAAGCTGCAACATCGAGAATGGAGAAGAAAATCGAGAGGGAAAGAAAAATGATCTGACGAATGTCTTTAGACGCGCGACACTGGACGCTTCTTTTGCCACCATCGGCGTTTTCTCAGGTCGTCGGGCTCGTCGGTGTCCTCGTCGTCGTTCGGGGCACGAGCGAATTGTATGAACAATTGCTCGAGGGTCGACGATAATACTGCGAAATCCTCGATGCACGGATATTCGTCTTTCAGCGAGTTCATTGTCGAGTACATTATCGTCCACGTTGCATCCGGATCGGTCACGTGATAGCCGATGAAACCCTTCAATGAAAAAAAAACGGCAGATATTATTGTGTGGCGTTTTATATTTCTCGTTTTATAAGCAAAAAATACGATTATTCACGCGACAGATCATAACGGTCTTAAAAAAATGGCTTGCGGTATTGCTCTGATACGAAAAATGTATTATTTCAACTACTCAATATTCACTATCAAATTCAGAGAGTAATGGGACGGGACATTTTATGGATATTTTTTCCGAAATAACGTTTTTCAAATTTGCACAGTATATTCCGAAAAAAAGCCTGTCAGGAAATATCTACGAATTTCTCGAAATTATTTGCGAAATACGTTGACATTTGTGGGCAACAATTTTTTACGATTTTTATTATCTTTCGAAATTGTTTTTTGCACTTCAAGATATGCAGAGTAGAATGGTTTGAATAGATATTTCATTTCGTTCTCGTCGACTGCAACAAATTCTTAAGGGCATGTACAAGGTCAACATAACCTCACAAATTTTCTAACCCAATTTTCTCATAGATGGTTAAATTTTTTAGGAAAAACAAAGCATTCGGCTCTGGAGAATTTCCTGACGCAGAGCTTGATGGTTTCCTTTTTGCCCTAAATATTATTTATCTCTGAGAAATCTCGGTTCGAAAATGTCATCTATCTCTCTCGCACTGATATGTCACGTGGTAGATCTTCTACTTCGCCTTAAGGCGGCACATTTAGACAGGAAAAAAATAAGCAATATTGACGAATTTTTTTAACTGAGAAATAATTATTCTACAATTATCAAACTTTAGTTATACTTTACTAGTATATTTAAGTATGCAAAATATGTTTTTTTAATTAATTCAAAATAAAAATGGCGGAGCTGTGGCAGAGTGTTACAGCAAGGTCGACGCGGGAGTTGCGAATCGGCGTGCAGTCTAGCTTCCCGTAGACTTTGATTTGCAAAAAAGTTCAAACATTTTTTCAGTTAGAACATGTATAGTTTCTATGTGACGGTAATTATAATGAAGAAAATGCAAATTTAACAAAATGGCACGCATTTACAAAAAAAATCAACATTTCACGCAACATTTCTGTAAAATGTGGATGAAAAAAGTAGTTTTTTTCCTAATTTTTCAAAAACAATTCTCGTCAAGTAGAAGGTACTGATATTATCAATATTTCTACCAAGTTTTAACTCGATCGGCTTAATAGTTTTTGAGTGCAAACGGTTAACAAGAATGTCATTTTTCCTCGAATAATTGAAAGAAATATTCAATATTTTTGTTTTTGATGATAGTATAGTCATGATGTCGTTGTAAAACCCGGCGGAAAAAATTAAAAGGCCAGTTTTTTAACAGGTGATTCTGTAGGTGCCACGGGTGCTAAATCCAAGTTTGCCTAAAAATCGGGGTGCCGGTTTTTTTATAGGCGATGAAGGGGGATGGGGGTGGACTGATGCCAAACTACAACCCCCACGAGGTCGGCACCGTGAGACAAAATGTTCAGAAAAATCCGGGCTCTAGTTTTGTCCACAGCGCCGAAGTCGTGGAAGTTCATTTTGGGGGTGAAAAAGTGGGGTGAAATAAAAAAAAATCAGTTTTAATTCAATAACCCTTTGAGAAAAATTCGTGCACCTTTTGGTCAAAAGGGAACGTTGTAGCCCATGAAAAGACGCGTCAATCGAGTATTTGATCATCACTCTCTGATAATATCTTCACCCCCAAAAAAATGGTTGAAATACCCGAAAAAAACTGTTTATCGAATAACTCAAAAACAATCGATTTTTCGGGTATGGTTTAAATGTACGAAATGTAGAGAATAATTTTCTCTATACTTTCGTTTCTATCAACCACCCTTGAATTTCGCTTTTTCCAACCCCCCTCGGGGGTTGAAAAATTCAAAATGAAATTCCGAGAAAACTATTGACCGCAGGAATTCGCCGCCGTGGAAGAATTTGTAGCTCGAAATCTCAGCTACACATTTGTCCACGGCGCCAAACTCGTATCTCTTCATTTTTGTTCCCAATTTTGCCCCTTATTGAGAGCCTCCAGGTGGTTCATCTCATCGTTACGTTGAGGCGTACCCACCGTATTCTCGTCGGTGAGCTTGCACACGAGGGTCGTTTCTATTCGTCGTTTAATCTTGTCGAGATCGGTGGCTTCGCTGGCGGGACTGAGCTTAAGGTGGATATTGTAACCGGCACCGAATCGTTGCTTCAATTCTTGGCTGGCTCCAACGCAGACGAGTTGGCCCTTGACCATTATCACGAGACGATTGCACAGGACCTCGCACTCCTCCATGCTGCGTCGCGTTGAACAGTGTCAATTTTTATAAATCACGGAAATATAATCGCCAGTACTCATCAACCTGTACGAGTAGAAAAATCGTCGCACCTGTGAGACGTTAGAATAATGGACTGTCCACCCTCCTGGCACGTTTTGAGCGTCTTCCAGAGAGATCTCCGCGCGGCTGGATCCACTCCGGTTGTCGGTTCGTCCATCAAAACCAACGATGGATTGCCGATGAGCGCCATTGCGATGTTCAACCGACGCTTGTTACCACCGCTGTAGGTGCCACTCGGCTGAGACGCGCACACTCGTAGATCTGGAAAAGAACAGCGGCTTTTTATTCGCCCCGAAAGAAATGCGCGAAAGATCCGCGAGATGCACTCCGACTAATCGTATATTGGAATCGGACAAAATTAGGCTAGTTTTTTGACGGGTGATTTTGTAGGTGCCGAGGGTGCTAGATCCAAGATTGCCTCAAAATCGGGGTGTAGGGTTTTGTTTAGGGGATGGGGGTGGATCAATGCCAAACTACAACCCCCACGAGGTTGGCGCCGGGGGACAAAATGTTCAGAAAAATCCGGGCTTTATTTTGGTCCACAGCGCCGAAGTCGTGGAAGTTCATTTCGGGGGTGAAAAAGTGGGGTGAAATTTTGAAAAATCAGTTTTTCTTCGATAACTCTTTAGGAAAAATTCATACAATTTTTGTTCAAATGGGAAAGTTGTAGCCCTTGAAAACACGCGTCAATCCAGTATTTGATCATCCCTCTCCAATAATATCTTCACCCCCAGAAGAATTGTTGAAGTATAAAAAAAAATTGTTTATTGAATAACTCAGAAACAATCGATTTTTCGGGGATGGTTTAAATGTACGAAATGTAGAGAATAATTTTATCTATATTTTCGTTCCTATGGACCACCCTTGAATTTTGCTTTTTCGAACCCCTCTCAAGGGTTGAAAATTCAAAATAAAATTCTGGGAAAACTATTGACCGAAAATAAAGAGATACGAGTTTGGCGCTGTGGACAAAAATGTAACTGAGGGTTCAAGCTACAAATTCTTTCACGGCGGCGAATTCGTGCGGTCAACAGTTTTTCCAGAATTTCATTTTGAATTTTCAACCCCCGAGAGGGATTGGAAAATCAAAATTCAAGGGTGGTCCATAGAAACGAAAATATAGAGAAAATTATTCTCTACATTTCGTACATTTGGACCATACCCAAAAAATCGATTGTTTTTTACTTATTCAATGAACAATTTTTTTTTGGCATTCAAACCATTTTTTTGGGGGTGAAGATATTATCGGAGAGTGATGATCAAATACTCGATCGACGCGTTTTTTCAATGGCTACAACGTTTCCATTTAAACAGAAAGTGTACGATTTTTTTCTAAAGAGTTATCGAATTAAAACTGATTTTTCAAAATTTCACTCCACTTTTTCACCCCTAAAATGAACTTCCACGACTTCGGCGCTGTGGACAAAACTAAAGCCCGAATTTTTCTGCACATTTTGTCTCACGGCGCCGACCTCGTAGGGGTTGTAGTTTGGCATTGATCCACCCCCATCCCCTTTCATCCCCTTTCATCCCCTAGAAAAACCCTACGCCCCCATTTTGAGGCAAACTTGAATTTAGCCCACGCGGGACCTACAAAATCACCTGTTTTTTCAAGTTACGTAAAAATTATTACTTTTTTCATAGATTTCATACCCGAGTTTCAGTTCGTCGCCGCGTTGTTGAATGAAATGATTTTTGTTGAATTTTTTTTTCGACGGCGCTCTATGTTTGTGCCCTCTGTGTCAATAAAAATGCGTTTCTTTTTCATCAACCGTTTGACAAAATGAAATTCGGAATATGATCATTTTTTTCGGGCCTCTAGGTACATGTAGCCCCTTAAAGCCTGCGAGGGAATACGAAGGAAGATCAGAAATACTCACTCAATTTGTGAATCCACTTCTCAACAGCAGCTTTAACTTCGTGGCCTGGTATGCCGCGAAGTCTGGCGAACAAATAGAGATGGTCCCAGGCATTGAGAGTGTCGATGATTGCATCGTGTTGCGGACAATAGCCCATTTCGCTGAGATACTAAAATAACAACGAAGACCAATATTGATAAACATTTATTAAGAAGATTGAAAACTGGAAGAGGTCGAAACAAATGGTATTCATGTTAAGGGGTTAGGCTACCGTGAGAATGGAAAACAAATATTGATCTTCCCTTTTCAATTAATTACACTTTGATTGTGTAGTGAATAATGGTAAAATTCTCCAAGTTTCTTTTATACACAAATTGCACAGACCAAAAATCTAAAAAGTTTTGTATTATTTCTTCACTATGCTTTTTTTTTACTATATCTAAGAGTAAAACAAGATCCCACGAAAACGCGTGCAAAACTAGTGCAAGTTGAAAGTGTTACGATTCTTCAACGCGTTAATCGTAGCTGCGTCGAGTTTGGTAAAGAGGCTTAAAACAGACGAAGCAACGATGCATGGAATTTTTATCTTCATGGCACCAATTCCGCCCGACTCCCCCATACGTTACATGAATTCATTGGGTACTTTTTCAAAAGTCGCTTTTTGCTTCACGACATTCCTGAGACTCGCCTTCGTTCGCTCCGTTGCAAGATTGTATTCTCTGAGGTATATCGAGCCGCTGCGCGGTTCCTCCTCGCCGGTCAACATTCTGAAAGTCGTACTCTTGCCCGCGCCGTTCACGCCAAGGAGACCGAAACACTCGTACTGCTTGACACGAAAATTGATGCCCCTCACGGCATGCACATTCCCATAGCTTTTGCTCAGCTCGTGAACGTGAAAGATATTATCGGTCACGATCGCCGCTTGGCCTTTCTCTGGAAATCGAAAAAATGCGACGATAATCTTCATAATCCGGTTATTATAAGGTGAAGTAAAAAGAAATCCATTATTTTTGCATGAAATTGAAGGGCTTTGTATAGCATAGTTGGAATGATCCGATTTAGGTCTAATATGCACCGTTTTGATCGATAACTTGTTGTCATTTTGAAGGTAATTTCATTATGCCTTTCTCATAGAAACCCTCGTCGCTATTGGCAAGAAACTGGGACAGTCGATTTTCACAAGCTTCTCTTGAGGCGAATGTTTCACTGGCAAAATCATTCGCCATAGACAAGAACAGGTGGCAATCACTTGGTGCCAGATCCGGACTATAAGGTGGATGCATAAGATGCTTCCAACCAAGCTCTCGGAGCTTCTGGCGAGTCACTATCGATGTGTGTGGCCTAGCTTTGTCCCGATGGAACACAATTCCTTTCCTATTGGCCAAAGCTGGCAGCTTCTGGGCGATTGCTTCCTTCAGACGGTCCAATTGTTGACAGTACAGGTCCGAATTAAGAGTTTGGCCGTAGGGGAGCAGCTCATAGTAGATGATTCCCTGCCAATCCCACCAAACACACAGCAAAATATTCCTGACCGTCAATCCTGGCTTGGCCACCGTTTGCGCCGGCCCACCGCGATTCGACCACGACCGTTTTCGCTTGACGTTGTCGTAAGTGATCCACTTTTCATCACCAGTCACCATCCGCTTCAGAAATGGGTCGATTTTGTTGCGATTCAGCAGCGATTCGCAGATGGAAATTCGGTCCGTGAGGTTTTTTTGCGTTAGCTCGCGTGGCACCCATACATCGAGCTTCTTTTTGTATCCAGCCTTATTCAAGTGGTTCCAAACGGTATTTTGTGCAATGTTTAGCTCCTGGGCAATCGAAACAGTGCTTACATGACGGTCGGACTCGACGATTTCCATTATTTCATCGACATTTTCGAAAATTGGCCTTCCAGAGCGTGGTGCATCTTTGACATCAAAATTACCGGAACGGAATCGTCGAAAGCAAAATTGCGCGTGATTGGCTGTTACAGTATCAGGACCATACACACTATTCCCATTTTCGGTCGCCTGGCTTGCGTTTTCGCCTTTATCGAAGAAAAACTGTCAAATATGGCGTATTTTCACTTTGCTGGTGGCCATCTTTGACGCGCGCTCAAACAATATTGCGTCAAGCAATCACAAAACTGTCCGAGATGTTTATTTTAGTACGAAATCTTATATTTCTAACGCCATCTAGCCTAATCCGATCGTACTTATACAACGCGAGATACAGATTACTAAAGCCATCTATGCAAAAATAATGAATTTCTTTTCACTACACCGAATATTATCGAAAATTGCGATATCTTTATCACTGAAAATTGTTCCTGCTTATTTCCGTTAACCAACCGTCTTTTTCAAAAGATAATTCGACCAATTCTCGAAACCAGATTTTTTTTATACTGCTCTAACTCCATTTTGAAATATCCTTATCGCGATAAATTGTGTCGAAATGGCTAAAAATTTGCGTTCGCGCGTCTCGCACGTAAAATTTGTTCCACCGAAAAGTGTCTCTTCCTTTTCCGTCTTGTAATTCGAGTGATGGACTCACGTCTCATCGACAATTTCAGCACTTCCGAAGCCACGAGTTCGGCTTCCTTCTTCACGAGTTCATCCATCGCACTGCTCGACCTCGGGCAACTGCGACGACGCCAGCGGGACAACGAAAATTTCTGCTCCAGTAGAATAATCATGGCGAAGAACATAAAGATCGAGCAAGTCATCCACACGAGGCTCTCCGGCAGGCTCGTAAAGTCCGGATTTTTTATGAAGTAGGGCAGAGGTTTTTGGCATGAGCCATTGTGACATTCGAGATCTGTAATTGATTAATTAACAATAGCATTAAGGGAGAGTGGCTGTGGACGACACTAGGAGGGTCCAAGGAACCAGAAATGATGAAGCGACGTGGGGTACAAGCGAAAATGAATAGGAACGCAAAAGGCCAAAAGGAGAGACGAAAGAATAATGGATAAATTTAAAATCGAACAAATTTCGGTTCCCTCGCCACATCAAACATCTAGAATTATTTAGTATATAAATTATCAGATTGAAATGTGGCAAGGATGTCATCTCCATAAAGAGCCACATAAATTAGACTGGACCTTTTTGAGGTCGTAATTTGTTATTTAAAATTCGGTACCATGGCTTGAAACTTTTCCAGTACATCGGGAAGCATTATGACTTCATTGTCGACCAAAATCCGTTAATTGTTAAGGAGAGATATACACCTAGATGGTGGAGGTCGGGGATTTAGAAGCTATGAACATTCCGTCGACCGTAGAAGACCTACACTATGGGCCTGGTATCGATGGTTCCATGTAAATTGACAAATTTCATGATTTATTCATTCCCAAATATTCAAACGCGTTTTTTCTCAAAACCACGTTTTTCAAATCGGTACCCAAAATTTCTCGAAAACCAATGAACCGATTGCCTTGAGGTTTTTTGTGGTTATTCTATACACCATTATCTAGTACTTGTCATAGGATTTTTTTGTTCCGTTACTTAGTTTTTGTTTTATAGGCAAAATAATAACTAACTTTTGGCCCAAAAATCACTATTTAAGTTCGAACGTCCGCCATTTTGTCATAAATCGATATTTTCAAAATCGACTATGACAAGTACTAGATTATAGTATCCAATGTAATAATCTTCTTGGTTTTTTTTTCAGACGATTTTTGAAGAAACGCCAGTGGGTACCTGTATACGCAGATGTTTTTACGACGCTCCAAGGATCATACAATATCCTTGTATATTTTTGATATTTTAAAATAAAGAAAAATAAACATATTTTTGAATGTATATACTTTTGGATAATTAAAACCCCAATCCGAAATTTCAAATAGTTTTCTTTGAAAAAATGCACAAAAATGACCCTTTTTTCCGGCTCCTTGGTGTATATCTCGCCTTAAATATGCGGGTTAGTGAAAGAAATACCTAAATGTGGAATTTTATTGGTTAGTCGACGATTGAGTATTTAACGATATCTTACTGCAGCACAGATTTGTACCCGGCCCTGCGCAGACTGCCTCGAGAAGCCTGGGCGGTATTCGTCGACACTGGGCGTTTTGTAAAACAACGTTGAAGAATGATACGTGGCCGTAGATGAAACTCATGTGTGGAATCAGCAAAAATACTCGGCTCTGGAAATCCCGAAACCAATCGTATATCTTGTTCTGCAGAGTCATTGTTAGGCCGAACAGGAGAAAGTCGATGAAACCTTAAAGAAAAAAAAAACAGTTGTTTTACAAATATATTGAAGAAAAAAAAACGGCAAGATTACGAGTTGGTTATGTAATAAGTCGATATATTTGCCAATTAAATTTCCATTCAGAAACGATTTTCCAAACTACAAATTTATTTTGCAATAAAAAGTCATGGGGAAACGCGAGAAAAAATTACGCTTATTGACCTAATTTTTATGTAATATCAAGTTTAATTTGAACTTCCGGTATGAGATTTATTACCACTTGCTACGATAAAGAGACGTGAGAGCAAGGCAACAGCTGACTGTAGTCCTAACCTCATCTCACTCATTCGAATTCCCACACATATTTCATTTTTAACCGGCATATTTCGCCGACACAAATTTTCCAAGCTTTTTTCAAATTTTCCAAAAGGCCGAAAGGCCAGTGTGGCGCTGCTTTGCAGTGAAGCAAACCTTTTGAAAAATTGTTTGCATTATTTTACGTGAATCAACGTTTTCCTCAGGAGGAATCATTTGTACATTTTTTATACTGTTCATAATTTAAAAAAAAAAAAAAAACTGAAGTTTCGAGAGACGTTATACTCCAAAATTGACAGACCTCCGAATAATCATAGCCCAGACATTAGGCAAATGTGGCGTTCCTCAGTCAATTGGAAGATATTAGTGGCATCTGTCAATAGCAAAATCAGACTTCCAAGTCGTGAAAGTTCATTTTGGGGGTGAAAAAGTGGGGTGAAATTTTGAAAAATCAGTGTCAATTCAATAATTCTTTAAGAAATATTCGTACACTTTTTGTTCAAACGGGAACGTTGAAGCCGTTGAAAAGACGCGTCGATTGAGTATTTGATCATCACTCTCTGATAAAATCTTCGCCACCAAAAAAATGATTGGAATACCAAAAAAAAAAATTGTTTATTGAATAACTCAAAAACAATCGATTTTTCGGGTATTGTTTAAATGTACGAAATGTAGAAAATAATATTCTCTACATTTTCGTTTCTATGGACCACCCTTGAATTTTGATTTTCCAACCCCTCTCGGGGGTTGAAAATTCAAAATGAACTTCTGGGAAAACTATTGACCGCACGAATTCGACATCGTGGAATAATTTGTAGCTTGAACCCTAAGCTACTTTTTTCTCCACAGGACCAAACTCGTATCTCTTTGTTTTTCGTCGATAGTTTTCCGAGAATTTCAATTTTAATTTTCAACCCCCGAGAGGGGTTGGAAAAAGCAACATTCAAGGGTGGTCCATGGAAACGAAAATATAGAGAAAATGATTCTCTTCATTTCGTACATTTAAACCATCCCCGAAAAATCGATTGTTTTTGAGTTATTCAATGAACAATTTTTTTTGATACTTCAACATTTTCTTTAGGGGTGAAGATATTATTGTAGAGGGATGATCAAATACTCGATCGACGCGTCTGTTCAAGGGCTACAATGTTCCCATTTGAACAAAAATTGTATGAATTTTTCCTAAAGAGTTATTGAATTAAAACTGATTTTTCAAGATTCACCCCCAAAATGAACTTCCACGTCTTCAGCGCTGTGGACAAAAATAAAGCCCGGATTTTTTTGAACATTTTTTCTCCCGGCGCCAACCTCGTGGAGGTTGCTGTTTGGCTCTAATCCACCCCCATCCCCTTTCATCCCCTAAAAAACCTACACCCCGATTTTTAGGCAAACTTGAATTTAGCACCCGCGGCACCTACTAAATCACCTGCCGAAAAACTAGCCATCTTCTAATTTTTTCCAATTCCAATATACAGCACGACTGTACTACAGACAGCCGCAAACAAATTTGTTGTCAATTTGAGCGCTCAATTTTACGTTTGAAAAAAGAGTGGCCTTTAAAAAACGATGGATATGTATTTCATTGTCAGAAGTTCGGGTATCTGATAAATAACAAAATTTAAAAACTCACTTATAATGAGAGGCGATATACTGAGAATGATGACACACGTGTTGGTCGATTTCTTCGTAAAGCTGAACAGATAAACGAGCGGCAAGACGCTCGCACCGAACAGAAGTAGGATGAGGAAGAAGATCACTGTAATAAAATGCGTGTGTGTTTTTAACTCACATTGAAGAACAAATGTAATATTATTAATATTTAAATAAATAAATAATTAATTTCATATTTCATATTTAAATATAAGGTGTAGTAAAAAGAAATCTATTATTTTTGCATGAAATTGAACGCTTTATGTCGGATAGTTAGAATGATCCGATTTAGGTCAAATATGCACCGTTTTGTCGATAACTCGTTGCCATTTTGAAGGTAATTTCATTATGCTTTTCTCATAGAAACCCTCGTCCCTATTGGCAAAAAACTGGGACAGTCGATTTTCACAAGCTTCTCTTGACGCGAATGTTTCACGAGCAAAATCATTCGCCATAGACATGAACAGGTGGTAATCACTTGGTGCCAGATCCGGACTATAAGGTGGATGCATAAGATGCTCCCAACCAAGCTCCCGGAGCTTCTGGCGAGTCACTATCGATGTGTGTGGCCTAGCGTTGTCCTGATGGAACACAATTCCTCTCCTATTGGCCAAAGCTGCCCGCTTCTGGGCGATTGTTTCCTTCAGACGATCCAATTGTTGACAGTACAGGTCCGAATTAAGAGTTTGGCCGTAGGGGAGCAGCTCATATTAGATGATTCCCTGCCAATCCCACCAAACACACAGCAAAATATTCCTGACCGTCAATCCTGGCTTGGCCACCGTTTGCGCCGGCTCACCGCGATTCGACCACGACCGTTTTCGCTTGACGTTGTCGTAAGTGACCCACTTTTCATCACCAGTCACCATCCGCTTCAGAAATGGGTCGCTTCTGTTGCGATTCAGCAGCGATTCGCAGATGGAAATTCGGTCCATGAGGTTTTTTTGCGTTAACTCGTGTGGCACCCATACATCGAGCTTCTTTTTGTATCCAGCCTTATTCAAGTGGTTCCAAACGGTATTTTGTGCAATGTTTAGCTCCTGGGCAATCGAAACAGTGCTTACATGACGGTCGGACTCGACGATTTCCATTATTTTATCGACATTTTCGAAAATTGGCCTTCCCGAGCGTGGTGCATCTTTGACATCAAAATTACCGGAACGGAATCGACGAAACCAAAATTGCGCGTGATTGGTTGTTACAGTATCAGGACCATAAACACTATTCACATTTTCAGCCGCCTGGCTTGCGTTTTCGCCTTTATCGACGAAAAACTGTAAAATATGGCGTATTTTCACTTTGCCGGTGGCCATCTTTGACGCGCGCTCAAACAATATTGACTCAAGCAATCACAAAACTGTCTGAGATGTTTATTTTAGTACGAAATCTTATCTTTCTAACGCCATCTAGCGTAATCCGATCGCACTTATACAACGCGAGATACAGATTACTAAAGCCATCTAATGCAAAAACAATGGATTTCTTTTTACTACACCTAATGTATCATAAAATATATAGTTAAATTAAATTAAAATTCAATATATAATTTGCTCGAATTATATATTGAATTTCCCATTCGTTTAAAAGAAGAAAAAAAAACGTCCGGATAAAAATGACCCTTACTTATTTCAGTTCCGTGGTAATATTGTGTGCCGAACGAAATATCGGCAATGACGAATGTGCTCAGTAGAAGTACAACGGAGACGGTGTACTGGACCATGTCGAATATGTAGACGGAGCCCCAGTAGGAGAAGCACGAGGCACCTGTCATGAACTGCAAGTGTTTCACACTCGACAGATTCTCTTGCAAGGGTTGTGTCACGTAGAGAGCGATCGCTGGTGCGAGAAAAACTACGAGAGCGAGAGTTAGGCCGAAAGTGGTGTCGGTTGATTGTCGAGACGACAGCGAGAACGATTCTGGCAATTGCTGCGCCGTAATTCTGATCTTGTAATCATCGTTTCCGGTCAATGCCTTCACGATCGTATTCGAGAGCATATTTATCGTTGTGGGAATTCCGTACAGCGCCGTTCCCGAATAAAAGCCGTTCGCCAGTAGCGTTTCGCCCGATTTTTCAATCGTGTCGCTGAATTCGCCGGAAACTATGTACCTGTTACGGTACGCGCTCAAATCGTAATTCGCCACGCCGAGAAGAGCTGCGAACATTAATGCGTCTGTGTATTTATTTCATTCGATCGTTTCTCGTTCCATTATTAGTACGAAGAAACATTGAAAATATGCATTATCGTTGCAATATTTATTCACGACGTTAAAGTTTGCTTCTTTATAATTCAATGATATTTTATTTTTATTTACGATTTCTTTATTTTTACCGTTATCCAAAGGCTTTTTGTCCCAATTTGAGGTCGTAAATATCTACTAACAATGCGTAGAAACGTTTGAGCGATTTTCGCCGCCTTGGTCGAACGAAAAAATAGAATTATTTAAAAAAATTATATCTGTGATTACGTTATTGGCAAACACGGAAGAGTCATTGTTAGGAGTTACGCAATGTTAATTATTTGATTAGCCAAGCAACATTGGTAATTAATTACAGTTAGCGAAAGGGAATGGACCGACTTCTTTTGATTACGATTATCATTATTGAGAGATTACGTCTATCCGCTTAGCTTTTACCTTACAATAATATTAACGACTATAATCAAAAGGGAAGATAAAATGAACAGACTATTTATCATAATGGCAATATCGTAGAAATCGCAATAATAATAACCATAATTACAATAGCTACAGTTATAATGAGCAATTAAGTTTGGAATGGAAGAAAAATAAACTTTCGTGGCGTTCCAACGATGTAAACTTCAACATCGTAATGAGTAAGAAATGAGAATGAAAATCAATTTCTGCTAATCTTTTCTTTAAGGGGCCAGTCCACTTTGAAAATTTCAAAAAATCGAAAGAAAGCAAGACTTGAAGAAATCGAGGATGATGAGCAATCAGAAGGGATTCTGTACGGTGCAGGAGTTGCCGATTGAGTTTAGGTAAGCGTTTTTTATAGTATAAACTTCAAACGCGTTTTTCTCGAAACAACGTTTTCAAAATCTAACTCCATCGTATCTCTAAACCTAATAAACCGATCTCTTGAAATTTGAACCACATGTTGTAAACATGATTCGCAACAAGATGACCCTCGATGGTTTTAAAATTTTGATTTTTACTCTTTTTCGCGAAAAACTGCGAAAAAAACGCGTTTTTTTTACTTTTTTCGTTTTTTATTTGCCATTTTTGTATTGTTTGATAAACTTTATATCCGAGGGTCATTTTGTAGCTGGTGTCATACTGAATCTAATGGACTTTGATTTTTTTGTTTCAGACAAGCCGTTGCCGAGTATTGATGGAGCACAGGTGGTATCATGTTTCAGAATTCTTACGAATACAAGCACGTAATCGTAAAATTCGACGGATATAAAATGATTTAAGAATTCTTAATTCGATTTTTATTAGAATTATTTAAGAATTTATTTATTAGAATTTAATTATTTAATTTTCATTTATTTTTTATATTATTTATTTTATATTTATTTATTATTTAGAATTTATTATTAAAGAATTCTTAACTCGATTTTCATGTACACCTCGTTCTCCGACAAAACGTGTCCATAAAAATCGAGTTTCGATAACGTCCGATTGAATAGCAAAAAATTCGTACCTTCGTTGAGGCTGCCCTGGGCCCCAATGTATTTCGACGTAGCACCGAATGCTCGAGCGCTCAGCTCGTATTTGTCCGCGTACGTGCGATTCTCGGCGTAGTTCAAGGTGTGAGCGTACGAATAAGCGTCGAGATTGAGAGACATCGTTTTACGATTCGCCGAGTTGCCGGTATGATCGAGGACCATCAGAACCGCCGCGACGCAAGGTAAGATCAACTGCGATAAGAACAGCAACAAAAAAAGACAGGAATGACAAATCGTTTCGACGAAAAGGAGGCGAAATACCGTGCTTGAAAAAACATGTAGAATATTTCGGTATTTTGGGCCGTTTATTACGCTTATCAGAAAGTTCCATGGATTTTTGCTGGTGTACGTCAATTTTTTCACGAGATAGGCGTAAGTCGTTTGCAGAAAGTACGCGTGACCGCTGATCTTCGAAAACGTTTTCGCCGGTTGATCCGAAGAGTCCGTCTCGTCGCCTTGATCTCTTGTTACTCTGGAAGCAATCCCCAAAGTCCAATGTCTGACTAGAATTTTCCTTTTTTTCTTCTTGACTTTCAAGTATCGAAGAATCCGAAATTCAATTGATATAATATCGATGATTGATTGATAAACGATAAGTGTACAATTCCGAATGGTTTTTTAAGAATTGAGTGATTTGAAAATTCTCGAACGATATTGCAAATGACGATTAGTATGCAAATACGTGTTGTTCTTTGAAACCTGAGAAAGACTTGTTCCAGAGTTATGATCGAGACGCTGAGGCCCGTGATGCCGAGTTTCTTCTTTTGTTTCTCCAAATTGTCGAGAGCTTGCGGCAAATTGTCGGCCAATGGGATGGCGAGTACCACTTGTCCTTCGTCTTGGCTCAAGAGCTGGGCGCTCAAATCGATCTCATCGATGATCTTACGAGGATCGCAGTTTGGCTCGATCGACAGAGTCACCTCGACTTGACCGTCACCTGAAACGCACATTCGTGAGCGAATAAATGGGCACTGGCGATTTAAGGCCTTAGGCCACAGTAACGGGCATAAAATCATGTGCGATTTTAACCATTTTTTTCGTATGAAAAAGTTATTCACTCATAAAGTTAATTACACATCTATTTAGTATGAATATCAAGCTGTTAGAAAATATACAGGATGTCCAATAGGAAGTTGCTAAAACGAAATAAGTGTCTCTTCCCTCCATGAATTCAATAGGGGTCCTTTTTTCTAAGGCGCATACCTGAGGCCCCGCAGTTTTATTCCAGCCGTGGTTGAAGCAAGTACGCGCGCGTCAAAATGAGTGAGCTCACCACGGAAGAAAAAGTATATCTTATTGAGTGCTTCTTCTCGAGGGGAAAAATTTATAGTAATGCGTATAGAGGGTTTCGTACTAAGTTTGGAACTCATAGAGTTGCCATCGAAAACACTCTGAGAAGGTAAGAATTGAATATTTATTCATATTCATCTATCACACAACTTGTGTTTCAATTCAATTAAACTGCAGTGAAGTAATTTTACGTTAATTTTTGTAGGATAATCGATAACTTCGTGAAGTATGGTACACTCCAGGACCGTAGACACGAGTTGCCAGGCCCATCTGTTACGGTGACTACACCAGAGAAGATCAACGAAGTTGAGAATTACTTCAAACAAAATCCAAATGATTCGATTCGGAAAGCTGCTCAAGCATTAAAAATAACCGAATCATCATTGCACAACATTTCGAAATATTTTTCAAAGTTTCATCCGTATAAAATAAGCACTCATCAATTGTTAACTGATCATGCCATGACGAAACGCATCGAATTTTGTAACACTATTACGGGAATGCTTGAAGCCGAAGAAATTAATGAGAAATTGATTATTTATTCCGATGAAGCACATTTTTGGATGAATGGGTACGTAAACAAGCAAAATTACCGGTTTTGGGGAACGGAAAATCCCAACATATCGCTAGCGAAGTCCCTTCATCCACAGAAAGTAACGGCATGGGCAACGATTTCAGTGAAAGGAATTTATTTGCAATTTTTGGAATCTACGGTAACAGGAGAGAGTTACAAACAGCTTTTGGAAACGAAATTCTTCCCTTATGCAAAAAAGAGGGGACTGGTTAAAAATGTTTACTTCATGCAAGATGGAGCGACGCCGCACCGGACTCATGAGGTGTTTGAAGCTATTCATCGCGTATATGGGACTCGAGTAATCGGTCTGGGGTACCCTAAATTTGCTCAAGGCGGACTAGAATGGCCTCCGTACCCACCGGACCTGAACCCTTGTGATTTTTTCTTGTGGGGTTACATTAAAGATCATTGTTACGCTAAAAACCCCAGCACAGTAGAAGAACTGATCGCGGCCATCCAGGAAGTGGTTCGCGGCATTACGAACGATATGTTGGACACAGTTTTTCACAGTTTTCAAAAGAGAATTGATTTTTGTGCACAATCTAACGGTTCGCACTTCGAAAATATCTATCATTAATCACTCTACTTTTTTTTAAATGTAATAAATTGACATAAAAAAATATTTGACTGGGTTTTATTTATATGCGTTTAAAACTGCAGAGTTTCCTTTATTTAAAGCAATTTGGCTTTTCTGATTCTGTGCACGTGTTTTAAAATGACAGTCGATTAGTTTCAGCAACTTTCTATTGGACACCCTGTATATTTTTTTTTCGATGTACAAAATGGCTGACTACTCGAAGCTTCTCGAAAAAGCTTTTTTCCAATTGGTGTGACAAATAACTTCAACAATTTTCACTCGATTTACTTCAAATTTAAAAATTATGTTCCTAATTGCATTTCGCAGAGAAGCACGTACGGAATTTCTGATTAATCGAAAACTTTGCATTTTATGAGCAGTTTATGAGCAGTTATAACGAAATTTTTCGAACCGAATTAAATTGTACACCCAATATTATTATTATTATTATTATTGTTGTTGTTAATGAGTACTGTAGAATAATTAAATTGTGCCCCTTAGATTGTCGATTTCAATTTCATGATTAAAATGTATACGGTACAAACCGAAGATTGGCAAAATGTAACGATTTTTTTTAAATGCCAACTACCAATCATATAATTATTCAACTCGATATATTAATAATTAAATGCATCAATTCAAAAAAAAATAATATTACCGTAGTGTTTTTTGAGGAACATCGAGGTGCCGTAACTTCGCATTCTTCCGGAGTGAATAATAGCAACTCGATCGCCGAGTATATCCGCTTCCTCCATGTCGTGGGTACTAATGAGAATGGTCTTTTCACCTCGTAATTTCTATTTTGAACCAAAAAAAAACTTTGTTCTTTACAATGCTGCCTAAAACTCGACGAAGCGCCATGATAATTACGACGCCTTTTTCACGGCGTTAGGATACTGTGAACATTACAAAAGTCGCGTTCATCGCTTGAGGCAACGTATAATGAAGAGGAAGGTCCAACATATGGTGCAGGGAATCGCCGATTGAAGGTAAACTTATGATTACAACGATAGAACTGCTAGTAAAACTTTAAGGGAGAAGATACATTTAGGCGGGGAAAGAATTTGCTGCTTTTCATGGCGTTTTTAAAGGAAAAATTTCTTCACCATTTTTTGGACTTCGAGTATCTTTTATTACTACTTTTGGGTGTACTTCCAAAAGCGGGAATCGAATTTTAATCTGAACTTTGGCATACACCTTCCTTTTAATCCTTTAAGAGATGGTTGAAAAGAATTTTTGGCGACTAGCAGTAGTTTTCGAGATATTGAATTTTTAAGTTTTTGAGTCGGGTTCCGAAAAGCCCTCCCCTCTGAACAAGTTGAAATTTTGCACAGATCTTCCTTTAAATATTCTTAGAGAACCCCTAAAAAGATTTTTGGCGATTAGGGATTAGTTTTCGAGATACGGAATTTGTTGTTTGTTTGGGTTCATTTTGGTTTTTTTTGTGTCTGTTTTGGCTTATTTGGGTGTGTTTGGGTTTGTTTGGTATAGCAGGAGCGCGGTGAAAAAAAATACCTTTTGAAAATCGATGTCTCAAAAATTATGGTGCGTCGCCAAAAATCTTTTAAACGATCTCTTAGAATTTTAAAAGGGAGGTCTACGCCAAATTTCAGATCAAAATTCAGTTTCTGCTTTTCGGGGGTTATCCCTACTTTTGGCTATTACATGATATTTTTTGTTATCAATCTTGAAAATTTGCGGAAGTATGACACGGTCTTCTGAACTGAATTCTCAAAACTGACGTGACGTATAGCTGAAAAACTAATCAACGGAATCTGATGAAATTTAATACGAATCTTTCTAACCTTATTGTCTAAAACATGAACCTAAGTGTTAAAAAAAAATTAAAAACAAAGTATTTTTATCGAAATATTCAATCTTGTTGTTTTAAAGCGTACCATTTCATCGATTTTCAACGTTTATCGTTTTTTATTGGTTCATATTTTGCGTATAAGTATTAACGAAAGAATCTTCGTTGTTTTTTTTTTCAGATTAATCCCGCCGACCCGGCGTGTCACGCGGTTTTGAACAACATCCGCAGCCATTCTTGAAGATAAGTAAATAAAAAAATATCATGGAACAGCCAAAAGTAGTAATAAATCGTACTCTAAGTCTCAAAAATAGTGAAGAAATATTTCCTTAAAAAAAGTCATGAAAATAAGCAGTTTTTTCCGTGCCTAACGGTATCTCCCTCCTTAACGGGAGGGTAGGGGTTTCAGCGTGAAAAAAAAAAACACTTTTTTGCGATTTTTTTTTCATCTATATGGATAGAGTAAATTTATTGAAACCTTTTGTGCATTGTTAAGTGTCATTACAAGAACATTGCGTGAAATTTGTACGCGAAAATATCCACAAACAAGCCGGTGCCGCGTTTTTCGCGAAACCACGTTTTCAAAGTCCGTTTTCACTGCCATTTGAAAACTACATGACCGATTTATTTCAAACTTGGTACACACTTTCTACATACAAAATACCTTCCCCGAACGGTTAGTTTGAGATTTTTTTTTACATTGAGGGGTTTTTCCACCCCCAAAATGGCGGAACTTTTCGTGAAAAATAGCACTTTTCACTTTACATGACCACCAAAAATTTAGAAGTGAAAAAAAACATTATCAAAGACCGTTGGCGGGAGGATTTGATGATACTTTGACTAAATTTTAATGGTACTTGATTTCAGATGATTTCTAGCTGAGATACAGTGAACACCGCAAATCGTGTTTTTCCAAAGTCGTTTGTGAAAAAGCTTTGTCACCGGCTTGTTTGTGGATATTTTCGCGTACAAATTTCACGGAATGTTCTTGAAATGTCACTTAACAATGTTCAAAAGGTTTCAATAAATTTACTCTACCCATGTAGATGAAAAAAATTCGCAAAAAAGTGTATTTTTTCACGCTGAAACCCCCTTAAACGCCTTTTTTTTCGAAACTGTGTTTTTAAAACGGTGTACACGATTTCTCGATATCTAATGAACGGAATGACTTGAAATTTAGTACACTTATTTAGTGTTATACTAGTCTTATTTAATGTAATAATAATCTTCATCGGGGTTCTTCTTCGTACCATGTATTTCTATTAGTTATTAACAATAATGGAACTTTTCCTCCGAAAATTGAATAAAAAATTCAAAAATTTTCTTGACGATTAAAGCACAATAAAAAAAGCTCCGTCAAGTCTTAGCCAATATGATCGATTTCAAGAATTTTCTTTTTCAGTCCAACCGGGTGGCCAAAATCAAGTACACCGTTGACCTCCTCACGTTCAATGGTCCTTCGCAAGGTTGTTTATAACTTCGTTAAATATTGATATTTTTATGCAATTTGGTGCACAAATTTGTCAGCGTACATAGAAATAAATATCCAAACGATTATTAGATCATCTTACTTATTCCTCCAAATTCAATTTTTTTCGCACAACCCTGATTTTCGAATCGCCGCAGTAGCCTAACCCCTTAAAACAATGAAAAATTTGGAAAATTGATAACAATTCCAGAGAACATACCAGTATAATGTCCCAAACTTCGCGTTTGCTCTCTGCGTCCATGCCCGATGTAGGCTCGTCGAGAATCAACACCTGCCGACGAAGCCGATAAAGCAACGATCGAATAATAATCAAAAAATCGACGATGGAGGACGCGCGTTTGATCGTGCGGTTGCGGCATAATTGCCTGCGATTGTGAGGACAAAGGTAAATTCATCGAAACTCACACTAGCGTCTCCGATGACCGCCATTGCCAGGCACATTCGTCGTTTCTGGCCGCCTGACAATTCTCGGGCGAGGCAATTCTTCTTATCGGACAAGTTGACTTTGCTCAAAAGTAACTTCACCTCTTCGCCCAATTGTTTCCTCGTCTTGTCTTTTGCTTTTAGCTGAAAATATCAATTTTCACGTATGCACCATAGTCGCCATATCGAGGCTGCTTACGAAAAATAGCATGTTTCGGAATTCTTACGAAAACTAAAGCATGTTTCGGACTTCTTACGAAAAGAAGCAGATTTCGATATTCGCCGCGAAAATTAACACGTTTCAGTAACACCGGAATTGTTTCCGACTTTTCTTCCAAGCTTTTTTACGCCTTGCCTCTATTTTTTTACTCCAATTCCGTCGACCGCAATCGGGAATTTTCGATTTTTTAGACCTCGCAAAAAAATTTAATTGGACGTCAATTAAAATTGCAAGTATTCGGGAAATATGCATTCAACCTTACGTCGATACAATCCACGTTAAATATGATTTTGACCAAGGACGAGAGATGAAAATCTTTAAAAAAAAACAAAAACATGGATGACGTTCGAATGTTCCAATTAAAACAGACGTCCGATAAAAAATTGCCTCTTGCACCAAGAAAAAAAAAAGATTTACAGGCCATGCTTGACAGAGGTTTAATTACAATCGAACATCAGCAAGATTTTTCAAACATATTCGACGATAACCATCTGTAACATTGCAGTAAATTTGTTGAATGATATTTTCAATAACGTTATTTTTTTAATAGTAAATCACAATAAATTGTAAATATTTCATTATATTTACAATTTCGATATTATTTTTTTATAAAAATTACCACTATCGATTTTAATTGATAATTATTGTCAAAATGTTAATAAAAGCAACGGGTATAAAATAAAATCGTCATTACGCAAAAAATCGTCATATTTAAAAAAAATACTAATGGTATATTTTTCCAGATTTTTACCCGAGCACGAAGAACTTTAAATTCTCACCAAAACTCTTTTTGGTTATATTGTACGAGCGATGAGATCCTTGAGGTTTTAAACTTACTCCTTTTACACTAGTTTTTTACAGTGAAAATCAAACAAGCTAGTTTTCGCGGTGACAGCCGAAACATGCGTTTTCGCGGTGAACATGGAAACGTCCTAGTTTCCTAAAGCTAAAGTCTTGTGACACTAAGTGAGGCCAATTGAGTTCCAAATTCCGCCACGTCCTAGTTTCCTAGTCATATTCATGGTAGTTTTCGTAAGAACTTTGAATCGTGCTACTTTTCGTAAGCAGCGTCGATAGATGATTAGGATCCAATCGTGTATCATTGAAAGAGCATGTCTTTGAACTTTATCTTTAAAACGGTCCCAAGGTTCTTTGGGAAAAGCGTTTTTTTTTTTCCAGAATACCCACCATACCGAAGAACAGAACTTGCTCGAACACGGTCAAATCGGGGAAAACCATATTCTCTTGAGGACAAAGACCCAAGTTTCGCCTGACAGCATCGAGCTCGTACTGGACGTTTTGGCCGTTTATAAAGACCATGCCCTCGGTCGAGTTCGTTAGGCCTGAGAGTATCGACATCATCGTAGTTTTTCCAGCTCCGTTGTGACCCAGGAGAGCGGTTATCTGGCCCTTGTAAAAATCAACGTCGATTCCACGGAGCGCGTGGACCTTTGTGCTGCGAAACCAATCTGTGACGTAGGATTTTTTCAGCTGTCGTATCTGAATACCAGGCGTTAGAACGCCCTCGGGTACCCTCTCGAATTCCTTTTGGTCCTCGCGGTCGTAATCGATTCCCGTCACGTCCACGTCGTGAAAAACTTTGTTGCCCTTCTGGAATCAATGTTTATTTTCTCAATGTCTCAAAATTACGTACGTTGGGGGGGGGGGGTATTTTTGAAAGTTTACCAGTATACTGGAATGCATTTTTAGTTCGTTGTAGACGATAGTCAGTTAATTGTTAAATTTTCGGATTCGTAAAAGGAATAACTTTTTAAAAATATTAAAAAATCACAATCACAAATTTTCAGGACAATCCGTATGGGGTTAGGAATCTGTATGGGTTTATAAATCTTCATGGGGCTGGCGGAATTTTTTAAATACTTTTTAGTCCGTTTAAAAAACGTGGTATATTAAAAAAATTATTTAAATATTTTTTTTCTCTTTCACTGAACTATATTTTATTTCTTTAATTATTTTTTCTCACCATTCTTTTTCCTCTCTCTCTCTCTCTCTTACATCCTTAAGTCTTCAATCTGAAGCTTGTTGCAAACGGTAAAATATTGTATATATTATTTAAATATATCAATATTTATTTATATATTATATTATTTATATTATTGTATACATATTTTGTTATATTTATATTTATCTTGACGGTTTGTTTGTTTGTCATCCAGTTTTGAGCTATGTTTAAAGTTTCAAGACTAGCTCATCCGGAAGTTAGTTTAAAATCGATTACAATGTCGGTACCGAGCAGACAAATAAACAAACAGACATACAAAAAAGCGAGTTAATAAAAACGCGGTGAAAAATCACTCGAACGTTTTTCAGGATCCTTATTAAAAGTCTACAACACAAATTGGCGAGGAAATGTTTTTGATAATAGCGTAAACAAGAGAAGAAAAAAGAATTTTCGTTGCATTCCAAAGATGCAAACTTCAACACTCAACACCGTTTAGAATATGATGAGATATGAGGAGATCCATTTTTGTGAAGGATTAGGATACAGGGTAGAATTGGAGTATCGGAACACTGCGATGACAAAAAGATGCAATTTATGCACATTGCTTCCTCATTATTTTATTTAGCTTTCGAAGCGTCCTCTACGAGGAAAGTATCGTGAGCAAAATTAAGGGGGGAGATACCTTAAGGCGAGGAAAAAATGTGCTAATTTTCATGATTTTTTTTTAAAGAAGAGATTTCTTCACCATTCTTGAGACTCGGGGTATGCTTTATTACTACTTTTGGCTGTTATGTAGTATTTTGATTTATTTTTTATTAATCTTTACTAATGGCGAAGGTATGGCACGGTCTTCCAAACTGCTTTTCAAAAAAATTTGCTATAAATCTTTCTAGCCTTATCGTCTGAAACATATAAACGGTATTTTTTTATTTAAAAAAGTAGCCATTTTTCCCGCAACATTGAATATTTTTGTTCCAAAGCGTACCATTTTATCGATGTTCAACGTTTCACACTTTTCCTTGGTGCATATTCTGCGTATGAGTGTTAAGGGCATGTACAAGGTCAACATAACCTCACAAATTGTTCAACCCTATTTTCTCACAGATGGTTGAATTTTTTAGGAAAATCAAAGCATTAGGCTCTGGAGAATTCCCTGACGCACAGCTTGATGATTTTCTTTCGCCCTAAATATTATTGATCTCTGAGAAATCTCTGTTCGAAAATTTCAGCTATCTCTCTCGCACTCATACGTCACGTGGTACATCCTCTACTTCCCCTTAAGGTAATCCTATCGTTTCACACCAGTCGTACCACTGATCATACTTGAGACTTGTACAATAATTTATATTTCTAACACATGCAAAAAAAATAATTTGTAATAACGAAAATTTTCCATGTGTGAACTGTTTAATGAATATTCACATTTAATTAGAAAAATGAAAGAATAGTTATTCCAACGATTCGCGCAGTATTTCTATGTTTGATATTTGGCAACATTGGTTCTATCTCCGTCTCTTTTTACTCAACCAGGCGAGTTTAACCTCCATGCTTTTCAACGTCGATCTGTCGAAACAATGTCAGGTGCGGGAAATACGAAGCATTGTATTCGGGCCACGACTGGTAAAAAGCGTGGAAAATTTGTGTCGGCGAAATATGTCGGTTAAAAATGAAATATGTGTGGAAATTCCACGGTCTTATTAACAGGTCTGGGCACAGAGGCTAAAATCTTGTGACACTAAGTGAGGCCAATTGAGTTCCAAATTCCGCCACGTCGCTAGCGTCGGAGCGGCTGATTTGCTTATACATACTAGTGTTGTTGTCTTTACTAGTATATTGTGTATAACCTCGTCGCCACCTTACCACACCGTACACCGACGGCCAATAGAAGTGGAAATGTTTATTTTATTTGAAGTGTCTTTTATTGAAGGGAACCGATAATTCAAGTGAATTGATAATTGAAGTCAAAATTTTGCAATGCCTGAAAGATCCTATATTGCGTGAAAAATGGGTGAAGGCAGTATCGCCACTCATAAATGAATTAAAAACAACGCACAAAATATGCGAGAAGCATTTTAATCAATCCGACATTGTGCGCCACTTCATCCATAAAGACGGAGATGGACAAATTATCGCACAAGTAAGTTTCTATGATAAATGCTATATGTAATTATGTAAAGGATGTATTCTTATTACAACCATGAAGACAGTACGCATGTGCTAGTATATCGCTCTCTGTCCCACAATCGGCCGCTCCGATACTAGCGCTCCAAGTAGTGTGGCCCGTTTCCGAACTTAAATGGCCTCACTTTTTGTCACACGACGGCCTATGCAAAGTATATGGGAGTGCCCAGACCTGTTTATAAGACCGTGGGAAATTCGAATGAGTGAGATTAGGTTAGGACTACAGTCAGCTGTTGCCTTGCTGTCACGTCTCTTTATCGTAACAAGTGGTAATAAATCCAATACCGGAAGTTCGAATTAAACTTGATATTACATAAAAAATAGGTCCATAAGCGTAATTTTTTCTGAGAACATTGGATCGCTACAAGTGTTAAGTATGTAAATCTGATTATTTTTAAGAATCTGACGGATTCCCACTATTATATACACCTTTGTAGCGACCGGAAATTGGGTTTTTGTATGTCGTCTCGGAATTCCTTCGCAAAAATACGCAATTTTAATATTTTTTTTCTCTGTAATTAGGTCGATAACCGACCCTGAAATTTTACATAACGATTATTAATATATTTAGTGAAAATCGAAAAAAAAAATGAAGATCCTATGGACTGAAGCCTCGCTATACCATTACCTTAACTAAACAAAATTCTTCATTTTTTCTTTTAGATTAATCCCGCCGACGCTACGTGTCACGCCATCTTGCAACATCATCACAAAATGCTATGTAAGAGCCAAAAGTAGTAATTAAACCTACCCCGAGTCTACAAAATGGCGAAGACATCTTTCCTTTGAAAACAAAGATCATGAAAATCAGCAATTTCTTCGTCACCCAAAGGTACACTCTCCCCCTTAATTGATGAGAAAGAAATGCATATTTTGTTATCTTCGTCCCACGAAACGAGCAGAAAAGTATCGAAAAACAAACCTGCAAGAAGAACAAGGGCTTTTGCGCGACCCCGTATTTTCCGGGTCGAACGGAGTACGCGTAGACCGCCAGAAAGAAATGAATGACGGTGCCCAGAATGGAAAACAGGATGAAAACCCCGATGCAATTCTCGGCGGGCCCCATTACGTCGCCGGTCGTAAAAATGTTGCTCCATCCAACACCGATCACTGAAAACGGATATTACGGTTGTCAAATGAAAAATAGATCCACTCAACACGAGGACGCATTTGGGGGGAAAAATACATGTAGCGGCATGAAAAAAAGGAAATGAAAAAATACATCTTTTCAACGTATAAGGTTAATCGAACGTCTCAAGAATACGGTGGTAAAGTTTAAAACCAAAATTCGGAGCGCGCCGCAAATTTTCTACTCGTTTTTCTCAAAATTACATTTTTAAAGATATTCCTTCTTTGAACTTCTGTGATTTTTCCAATTCGTCTTTGGCCATTCGAGTCAACGGGATATGGGGTAGATGAACAATTTTGTCCCTCTTTTCCTTTATATTTAATTTGTACTTTTTTCTCAGTAGATTGCATTCTTTGTTTGTTTGTACAACTTTAATTTTCGATTTTTTAAATAATGTTAATGTGAACCTTGAAATAAATATATAAATAAAAACGAAATAAACGCATTGTGTATGTTTAAGGAGGTTGGAGCGATTCAGTTGAGTCAAATGACGGTTTATTCATTTTTTTTTGTTCAATGACCCTCTAATAAATGCATATGAGGTACAGATTTATTCTGTATATGCTATTTTTTTTAAATATATAATTAAAGGGCAAAATTATGCATTTTAATATTATTATTGCGTAAAGTAGAAAAACTTTTGTGTTACTACCAACTTGAAAAAGTATAACATTATCGATGATTATTTTTAAAAAACTACGACAACGAATGTTTTATACGATTCACAATGAAATTTTGAGTAATTTTCAATTATCGCTCGCCTCGCTCCGGGCCACTCTGGCGATTTTTTTGCGATATGGTCTGGCATACTGGAAGACTCCGTAATTTTTTCAGCCAAAAAACCACTGTTTTTGAATAAAAAAAATAATTTCCCCCTTTTTTTGGTAAAAAATCAGCGTTACCGGAACGTAAAAATTATTTCAAATATTCCGCTCGAAAGCTAACACAAAACTACAACTTTTATGTGCAGACATTTTTCTTCAGTAACTTCAAGTTCCTGAGATATGTTAATGTGAAAAAAAACGGCTTTTTCGTAAATGTATAAAAAAACGAATTTTTGTGGTTTCATTTTTTTACCCTAGAACCTCGATCCGTGCCACTCTGGCGATTTTTTTGCGATATCGTCAAACATACTGGAAGAATCTGTAATTTTTTCAGCCAAAAAAAAATGGCCGTTTTGAAATAAAAAAATAATTTCCCCCTTTTTTGGTAAAAAATCGGCGTTGCCGGAGCGTAAAAATTATTTCAAGTCGTCCGCTCGAAAGCTAACACAAAACTACAACTTTTATGTGCAGACATTTTTTTTCAGTTACTTCTAGTTTCCGAGATATATTCATTTGGAAAAAAAACGGCATTTTCTAAAATGTTGAATTAAAAAATCTGAAAAAATTCACATAGAACGCCTAGTAGTACTTTGATATAACCCAATTATGGGGCAGATCTGAGATGGTCGAAAAAAAGTGGCTGAATTGACGGAGAATCCCTTATATGAAGAATATTTTCCTAAAGTTTCAAAGAGAAATTCGAAAAACTTCAAACGTTACAGCCCGTCAACGCTGTGCCTCACCGCTCGGATTCGAGCACGCGTGAACTTCAAACGCATTTTTCTCAATACTGCAGTATCGAAATTGGCGTGCAGGATTACTCAAAAACTATTAAGCCGGTTGAGTTGAAACTTGGTAGAAATATTGATAATATTGGTACCTTCTACTTGACGAGAAATGTTTTTGGAAAATTGGAAAGAAAAACGACTTTTTTAATCCACATTTTACAGAAATGTTGCGTGAAATGTTGGAATTCTTTTTGTAAACGCGTGCCATTTTCTTAAATTTGCATTTTCTTCATTTTAATTACCGTCACATAGAAACTACACATGTTCTAACTGAAAAAATGTTTGAACTTTTTTGCAAATCAAAGTCTACGGGAAGCTAGACTGCACGCCGATTTGCAACTCCCGCGGCGACCTTGCTGTAACACTCTGCCACAGCTCCGTCATTTTCATGATGAATTAATTTTGAAAAATTGTTTCGTATACTTAAATATACAATTAAAGTATACCTAAAGTTTGATAATTGTAGAATAAATATTTCTTAGTTTAAAATATATATATGTAAATAATAATACGTACATTAAGGCGTTAGGCCACGGTAACGGTTATAAAATCATGTGCAAATTTATTTTTTTTCGTATGAAAAAGTGATGCACTCATAAAATTAATTACACATCTGTTTAGAATGAATATCAAACGGTTAGAATTTTTTTTTCGGTGTACAAAATGGACGATTACTAATATTTTCTTTTGTTATCTTTTTTTTAGGCGCTCCGCGGCGTGACATTTAGCATCCACAATTTTTTACCCAGAACAAAAAACATTTTTTTTTTAGATTTTAGGAAATCTAGATTTTAAATTTTTCTAGATTTTAGAAAATCGAGATTTTAATTTTTTCTAGATTTTAGACGATCTGGATTTTTAGATTTTTCTACATTTTAGAAAATCTAAATTTTTCTAGAGATCAGAAAATCTAGATTTTATTAGATTTTAGAACATCTAGATTCTTCTAAATTTTAGAAAATCTAGATCTTTTTAGATTTTAGAAAATCTATATTTTTCTAGATTTTAGAAAATCTAGATTTTTCTAGATTTTAGAAAATCTAGATTTTCTAGATTTTAGAAAATCTAGATTTTTCTAGATTTTAGAAAATCTAGATTTTTCTAGATTTTAGAAAATCTAGATTTTTCTAGAGTTCAGAAAATCTATATTTTATTAGATTTTATAAAATCTAGATTTTTCTAGATTTTAGATTTTTCCAAACTTCCTAAAATCTAAAAAAAATCCCTCAATATTGCTTTTTTCCTGTCCAAATGTATATCCCGCCTTAAAAAAAATTATCTAAATTGGCTATTTTTTCATCCTTTACATGTATTTTCGTTTCCCGTTGTGAAACGAAACACGCTCAGAAATATCGACGCCATGCCTCTTTTGCGGGAGTACTTAAAGTGCCAAAATGCGCGTTCGTATCGCAAACAAGTACGTCTACCTCCGATTTTCAATTGTCTTGACCGAGATATCAATTTCGCGTGGCAATTGTATCTGAAAATCCTTTTCATTTTCCCAAAATAACGATTATTCGATATACAAGGTCGTTTCTTCGTTTTGCCAATGAAATCATAGGATTCCGTCAAAAAATTGATTTACGAATGCGGAAGATACAGCGTAGGCGATTGACGATAAGCGTGAAAGAAAAGAAAGAAAATCCGTCCGTATTGTTCGCTCACGTAGCGTTGGGTCGTTAAAAACCGACTGCAACAAGAGACGCTGGCGTGCGGAATTTTTCCTTCGTGTGTCATTTCTCAAAGTCACGCGCCGAAGCGAAGAAAAGTGGCGCATTGACTCACGTCTGGTCTCGTAAGCGTTGATTTCCCCGAATATACGGCTGAGCAAAAAGTTCGGACTGAGAATCCCCAGATAGATGAGAAAGCGTTTCATTTTCTGTCCGGTGGAATATTTGTTGATTACGTCCATCAGCACGACGACCATGAACGAGGCGAAAACTCCGTGGGACGCTGTTGAACGAATAGAAACGGAAAATCAGAAGAAAAAAAATACGTACACAAATAATGACAATGAAACGCGATTGCACAATGAGAAACAAATTACACACGTTTCCATAGATAAGCCGTGATGTGCATTCCGAATGCAATGACGTGGCATACGTGAGCAGTCAGTACAATCCATATTATGAAACTGTTGCCGTATGTCAAATACGGTATGACGGTAGGTGGAAGAAAATATTTGAGGATCATAACGATAGGAGCGAGATATACCGTGCTGAATGTTACACCGCTTATCAGCCAGCTGAACAGATTCTGATGATTCTTTACGCCGTTCACCGACATCAGAATCTGTAATATCAAAGACCATGAAAGAATAGGGCTTACATTAAGGCGTTAGGCCACAGTAGCGGGTATAAAATCATGTGCGAATTTGACAATTTTTTTCGTATGAAAAAGTGATTCACTCATAAAATTAATTACACATCTGTTTAGAATGTATATCAAACTGTTAGCATTTTTTTTCGACATACAAAATGGACGACTACTAATATTTTCTTTTATCTTTTTTTTACGCGCTCCGCAGCGTGACATTTAGCATCCATAATTTTTTACCTAGACCAAAATACAAAATTTTTTAGATTTTGGAAAATCTAAAATTTAGATTTGCTAGATTTTATATTTTTCTAGATTTTAGGACATCTACATTTTAGATTTTTCTAGATTTTAATTATTTTCTCTCTCTCTCTCTCTCTCTCTCTCCCTCTCTCTCTCTCCCTCTCGCTCTTCGATAACCTTCGATATCTGAGGATCTGAATATTTAGATGGCTCGAGGGATTTTCCGGTTACCCCCCCTCTCCCTCTCCCTCCCTCTCTCTCTCTCTCCCTCTCCCTCTCCCTCTCCCTCTCTCTCTCTCTCTCTCTCTCTCTCTCTCTCTCTCTCTCTCTCTCTCTCTCTCTCTCTCTCCCTCTCGCTCTTCGATAACCCTTCGATTTTCGACAGTAGTCCAACCTCTTAACTATGAAACATAAGTAATTTGGTGATAATATTCAGTTATATGGTGATCCAGATGAAAACCGAGAACGGTTCATTCCGAATTTCGAAAAGTGGATCGAAATTATTGCAAATTTCGATGAAAAATAATTGAAAAAATAAAACCCAAAACAATACAAAATTGATTACGAGAGCAAAAACCTAATTTCTTTGCATGGCAATCGAAACGAAGCAAACAGTAAAATGACTGTAATCGGGCCTGCTCTAGGAATTATCATTGCACGGTAATAGGATCCAATAAAGTAGTCTTGACTCACGTTGATTCCGATGTATTTTTCATTGCTGGGAAACGCCACCTCGACGCAGAGAACAACAAGAAACGCCAATCTGGCTAGTTCGCTGAAAGCTTGACCAGCGATAAGCGTAGCTTTGTCGATGAGGACGTACGGTGGATAAGGCATTTGTTGAATCGATATCTATGGAAAATAATTCGTCATGTCTACTTAAGGCTTCGCTATATCTACCTAAAAGGCTGAAAAAGTTTTATTTTCCAAACATTAATTTTTACTCGATAGTATCACCTTTCGGCTATGTTCCCCGAAAATTTCATTGAAATATTCCGAAAATTGTATGAGGAGCTTCTAAGAGGATCAACACCGTACTTCAACCTTTGAACGCGTTTTTCCTCTCAAAAAACTGTTCTCAAAGTCGGTGGACATGATAGTTCTCGAGAACCACTTGATTGATCGTATCCAAATTTACAGGAGATGCGATGAGAAACATTTAAAGGTCGTTGACGATCGTCACTTTTCGTTTTTTTCCAATCGATCTTCATTTTTCAATAGTTACGCAAAAATTACTTTTTTCTAGATTGTAGATTTTAGAAAATGCTTATTTTAGATTTTAGAAAATCTAGATTTTAGAAAATCAAGATTTTAGATTTTTCTAGATTTTAGACAATCTAGATTTTTAGATTTTTTTAGATTTTAGAAAATCTAGATTTTAGACGATCTACATTTTTAGATTTTTCGAGATTTTAGAAAATCTAGATTTTCTAAAATCTAAAATCTAGACTTTCTGAAACCTAGTTTTTCTGGATTTTCTAAAATCTAGATTATTCTAGATTTTAGAAAATTAGATTTTTCTAGAATTCAGAAAATCTGGATTATTCTACATTTTAGAAAATCTAGATTTTTCTAGATTTTAGAAAATCTAGATTTTTCTAGATTTTAGAAAATCTAGATTTTAGAAAATCTAGATTCTAGATTTTTCTACACTTCCTAAAATCTAAAAAAAAGTTGTCATTTTTTCGTAACCACGTTGTTGAAAAAAAAAGGTTTTTATAGATCGACGCTCGTCAACGACTCGTACCTATTTGTCGTCAACTTGAATAACCCGTTTGGTTTTTAGATTTTACATGGACCGTTTAAACTGAACCGCTAAACGTCAGGAAAAAATTCATCATCCGCCGGCGGCCATGTTTTTATTGCTTTTTCTGCACTTTTTGGTGATTTTTTTCCCCTAGTCTTTCAATACATGACATGTGTTAAAAAAAAAGAAATGCGTTTCTTTTTCACCAACATTTCGGCAGAAAAATGTTTGAATTTGGCGTTTTTTGTAGTTCGGGCCTCTAGGTAGATGTAGCGCGTTGAATGAATATATTTTGGCATTAATCGAGCATACCTTGGCTGGAAGGGTGGGCATTCCGGCTGCGTGTTCGATGTATGCTCTGTCGAGACACGTCTGCGCTCGTATGATCGGAGTGTGTGCGAATCGTAGACTCGCGCCGTAACCATTTTCCTCCTCCTCGTAAAGCTCTTCAGGCAAAGAGTTTGAGGTACGAATTTTGTAACGAAAGTCCTTCGGCAATGTCGAATTTCGTACCGTCTCGAAAACGATGCCCATGCACTCAACGTACGGTTTCTCCGAGCGTATGTTCGAAAATGTTCCCAGCATTAGTTCCTCGCTCTTGGTGCCGTTGACCTCTGCCGTTACAAATGGCCATTCGTCGTTAACTTTGTGTCAAGTGCATCCTCTATCTTTTCTTTATGTTTAAATCATTAATATACAGAATGTTGTTTTTTTTTGGAAACCGCTTTTTTCTTGGGAGGAAAAAAATAATTAACAGTTTTTTCAGAACTAACCTTTTTTTGGTAAATTTTTTCTAAATTTTGGTAAAAAAAATAATCGTACGTATTTGTAAACTTCAACTTTTTCAATTTTTTATTATGCCTAGTTTTGAAAAAAAAACAATTTTTTTGTAACCCTCCACCAATATTTCGAATGTAGTGGTATATTTACCGAAAAACCATAAAAAGCCATTTTTTTTGTACTTTTTTAAAATTAATGGTAAGGGTGAATTTTTTTTTGTTCTCAAAAATAGCGAAAGGTTCCTGTAGAAAATGTATTCAAGTTTTCCAAGCTGCCCTTTAATTCCCTGTGCGAGCATTGCTGAGATATCCATGATCAAGGACAAAAGGATCTTCTTCCACTGAAGGTCGGAAATATCAGCAAAAAATTGACACGATATTGAAGTTTGCATCGTTGGAATGCAACGAACTTTTTTCGCTTCCAATTTCAAACGTTTTTTTTTTTTCGCGCGTCAAAGCTACGATAAACTTTTTTTCA
Organism: Ophion ellenae; assembly: GCA_963210295.1. Taxonomy (NCBI): domain Eukaryota; kingdom Metazoa; phylum Arthropoda; class Insecta; order Hymenoptera; family Ichneumonidae; genus Ophion; species Ophion ellenae. The sequence continues at coordinate 21,358,675 of OY723397.1, read as the reverse complement.
AATCGCGACTAGAGACCTACAACCTAACTCTGTCGAAAAATATTTTGGACAACGATAAAGATGGCGAAAAAGGAAAGAAAAAAGAATTTCCGTCGCATGCGACACGTTGCAAATGTCAACGGCATAAAAATAAACACTTTCAGCTCTTTCCTGCGCTTTGTTGTTATTCGTTAAGGGGTAAGGCCACAGTAGAATTTTCAACAAATCGATTTTTTTCACTAAAACGGTGCTTTATCATCATAAGAATAAGTTACTGTTCGATTTATAGCAAGAACTTTTTTTTTCACCGACTTTGAGCGTAGAACTTAAGCCCACCTCTGGCACGGCCATAGAGTACCTCAAACTTCAAACGAGTTTTTCTCGAAACAGCTTTCTTCCAATTGGCGTGAGAAATAACTTCAACAATTTTCACTCGATTTGCTTCGAATTTGAAAGTTATGTTCCTAATTGCATTTCGCAGAGAAGTACGTACGGAATTTCTGATTAATCGAAAACTTTTCATTTTATGAGCAGTTTTATACGAAATTTTACAACTCAATTCAAATACCTACAACTTTTGAATAAAAGAATATTTTTTAAATTCCGTACGTACTTCTCTAGGTATTCTAATGTAGATTGACGAGAATTTTTGTTTTTTGGTCTAGGTAATTGTGGATGCTAAATGTCACGCCGCGGAGTGCCTAAAATACAGATAACAAAAGAAAATGTTAGTAGTCGGCCATTTTGTACATCGAAAAAAAATATATATATTTTCCAACAGCTTGATATTCATACTAAATAGATGTGTAATTAATTTTATGAGTGAATCACTTTTTCATACGATAAAAAATTGTTCAATTCGCGCATGATTTTATACCCGTTACTGTGGCCTAACCCCTTGAGTGGAAGCTGAGAAAATATGATTTTCCTTGTAGATAAGAGTGACTCGGGATAGCATTCAGAAAGAAACTCTTTGCGCTCAATGGCAAACACTTTCATTAACTCTAACCGTTAAGAGCGAAGCCGTGGCCGAGCCTTTATTGTTTCACGGCTTAATTTCACGATTGTTACAAGCCCCCCCCGCCCCGCTATTTTTTCAATACCACAGTAATGCGAATGAAGCGAATGAGAATAAATGCAGCCCGGAACGCGAAGACATAATTGACGTATCCAACCAACGAAAAAAGAATAGAACTTGAAAACGTTACGACATTACAAAGTAATAGCATGTTGTCCTACGCGGACTTTCTGTCGCATTTTCATTTTCCTCGCGGCACGCTTACCCGTATAGCAATATTCACAATTCGTAGCGTTCCACTTTTTTTCTTCTACAATGACTGTGCAAATAACAAAAGCATTCTTTTCTATTTCTTTAACCGCAGGGGGGGGGGGGCATGTGCCTAGATGCGTAAAAAAAATTGCATTTTCCAAAAATGCCTTTTTATTCGATAGTATTACCTTTTATCTCTATTGCTTGAAAAATGTATTGAAATTTTAGTTTTAAGGCTTTCACGGCTCTTTATGTAATGAGAAGAGTATGGGGCTTCCGGATAGAGGCCATGTTGAGGGTTACAGTGTGCATCATCAGGGCTGAGAGCTGCGATACTGAAGCTCTCGTGTCTCAGGTATTCCTTATATAGTTGCAGTCATCGTTCCAGATCGCTGCACCAGCCAATCAGATGTTTTTAATTGATCAGCTGGTCAATTAAAAAACCGGGAGGAGGGTATGCCAAATAGGATTGACGTGATATCCTCCATCTCTGTTTAGATTGTCCGGATGTTTTCGGATTTCCAAGCCTTCTCGGTGTTTCCTGGAAAAATAGCTGTTTGATGGGGCCAGACTTTGGGCTTTGTCGAACTGAATGGCATGACCAGTTTCCATCCAATGTTCGGCCAGCGCTGATTGTGCAATATGGCCATATTTGATACACCGTTGGTGTTCTTTGATCCGTGTACTGATCTTCGTCCCGGTTTCTCCTATGTACACTTTACCGCATGAGCAGGCTATCTTGTACACTCCTGGTGCGATTGATGGCGGTCTTGGGTCTTTTGCACTCGGAACCACTTGTGCTAGTTTCTTCTGGGGTTTGAAGATGACTCGCACGTTATGTTTTCCAAGGACCCTGCCTATGCGATCGGTTATGCCCTGAAGGTATGGAAGGGAAGTTGTTGCGGTTATTTGCGGATACCTGAGACACGAGAGATTCAGTATCGGAGCTCTCAGCCCTGATGATGCAGACTGTAACGCCTCCCCTTAAACGACTTTTTCTGGAAACAAAAAGTTTTCGAAGTCGCGGTGGACATGACACTTCTCGAGAACCACTTGATCGACTGTTTCCAAATTTACAGGACATACGATGAGAAACATTTAGAGGTCGCTGATGATGTCACTTTTTTTAAATCGATCTTCGTTTTTTCATAGTTACATAAAAATTACGACTTTTTTCCAGGGTTGCAAATAATGCATTACTTTTTGTAATGCATGAGCGTTTTCATTACTCATTAATTTACGTTTTGTAATGAAAAAAAAATGTCATTACCCATTACATTGCATTCAGTAATGTAACAAATTTCCGTTACTCATTACATAACATTGTGTAATGTAAAAAAAACTCGTTACTCATTACATTGGAATGTGTAATGTGAAAAATGTCCATTCCTCATTATTTTACATTTTGTAATGTGAATTATTTCCATTACATTACACTTTATAATGTAAAAAACTTCCATTACCCATTACAATGTAATGTGTAATGAAATTCTTTGTCATTAAACATTACAATACATTTTGTAATGCAAATGTTTCACATTACAAAATGTAATGTAATGAATAATTGAAATTTTTTACACTACAAATTCCAATGTCATGTGTAATGGAAATTTTTTATAATACAAAATATAATGTAATAATGGACATTTTTACATTACAAAAACCAATGTAATGAGTAACAGAAATTGTTTACACTACAAAATATAATGTAATGAGTAATTTTCTTACATTACTGAATGTGATGTAATGGAAAATTAAATATTTTTCCATTAGCTATTAAAAAAGTTATGAATAATGCATTACTTTTTCATTACAAATTTCGCAACTCTGCTTTTTTCATAAATTTCGTATGCTCGAGCTTCAATAGGGAACCCAACTGCCGCTTTCTCCCGCTAGAGGGTATATTGTATTATAACGTGAACAGAACATGACGTTTAGTGATATTCGCTTTGGTTATGCCCGTGTTTCTACGACTATTGTCGAACTTTCCTTAAATAATCCAGTCGTCGTGAAGAAATTATTGCAATTATGCAATTATTCTCCATTATGTTGTCCATTCGTATAATTTTAGCACAGTGCTGACACCGCGAAAATGAACCGCCCGCGTTGACAGCTTCGTTTGTTTACGTTATATTTACGTGGCGCCATCTGCGCTGAACTTTGCGTTGGATTCCCTACGCGTTGCTACGGCGTTAAAAAAAAACGATTAAAAAAATCGACGATCGTCGACGACCCGTATTCATTGTACACTTCATTTCAGATGGACCGTTTAAGCTGGAGAGTGTCCACCACCAAAAAGTTTGTTTATCTGTACTTTTTTAAGGCTCGCAACATATGCACCTTTGTGTTAACAAAAAAGCGTTTCTTTTTCACCAACCGTTTCACAGAAGAAAAAAATCGGAATTTGGCTATTTTTTCGGGTCTCTACACTGAGCAAAAAAAACCAATTGAATCGAAAAATATATTGGTTGATTCAAATAAATGTTTGATCGCGGAGTGCCACCGATATATGAGATTGTTACAATACTATAAAATATTGGAAAATGTGATCGATTCAAATAACATTACTTTATTTGAAAATCTCTTCTGTTCTCTGAATATCTACATTATCCTTTAAATAAAATTATATTCTATTGAAATCATTCTATATACAATCCGTAGATGTATGGATGAAATAATTAAGCGGTTGCTACAACATTTTTTATTTCGTAAAAAATTTAATCAATAGAATGAATTATTTCTTTACTACATCGAAACAAATATGCCACGAGACGTAAGTTTTTCAATTTGTTTTAAATCTTAAATAAAAAGTGAGCATTAGAATGATCATCCACGATAATAGCGGAGAGAATATCAGACATCAAATGGAATATCACAGGCCAAGATGCGATAGTCTTTAGAGTTTCTCCGGCGTTTAAGTAGATTTTCGGTTCGCGCTACGCTTACGAGAAACGAGCGCGCGTGCGGCTTCTAGCGGTTACTCCGAGAACTACGGGTTTCCTCACACCTATAATTTCGGTGGCGCTCGGCCATGATTTGGTTGAATTTTTTCAACCAAATGCGCAAGAAACAAATTTTATTTTCGCATAATTTTTTAACCAATTCAGACATTTGCTCAATATTATTCAATCACAATAAAATATTAATATTTTAACGAATAATGTACTTGAAAATCAATATCGGATATGGTGAAAAAAATAAAATAACATATTTAGTCAACAGAAACTTTATCTGAATCACACGAGCGAAATTCAATTTTTCTTGTGTACGCGAATCAACAATATCCATGTTATGAATTGAAACGCTTTTTTTGTTCGTTCCAGAAAATTCATTTAATACTATATAATTTGTTCGCGATCATTTTTTAGATAGTTTCAATAACATATTGTTTTCGGCTAACAATATATCTTGTGAATGAAAAAAAAACTTTTAATTTTATCATGTTATTAAGGTCAATAGCGTTTTGTTTGGACTAATAAATCCGATTATTTACACCAACAATTTTCCAATTGAATTAACGAAATTTCATTCAATAATATCAATAATATTGGATCAATGATTTTTTTCTCAGTGTAGGTAGATGTAGCCCCTCAACGAGAAGTTTCTGACAATAGTATTTTCACTCTTTGTTAGTAGCAGAGTCTCCATTAACGATTCGTGTTAACTCGTGATTACAACGATAGAAATGCTGCTAAATCTTTGAACGCTTTTTTCCCTCAAGTATGTTTTTCAAAACGGTGTACACGATTTCTCAACATCTAATTAACCGATTAACATGAAATTTGATAAACTTTTAAAGTGTAATAGTAGTTTAGTCTCGACTGACCCTTTTCTCCTCAACATTTTTTTTTCATCAGCTATTAAAAGTAACGTCATTTTTTCCTAAAATAGAAATTTCAAGAAAGATTTTTTTCACGTTTCAAACACGATAACGAAAAAGAGCTCGGTCAAGTCTCAGCCGATGTTATCTATTTTAATTTAAAAAATCTGGTCTCTTTATTTCTGATCAGATCAGATTGTTTCTGATGTTCCATGCAAAATTTATATCCCGCATCGTTATCGTTATTATTATTATTGAAACGGAGAATTCGTCAATATATATAATCCATTACTTTTATTATTATTCATGCTTGATCGCGAATGCTTTCTCGTTTTCGTAAAAATAACGTAGAATGGCGAGCTCGGGCGTATTACGCCGTGTACACTAATACAGATATCTATTATGAATTTTGATTAGAAAATCGAAATAAATATGGCCAAGGATTGAAAAGTGTTTTTTCGTTGTCTTTGTTCATTACGTTGTGCAGTGATTTCCATGCACGTCCGCGTCCTGTGCATAATTTCCCGCGTCAGATCGTTCTGCGGCGTATAAATCATTACGAAGTCGGTCTGCGGCACTTGGAAGTCGTGGGGATACTCAGGTTCGTGAGTAGAGTTATTTCTTATCCGAATAGGCTCTGTGCCCGATGCCCATCTCAGTATCTGCCCAAGGAGGAACAGCAGCAGCGGTATCGTTATCTCGACAAAGAGCAACATTTTCCAATGTTTCTTGCGCACCATCGCGTTCTTCAACAAAAGAAGCTTCAATATTCTCAAGTATTCGGCCATTGTCTCGTTGTTTCTTCCGTAAGCTGTGCCTTATCGTTTTATCGTTTTTATCTGTTCCGATCGAGGATTTTCGGATTAGATAAGTTTGACGCGGTAGCCTCGTAAGATCTGTAATAAAAAAAAGAGAAGCGTGACGCATCGGCCTTTTGAAATCGATCGATTTCCAGGTTGTAGCGACAACCGCCACCATACAATAGCTCAAGTTCGCGAGATAATAGTAGCAAACACTTGATTATTGATGCAAGTATTTTTCCTCCGTCCAGGCATTGCAGCCCAACCATTTTTTCAAATACTCATTTGGATATTTACACAAATCTGAGACAAAAGATCGCACGTCGCAATAAAAATGAGGACGCGGATATACTATAAAGAGAGAACTTTTGTCGCTTCTCGATGTTGCAAACTTCAACACCATTTGTCGGTGTACTACCTCAAAATGACATTCGTGTCCTTACCAAGCGTATGCGCTATTTTTACACACTATCATGGTATCTTAGGCCTCTTTTGCCTTGTTCTGCATACTTTGCAGATTTCCCAGAGTCCCTCCTTAGCCTGCGCGTTGCTCTTTTGCTTTACTTCACCCTAGGACCAATCTTCTGAAACTTCTCTACCGCGCTTCAAAGACACTCTTGCAGCTACTGGGCCGCCGCACCAAGGCACAAGCCACGAGGCAGCAGTTTTTTACCTTCTTGCAATTGTGTTGCCGCGAGAAGCTTAAGAAAATTGCCGTCAGTTTGGTATTTAGCGGGTCAGCGGTACATTAGTGGCTCCCAATAGACCCATCCGTCTATTGGCATGGAGTATCGCAAGACTTTTTCGCTCATAGCGTCAGACGTAAGCAATAACTATGCACAGAAATTGTATTCGTCAATTATTCGAGTTGAATATTTTTTCAAAATATCAATTTTGAATTAACGTCGAATTCTCGAAATTTTGCATTTAAAAAATAATCTCCACAAACTTCAAGCCGTTTTAAAGGCATTGAAAATTGAGGGTGATAAGGGCGTTCATAGGTGGTTCCGCGAACCGGCCAACTTTGAGACCTTTTTTCTCGAAATAACTTTTTCGGAAAAAAGTAATTTTTCCAAAGCAAATTTCACAAACCTCTTTTACATATCACAAAGCAGCGCTCGAACGATGATTTTTTTTATCCATTGTTTTTTCTTCCATCAGTAAATATAGAGCTTTTTTTCACAGAAAATCGATTCTTTCACTCGGGACTGCGGCCATTTTTAAAAAAATTAATATTTTATTAAATCCTATATATACATAGTCCTTAGCTCATGTCTAGAGAAAAGACGAATTTTCAACTTTTTCCAGAAAAAAAAAAATATATATATATATATATATATATATATATATACATGGTACCTGTCACTTGACGTGAGGTTACACTTAGCTCGTGCCTAGAGAAAAGACGAATTTTCGTCAACTTTTTCCAGAAAAAAGTCTGCAGGGTTTGAATTTTTTTTTTCATACTTAAAGTATGTTTTTGAGTATCTATTACAATTTTTGTATTGAAAAATATTTATAAATGCGGTAGATACAAGGATACGTGGAGACGATCAGATCAAATCGTCCGAAATAAAAAAAAAATCAAATGCATTTGGTTTTCGCATAAAATTATCCAGTGCTTGGACGAAGGATTTATTAGAATATTGATTTTTGAAAAAATGACCGCAGTCCCGAGTGAATGTATCGATTTTCTGTGAAAAAATACATATATACATATGTATATGTATATATATATATATATATATATATATATATATATATATATATATATATATATATATATATATATATATATATATATATATATATATATATATATATATTAATGTTGACCATTTCACTTGGAATTGCCTAATTACAATTAATTATTTAAAGTATTCCAGTCCACACGAAATGTGTTTTCAAAAATAATATGAATAACCTTTTCATTGAGCACAAAATCCAATGATTCAAATGACATTATTCAATTGCAATATTCATTATTTGCTGCTTCAATCGCTATTGGAAAAAGCAATTACCATTTTTAACCATTAAATTTGTGATAAAGATATTTTTATTCTAAAATGAATAATATAAAAATAGAACCTAGAAGCCTGTAGATTACCAAAGAAAGTTATTGAAAGCCCAAAAATGTATACCCAAATGAGTATATAAAGCAGTGAATTTACTTGAGCGAAAAAACATCAACGATAATGTGTAGCTTATGTTTCTATGGGAACGTTACAGCCAACGTTTAACTGGCTGAATAAAAAAGAACGAACCCCCTTACCTTTGTGTTTCGGAATTTATCGAAAAAGTTCTTTATCCTCGAATTTCAACGATTTTCCACTCATGCCTGCTTGTATTTGGCGAAACTTTACAGAACGACAAGTCGCGCACGTAACAAACACAAGGGGAGAGAAATGCGCTCGAAACAATGAAGCCAGAGTGACAGAAAAGGAAAATTTATACGTTTGTGTTTTATGACACATGTGAATTGTCACGGCTCGCGTTGTTGATCATCGCGTAATGGGAAAAATGAGGATTTTTCGTGTGACAGACGGTAGCGCGAACAAAGTCACTTTCGAGGGCAAAATCGATAATTGCGGAGCTCGCGAATGATGTATAGTTATCGTGTTATTCGGGCGAGAATGGTGACGTGGGTATTATCGCTATTATATATACACATAAGTGTGCATACACGCTGCGCTACATGAGTGTTCGGTACGCGGCAGACGCACGGTCAGCTGCAGTTCCGCACGAGCGTCGACTGCGACACTGCGACTGATTGTGCGGATGGGTGGGGATCGCCTTAATATTTGACAGACGTATCATCGGACATTAACTAATCGATTGAAATGTAGAACGATGATTCGATTTCACTGCGGAACACAAAAATCGGGCGGGAATTACACACTCGCGCCCTCTTTTGGGAATAAACGTCGAAACTGTTTTACCGACCGGGCATTTACGGAAAAGTTCACATTGCGAACTTACATTACGGTCGGTGGAGTGTCCGGGATAAATAGTAAAAACATTTTTTACGGGTGTACTTCCGAAAAGCCCACACCTCTGAATAATTTAGAACTTCGTGTACTTATGTATTTTGACTCGCTGATCACGAATATGATAGCGAAAAAACCCGCAAATTTTATTTTCAAGGTCAAAACTAAAAAAAACGATTTTTTGTAGTTTTTAAATTTTATTTTAACATGTATTGATCTGAGAGAAAAATTTCTCCTACGAAAGTTGTAGCCTATTGAAAGATTAATATTTTATGTTCTATACAGGTTTCGTCTAAAACCATTATTTTCCAAGAAAAATGGGATAATACTTCAATAAGTATATTTTGCTAAACTATATTGGTTTCGATGTTATCTACTTACGCAGTTTACCACTGGGAGGTTATAGTTGGGTCTTTAAAGTGCTTTTTTTGCTTTTTTGAATTCTATTCTATTTTTTGCTTTTTTTGTATTTTAGTTTTTTTTAGTTTTTTTTTGTTACTTTGTTCTGATTTTTGCTTTTTTTGTATTTTTTATTTAAAAATTGGCGAAAGAGAAAAGAATGGAAAACATGCTCTGCAACCACCCCAGTGTTCTACACACCCCACGATTCCACGCACCCATCCAAGGTGTCCAACAAACCCACCCCAGTGTTCTACACACCCTGCGATTCAACATACCCGAGTTTGTTTTGATTGCTGTTGCTGTATGTTTTATTTGGGCCCACTAGCAGTAAAGTGCGTAAGTAGATAATATCGAAACTAATGGAGTTTAGCAAAATAGACTCATTGGAGTATTATCCCATTTTTCTTGGACAATAATGATTTTAGACAAAATTTGTATAGAATATAAATTGTCAGTCTTTTGATGGGCTACAACTTTCGTTCCAGACATTTTCCTCTACGATCAACATTTGTTAAAATAAAATAGAAAAACTACAAAAAAAACGGTTTTTCAGTTTAGATCTCGAAAATCAAATTTGCGGGTATTTTCACTATCATATTCGTGATCAGCGAATCAAAATTCATAAGTACACAAAGTTCTAAATTATTCGGAGGTGTGGGCTTTTCGGAAGTTTATCCGAAAGTTTAAATAGAGTTTTTATGGCTAGAGGTTTAGAGTAGCGGAACCAAAGGGGGAGCCCGTCGAGTGCTGCCGCGTGGTAACAAGTTTGAGCAATTTAATACTCGGGCGATCGGCAGGCGAATCCACATGAGAAGCGACAGAATCCTTGGACATTTTTTATAAGGCAGAACGAAAGGTGCTCGGGACGACCCTAGTGCAATTTTTTCCCCGAAAACCTCCGATATTTTCCGGAAAATTTTTCCGAATTTTTGTATGAATTGGAACAAATATGAAGAATTCGGAGTTTTGCGGACAATTATTTTTACGCAAACATCCGAGTTTCTCCGAATATTTCATCATTTTAATTACGATCACGGGAAAATCTCAGAAATTGTATGAAATAAAATAATTGGGGGGGGGACAGGAAGGAAATGTGGGCAAGGCTAAGATGCGGCAGCGTGGTGAGGAATAGGAAAAAGGGTTTTGCGGATAATAAGTGCAGAATGTGCAAAATGGAAACTGAGCGCTAGGGGCACATAAGCGTATGCCCAGAGGTAAGGAGGAAGGTTAATCAGACAATTGTAAGCGAATTGGAGGAGTGGTTAGGAAACGCTAGGGGACTGGAAATCCAAGAGAAAATAGAGGCGCAGTTGAAATTGAAACCGAGCAAGCAAATATGCAACTTTTTTAGGCAATTCGAACGACTGGAAATACCGGAAAGTGAAAATTAGGTTAAGTTTAAGTTTTAAGTCTATAGTTATTCCTCTAGATGTAAGTGTCTTTATAAAAACTTTGTATGGAAGTGACGGGAAGGGAAACTGTGTAAACACCCTGAAAGGGTATACACGGAAATAAATACATACTACTACTATGAAATAAAATAACAAGTTCTGAAGTAAAATAACAAATATGAACTAAAATAACAAGTTGAAATAATAACAAGTTTTTTTTACGAAAATCTTTTTTTTCATCTTTAAATTTTCTCCGAATATCTCCGCAGCCGTTCACTCAGGTCATAGGAAAAAGGGAAATTTACGGAAAAAAAGAATAATGTTTTTTTTTTTACGAAAATCTCATTTCTTTATATCTTTAACTTTTCTCCGAATATCTCCGCAGCCGTTCACTCAGGTCATAGGAAAAAGAGAAATTTGGGCGGGGAAAAAATGAGAAATCATGAATTTTCAGTAAAAAAAATGTGGTTTTGGGAAATAGACCAGTACTTGAATCTGTTTTAAATCATTTTTTCTCCGAAAATCTCAAATATGACTAAAATATGAGAACTTGTGAAAAATTTGGAGAAACTAGGGGAGTAGTTGGGCCTAATTTTGGTCGCTTCGGGGTTTTCGCAAATTTCGATGGCAACTCGAATTATTGATGAGCTAAGACAGCGAGGGTGTTACGTTTCTCGGATGATATTGTAGAGAGCGCAATTCCCACATTGCTTACCGTCCGTCGGTAAAGCAGCACTCGAACCGGCGGACGTGCCATTGAGCTGCGCAGACGCGTGTCAAACGCAAACGTAACCTCCAAAGGCGTAAACCCAAACAAGCTCGAAATACTTTATTCTTTCGATTTTAAACACACACGCAAAGAGAACGATATGTAGAATTAAATACGTAAAATTAATCGACACTCGAGGAGAAAGGAAAATTGAGAGGCGTCATGTTGCCGGATCTGAATGCGGAGCACAAAAAACACCTGCTCTTTTTATCGGAGCAATCCTCCCAAGGTACGCCAACAATTTTTCAATGCTTAAGTGTATTTCCATACTCACGGAAGAAAGCCGATCAAACGCGATGCGAAGTAGAAGGAAATAAATTGATAAAAACTCGTTTTTTCGATGCTTTTTCTTTTCTTCCAGTTATTCAGGATTTCGGCAAATTGGCGGTGGATTATTTGCAGAAAGGACCCAACTTGAAGCTCTACGCGACCGCTGCGCGTTAGTGCCGCTACTTTTTACTTACTTTTCCATTTCAAATAGTAGGCAAAGTTCATCCTACGCTCAGAGTCGCTCGATTTCGCGAGATACTCGACCATATTTGTCCAACCGAGAGATCGAACTCCATCAGCTTTGTTAGATTCATACGAGTTTTTTTGCGTTCGTTCGAACTCATTTTGTCTCGTTTGAGTTTATTCCAGATTGTTCGAATTCGATTGACTATGGTTGGGTGCGCTTTGAACTTTTTCCCACTTGTCGCGGTTTCTTTGGGCTTCCCTGGCAGTGCGTGACGTTCGAGTATTCTCTCGCTCACTTAAGGCCTTGGGCCACAGCGACGGGTATAAAATCGTGTGCGAATTCAACAATTTTTTTTCGTATGAAAAAGTGATTCACTCATAAAATTAATTACACATCTATTTAGTATGAATATCAAGCTGTTGGAATGTAAATATTTTTTTTTTCGATGTAAAAAATGGCCGACTACTCGAAACTTCTCGAAACAGCTTTTTTTCAATTGGCGTGATAAATAACTTCAACAATTTTTACTCGATTTACTTCAAATATGAAAGTTATGTTCCTAATTGCATTTCGCGGAGAAGTACGTACGGAATTTCTGATTAAGGGGTTACCCCCACTTGCGATTTTGAAAAAATCGATTTTTTTTATTGCATTTTTTTGGAGTATAAGTATCTGAGAATATGTCCTGAAAATTTCAAGTCGATCCGAACAAAATTGACTGAGATATGAGCGTTGAAAGAGAAGAATCCGCGTTGAACGAGCGTTGAAAGAGAAACTTCAAACGCGTTTTTCTCAAAATGGCATTTCTGAAGTCGGTGACCAAGATTACTCGAACACTAATGAACCGATCTTCTTGAAATTTTGCAGGCTTATTTAATACATAAAAATGTAGTCTTTAATCGTTCGATTTTTTTTTTTTCGAAAAAAAAATGGCCGTTTTATAGCCAAAAAACGGCCGTTTTTTTTTCGTTAAAATCGAACCATTAACTTTGACTGTCCGCTATTTTGTGAAAAATGAATATTTTTTAAAATCCTTCGATCAAAGACTAGTTTATACTTATATTTGACTAAATCCATCCGCATTTTTTTCTTCAGATGATCCACTTCGCCGCAATGTTGGTCACCGCAAACCGTGTATATAAAAACATGATTTCATTGACGACCATTTGCCACTAAACAATGTAATATTTTTCAATAAAAAAATTACTGAAAGTTCTTCAAGATGTGTTCTTTAAGATGGTATATTGATCGATTAAAAAAGTTTTGTAGTTTTCTTTTAAAAAAATCATGAAAAAGGCCTTTTTTGCGCTACAAGTGGGGGTGACGCCTTAATCGAAAACTTTTAATTTTATGAGCAGTTATAACGAAATTTTTCACTGAAAATTCATTTTCAGTAAATTTCAAAACAATATTTTTTAAATTCCGTACGTACTTCTCTAAGTATTCTAATGTAGATTGACGAGAATTTTTGTTTTTTGTTCTAAGTAAAAAATTGTGGATGCTAAATGTAACGCTGTGGAGCGCCTAAAAAAAAAAGATAAAAGAAAATAATACACTGAGAAAAAAAAATTCGTTCATCCAACCAAAATTCAGTTGGTTTAAGAAAATGTATCTTTAAATACGTTCAACTCGATTTTTTTATTTTGATTGGTTTAGTGGTGTAAACATGCTTATTTTGCATGTCTGAGCAACTGTTAAAACAACAAAATTTCGAGACAGCAAAATGCATTTTGCACATTCAACGATTTCTTTTTCTCAGCGTAGTAGTCGGCCATTTTGTACATCGAAAAAAAAGATATAAATTTTCTAACAGCTTGATATTCATACTGAATAGATGTGTAATCAATTTTATGAGTGAATCACTTTTTCATACGAAAAATTGTTAAATCCGCACATGATTTTATACCCGTTACTGTGGCCTTACTTGAGGGGAGATATACACCTAGAAGCCGGAAAAAGGTCATTTTTGTGAATTTTTTCAAGGAAAACTATTTGAAATTTCGCATTGGGGTTTTAATTATCTAAAAGTATATACATTCGAAAATATGTCTAATTTTCTTTATTTAGAAATATCAAAAATATACAAGGATATTGTATGATCCTTGGAGCATCGTAAAAAAATCTGCGTATACCCACTAGCGTTTCTTCAAAAATTATCTGAAAAAAAAACCAAAAAGATTATTAAATCAGATACTGTAATCTAGTACTTGTCATAGCCGATTTTGAAAATATCGATTTATGCCAAAATGGCGGACGTTTGAACATAAATAGTGATTTTTCGGCCAAAAATTAGTTATTATTTTGCCTACAAAACAAAAACTAAGTAACGGAAAAAAATTCTATGACAATATAGAATAACCACGAAAAACCTCAAGGCAATCGGTTCATTGGTTTTCGAGAAATTTCGGGTACCGATTTGAAAAACGTGGTTCTGAGAAAAACGCGTTTGAAAATTTGGGAACGAATAAATCATGAAATTTGTCAACTTACATGGAATCATCGATACCAGGCCTATGGTCTTCTACGGTCGACGGAATGTTCATAGCTTCTAAATCCTCGGCGTCGACCATCTAGGTGTATATCTCCCGTTAAGGGCGGGGTAAAGTTAATTCGGCGAAAAAAAGGCATGTTTTTAAGATTTTTTTTTGGCGTAACGAATAGTGTTCGTTTATTGAAAAATTTACATATAATAAAGTAACATTTGAACAACATTCTCCTAAATTTGCATTGCAAAATATTCAAAATTGAGCGAGTGAAAATTAAACCCCGGAGGCGCCTCGAAAAAAAGTTGGTTTGCGCTGCGCACCATAACTCGCAACAGAATCATCTGAAACAAAAAAATCAAGATGCATTTGTTAAAGGAGATGTTTCTCGAGGTAATGGCGGGAGGATTTTTTTTTTTTCGATTTTTCGTAGCACTTGGGAGCCAAAAACCCGATCTTCGCTAAAAAAATCGGCTAATTTGTTGTTGAAAAATTAGTAATTATTTAAAAAAAAACAAAAAAGCTCTCGACAATACCTGGTGAATTATGTGAAGAAGTACTGTGCAAAATTTCAAAGCGATCGGTCCAGTAGATTTTGAGTTATCGTGCACACGGACTTCAAATATGACAAGTCTCAGAAAAACGGTTTGACAAACGCAGAAGAGTTTGGTCGCTTAGCGCTCATTGCACATAAAATACTCATAACCTCGTCAATTTTACTCCGATCGACTTGAAATTTTAGCACAATATTCTTGATATATTATGCATTCATCAAAAAAATAAAAAAAATAAATAAATACTTTACCCCGCCCTTAATTTCTCTCGTTTGGTCTTGGATGCAGAGAAACTCCGGGTGGAGCCTGAGCTGATAAGGTGTTCCGTCGAGGCCCTGATAAATTTGCTTCTCGAGGCCGAAAAGCGCGGCTGGGACGAAGCAACATTCTCCGAGTCGATACGCTCGCTGGGCTTCGACGACGAGCGCAGTCTCGTCTGCCTGGCGAAGCTCTACGAGACGGAGAGGACGAGGATCAATGGGGCCCTCGCCAAGATCGGCCTTTGCTTGCCCAACTATCACGACCTCGAGTGGAGATTTGAGGTTTGCTTGGCGAGCCGCTCGCTTGTCGACCAACTCGCGCCGATTCTGACGCTCGATCTGGCACTTAAAAATTCCAACTACGAGGACAAACTCGAGCACGTCTCGTTGCAGTGCGACCCGACGAATCTGGTGCGACTCTGCCAGGAATTGGAATCGGCGATAGGCGAGGCGCACACGCGACACATGAGAATCGTCAAGAGAAGCGTCAAGTGAGAATTGTCACCAAAGGCATCCTTCTTTCTCTCTCCCTCTCTCTCTCTCTTTCTCTCTTGAGACATCGGAATAACGAAAGTACAGCGGAGGAGCGAACAAGCGAGGAGTTGAGATGACGAGATAACTTTTTTAATTCGACAAACGTTTTCAAAGTGACTTCAAGGTCAACTTTCTCAAAATGGCGACTTGTGTTTTTTACAGTCGCAAATGAGTCTATCGAAGAAGAAGAATTAAAAATAAAACACTTTACTATTGTCCGAAACATTTTTTTTCCTTCAAATTGAAACACAAATCAAATTAATCTATTAAATCAATAATAAATTAATTACCGTATTAATTAACTAATCAATTCAATTACATTGATTGAGTAATGAATTAATGAAAATAAAATGAATTGATTAAGTGAAAAGAAAATCAGTGTATTCATTTCCTTATCAAAACCCCAAACAAACCCAAACGATTTTCCAATGAAAACCAATTAAATTGACAAATGTTTCAATTCGATGAGTTCGTTAGCCAATGAATTAGTTATCCAACATTATAATCAATCATTGATTTATTTTTTTAAAGGGAAATTAAATGGATTTTTAATTGAAAATCCAAACAAGCCCATTTTTTTCTTATAAAAATAATAATAATAACTAAAATAATGATTAATTAATTACTTCGTTCATCAATTGGTTCTCCCATTAAGGCCCTAGGCCACAGTAACGGGTATAAAATCACGTGGGCATTTAACAATTTGTGCCGTATTAAAAAGTGATTCACTCATAAAGATAATTACGCATCTATTTAGCATGAATATCGGGTTTGTAGAAAAAAAAAAAAATTTCGATGCACAAAATGGCTGACTACTAATATTTTATTTTATCTTTTTTTTAGGCGCTCCGCGGCGTGACATTTAGTATCTACAATTTTTTACCTAGAACGAAAAACAAATTCTCCGTCAATCTACATTAGAATACCTAGAGAAGTACGTACGGAAAATAAAAAATATTGTTTTATTCAAAAGTTGCAGATATTTGACTGAAATGAATTTTCAGTGAACAATTTCGTTATAACTGCTCATAAAATGAAAAGTTTTCGATTAATCAGAA
Organism: Ophion ellenae; assembly: GCA_963210295.1. NCBI lineage: Eukaryota > Metazoa > Arthropoda > Insecta > Hymenoptera > Ichneumonidae > Ophion > Ophion ellenae. Next base: position 21,341,911 of record OY723397.1, on the reverse strand, counting down.
ATTCCGTACGTACTTCTCTGCGAAATGCAATGAGGAACATAAATTTTAAATTTGAAGTAAATCGAGTAAAAATTGTTGAAGTTATTTGTCACGCCAATTGGAAAAAGCTGTTTCGAGAAGTTTCGAGTAGTCGGCCATTTGGTACATCGAAAAAAAAATGAAATATTCTCTAACAGCTTGATATTCATACTAAATAGATGTGTAATTAATTTTATGAGTAAATCACATTTTCATACGAAAAAAAATTCTTAAATTCGCACATGATTTTATAGACCGTTACTGTGACCGAAGACAATGAAAACCTAAACATTATTTTTCCAATTAGTACATTAATTTGTTTAAAAAGTTACTGGAGATGTTCATACTCGAATTAATAACGGGGAATTAATAAGTGATAAACTAAAGAGATCTTCGCGGATTCAAAGTCGAAATTTAATAACGCAAAATAAGCCTACTTTCTTATGGTTTCAATCGCACATACGCCCACACTCCGGCGCGCGCACACACACATACAAAATACTCGGTATGCAAATTTTTCGTCCAATAAATATCATTGTCAAATTTGATTTGTCAGCATTGTCTCTCCTCTCTCTCTCTCTCTCTCTCTCTCTCTCTCTCTCTCTTTCTTACTATATTGTACACACACACGCGCGCGTTCGTGAATCAAATACGTTATACAAAATCCTTGAAACGCCTCATTACAATATATTGGATTCCAAATCATATTCTTTTGATTTTTATTAGATAAGACGCCTCGGCGAGGGTATAAGAGTCTCGTCCCGCCGATCTCACACCGTGCTGACCACTCCAGTACCACGAAGTATTCATGTTTAGCAAGTCGGGACTCATCCCAGTCTTCCTTGGGACAAAAACGGGCCTCGAACCTCTTTAGTTGTTTCTTAATAGTGACTTTTTGCTTCTGTTACCGACGAAAAACACGAGAAGAAGAAGAACCGATCCTTGGACTACCGCAATCAAACGTGCGTATACCTTCGACGTTTTTTTTCGGTGTTTCATGTGTGTGTGTGTGGGTTTTTAGCGTGAGAAAATTTGTGCTCGGTTGTTCAAAGTTATCGTGCAATTTTGTAGATTTATTATTTACTCAGTGTATATATTTATTTTTGGGGGAGTTAACACAGGTGAATTTCTGACCCCTGGATACGAATCTGCCGTTTCTCTTGTATGGATGTAGGATTATTTTTTTAATTGGGGGAGGTGTGAGAAAATGGGGTTTTTCGCGTTTACAGTCGGTAATTTTGATATTTTACAAAAGGTCCGGCATATTCGTGATGTCCATTGGTTTTCTCCGAAAGGGCCCTCGAAATATGTTCTTATTTCTGCATCTAGCACACGTTATAAACGCCGCATTTTTACAACCAAATCGTTGTTTCAACGTCTCGATAGAAAAACATACTTGATTGACATTCATAAAGCATTCTCTCTCATCGCAAAGTTTAGAAGCGAACCACGCGTAACGTAACATGTTACCGAATATTGGCGCGGATAATTGATGATGAACAATCGAATGTATTTTTATGCAGTCTTCTCGGGAAGTTATTTCTTTTTCTTGCTCGATGAGATAAGAGCAATTTCGTGTTTTTTTTAAATAAACTTTTTATCCTGACGATGAAAATATACATCGTAAGGTTGCACCAGTGGAGTACATTTAGGGGGAATTACTTTGATGCTACACGTTGGCAATCCTTCTTCATCTTGGAAAAGTTCGTCGTATAATTGCGGATTTGTTTGTCCTCCCCACGAGTCAATCAGCAACTCCAAATTTTCTACGATTATGCGCTCATTAAAAAATGACGTCCTATATGCCTTTTGCGTATAAATAAATAAATAAAATAAATTATTCACCTCTTTGCTTAATTGAAAAAGGAATATAAAAATTGAGAAAAAGATAGAAAAAGAAAAAAAAGTCTCCACACGGGGAGCCGAACCCATCAAATTACTAGTCCGAGCTCTTACCGCTACGCCAACCGCTGCTTGGCAAGCACACTAACGTAAATAGCTTATACGGTGCGAGAGCCGCGTCAACATTTTTATTTTCTAAACGCTTGGCCATCTGGAGTTCCCACTTAGGATACTTTCATTTCTAGCCAAGCCCTGCATGTCCTATAAATTTGAGCGAAATCGGTGAGGGGGAGTAGGGAATGCCCCCTTGTTAGGTGTAAAATCGTAAAAGTACTTTTTTGATATCTTTATTCATTGCAAACTTGTGAATTTTCACCAAACTCCTGGTTGTTCCACCTTTTTATACAAATTTCAATTTTTATTGAAAAATCTGTTTGACATTTCACTTGACTGACTTCTGGATAATGTTCTGGACACTCTGAGAAGTGACCATGATTTTTTCCCGATTTTTTTGAAGCCCGGAACGATTCGAGAAATTGGAAGGCCCCTTAAAGCCCCAGTGTTCACACAAAAGGCCTGAAAAACAAGTGTGCACACGGAGGGTTAATATGGTTTTTTCAAGTCCTTATCCATTCATTTTTATCCCCTGAATACGAATTCACCCCATTCGTTTTTCCCGAAACTTCAAATTTCGATGGAAAACCGTCAAAAGTGCCCGAAAAGATGTTTTTCGCAATTTTCGTAATTTGCGGAAAATGTTCGATCGCCCAGATCCTCAAAATGTATGAAAATTTGAAGAGAGAGAGAGAGAGAGAGAGAGAGAGAGAGAGAGAGAGAACAATGCGTAAAAGGATCATTTTCACAAACAGGTTAACGAGATGACGTCTTTGGAGGCGGGAATTCACGAGATGACGGAATCGGTCGTCGGTGGTTTTACCTCAGGCGCAACATCCCCGGTAGCTACGATAATGGCGGATGCCGTTGTGAACGTGGGACCACAATTCGCCCGTCAATTCATGCGATACACGAACCAAACGGTCGCCGACAAAGTTCCCGAGGAGATGTTGCATCTGATAGATCCTCACTGGTGAGGATCGCAATTCCTTTATTACACCCTCGGGCCAAGTCACAATTCCAAACAGGATGGCGATGAGATAAAAACAATCCTTTTGTTTGTTTCATTCCCTTACCAATCAAGGTACCAATATCCCCCGATGGATCCCATCATGCACAAACTTCTCGGTTTCGTGATGGTAGTGATCGGAATATTGGGCTGGTGCGGCAACGGAATGGTCGTTTACATTTTCCTCCTGACGCCCACTCTTCGCACGCCGAGCAATCTTCTCGTGGTCAATCTGGCCTTTTCGGATTTTCTCATGATGATTATAATGTCACCGCCCATGGTGGTGAACTGTTGGTACGAGACTTGGGTCCTCGGTTCGTAAATTTTACTCTCCTCATCGAGTAATTATACGTCGATAAAACGCGAACTATGCGAATGATTTTTTTAATTTAACGGGAAATATAAGGTGTAGTAAGGAGAAATCCATTATTTTTGCATGAAATTGAAGGCTTCATTTAGCATAGTTAGAATGATCCGATTTAGGTCGAATATGCACCGTTTTGATCGATAACTTGTTGCCCTTTTGAAGGTAATTTCATTATGCCTTTCTCATAGAAACCCTCGTCCCTATTGGCGAAAAACTGGGACAGTCGATTTTTTCACCAGCAAAATCATTCGCCATAGACAGGAACAGGTGGTAATCACTTGGTGCCAGATCCGGACTATAAGGTGAATGCATAAGAACCTCCCAACCAAGCTCCCGGAGCTTCTGGCGCGTCACAATCGATGTGTGTGGCCTGGCGTTGTCCTGATGGATCACAATTCCCCTCCTATCGGCCAAAGCTGGCCGCTTCTGGGCGATTGCTTCCTTCAGACGGTCCAATTGTTGACAGTACAGGTCCGAATTAAGAGTTTGGCCGTAGGGGAGCAGCTCATAGTAGATGATTCCCTGCCAATCCCACCAAACACACAGCAAAATCTTCCTGACCGTCAATCCTAGCTTGGCCACCGTTTGCGCCCGCTCACCGCCATCCGACCACGACCGTTTTCGCTTGCCGTTGTCGTAAGTGACCCACTTTTCATCACCAGTCACCATCCGCTTCAGAAATGGGTCGATTTTGTTGCGATTCAGCAGCGATTCGCAGATGGAAATTCGGTCCATGAGGTTTTTTTGCGTTAACTCGCGTGGCACCCATACATCGAGCTTCTTTTTGTATCCAGCCTTATTCAAGTGGTTCCAAACGGTTTTTTGTGCAATGTTTAGCTCCTGGGCAATCGAAACAGTGCTTACATGACGGTCGGACTCGACGATTTCCATTATTTTATCGACATTTTCGACAATTGGCCTTCCAGAGCGCGGTGCATCTTTGACATCAAAATTACCGGAACGGAATCGACGAAACCAAAATTGCGCGTGATTGGCTGTTACAGTATCAGGACCATAAACACTATTCACATTTTCAGCCGCCTGGCTTGCGTTTTCGCCTCTATCGAAGAAAAACTGTAAAATATGGCGTAATTTCACTTTGCCGGTGGCCATCTTTGACGCGCGCTCAAACAATATTGAGTCAAGCAATCACAAAGCTGTCTGAGATGTTTATTTTAGTACGAAATCTTATCTTTCTAACGCCATCTAGCGTAATCCGATCGCACTTATACAACGCGAGATACAGATTACTAAAGCCATCTATTGCAAAAATAATGGATTTGTGGTGTGGGTGAGTGTGCGAAGATGGCGAATCAAAGGCAATCAGGCCCTTTCCGTATCAGGTCCACTGATGTGTGACATATACGCGATGGTCGGCTCGTTGTGCGGCGGCGCTTCGATCTGGACGATGACGATGATCGCCCGCGATCGCTACAACGTGATCGTCAAAGGAATGGCCGGCACACCGTTGACGGTAAAAGTGGCGCTGCTCGAAATAGTGCTCGTCTGGCTTTTCTCGCTCGTCTGGACGGTTTTGCCACTGTTCGGATGGAACCGGTGAGTAACGGGGGCGCAAACAAAGTGTGCAAAAATCAAAGGGTAGCAGCGTTGAATCCACGATTGTTCAGGTATGTACCGGAGGGCAATATGACAGCGTGCGGCACGGACTATCTGACCAAGGATTGGACCTCCCGTTCCTACATCCTCGCCTATTCGGTCTTTGTCTACTACACGCCCTTGTTCACCATCATATACTCGTACTGGTTCATCGTTGCCGTGAGTTTGTCAATTCATTTATGTCTTCATAAAGAACAATGCCTTCCCCAGTAGCCGAATAAGAAAAAGAAAGAAAAAAAACCTGACGCGTTCCAGGCTGTCGCGGCCCACGAGAAAGGGATGCGCGAACAGGCCAAGAAGATGAACGTGGCGTCGCTGCGAAGCGGCGAACAGGACGGCCCGAGCGCCGAGGCTAAGCTCGCCAAGGTACGAAAAAAACGTCTCGACATCTTCCAAATCGACTCACGTACCAGGGAGCAATGAAAACTTTTCATTTTCTTTCAAACGAATCTCATATCTCATTCAGGTCGCGCTGACAACGATATCGCTGTGGTTCGCCGCATGGACGCCCTACTTGGTGATCAACTACGCGGGCATTTTCGGCAGCAGCATCAGTCCGATATTCACCATTTGGGGATCACTGTGCGCCAAAACCAACGCCTGCTACAATCCCATCGTTTACGCGATCAGGTAGGTCGTGGCCTTTCCGCATCGAAACGCGATGCCATTTTATCGACAAATTCCGTTAATTGAGTTGCTAAAAATAAAAAAATTTTCGATTTTTATAGTTAGAGTTGATCTTTTGTGATGAAAAAACAGAATGTCAAAAGGGTTTTTTTTCTTTAAATAATTCTGAAGATAATTATTAATTGTTTTATGTCACGATAATTCAAACTGTAGATGTCGGCGCCAAAACGCCACGCTATCGGCGCTCGCGCTTGTGACGTCATCGTTCGAACGCGAACGAATAGGCTTACGGCTTACGCCCGAGTGCACACAAGTGTACAATTTGGTGTCATTTTACATCGGAAAACATCTTGAGCATTTTCAAAAAGTCGAAAACTAGTTTAATTTTCGTGCAACGATGGGTGAAAGTGGATTTGTGAAAGCAAATTCGAGTAATTTGCCGACCGTGGATTTTTAGGTTAGGAGAGGCGTGATAAATTGTGTCACTTATTGCCGCTACGTATCATAAGGATATTGAAAAAGACGCATTTAAAAAATATATTTCACTACAGTTTATGTTATAACGCGTTTAAACTTTCATCTAAGTGGTCTTCGGGGCAAAAATAAGTGGACGATGATTTCGGGTTAACACGTCGTGCTGCATCGAACCTCCAATTTCGACGTTCTACGTCTTGTGGCACATTCAGAAATACCTTATCAGGGGCACTTTTCGTCGTATTTATGTAAAGAGGAGTAAAACAAGCCTCACACGAATTTGTCGGTACCATCGTTGACAGAAAACTCGTATTACACGAGTAGTTGGTATACCGACGTTCGAACAGTGACGTCACAGAGCGCTCGGGTAACTTCGGATGCTCTCGGCGCGTTTCAGCCGAGCTGAACAGAAGAACAATTTCAAAACGCTATATCGTTGATAATTGTTTAAAAAAAAGGGCAATTTTCTTCGGATTTTTTCACAACTTTGCACTAGTTATTTATTAAATTTAAATATTTTTTTAAATTATGCATTTAACAATTTTTTTTTTTTTGTAAAACATTTCAGGAAACAATACTCATGTTTTACACGATTCGGCCTTTGCGCACCATCATTCCACTCATATTTGATTTCGCTAATTAAAAGTTGATAGTTCCAAGCTGTATTCACTAGTCAAACTGAGAACATTTTTGCGATTAATTCTCGATATTTTCTGCGCCGGTTATTAGGGTTACAAGATACAGTTTTTTTTCTTCAATACTAGGCATGATAAAAAATTGAAAGAACGTTTAAGAATACAAAAATTTCCGATTAATTTTTTTTAATCAAAACGTAGAAAAAAATTACAAAAAAAGTGATTAGTTTTTAAAAATCTGTTAATTGGTATTTCTCTTAAAAAAAAATGAGTTTTGAAAAACCTGTTTTGTGCAACCTTAATAATCGAATAGTGAATACAGTTTGGAGGTACCAACTTTTAATTAATGCAATTATACATGAGTGAAATTATGATACGCAAAAGCCGAATCGTGTCACAAATGAGTCAGTATTGTTTATAAAAATAAACAATCAAATACATTTTTTTTCTCTTGAATCTTTTTGTTGTTGATTTTTCGGATTTTTGTCTCATGTTTAACAAGTGACTAGTGCAACGTTGTGAGAAGAGTGGAAAAAGAATAGGTCTTTTCATTTTGATGATGATTACACGATGCTTAGGAATAATACACTTGTTCCTTTAATTGCCTTGTAAAACTTAGATCAATCGGTCACGGTTGTGTAAATTGCCTTCGTAAATTTGAAAATTTACGCGGCTATTGGGGGTATGTTGAGCTAAAACGAAAACCTGGCAACAGTAGTATTTCCATCAATATTTGTAAAGGAGTGGTAAATTCACTGAAAACCCATAAACAATCATTTTTTGTGCTTTTTTTCAAATTAAGGGGGGATTGTCTTTTTTTTTCGCAAAATTTACCGCTTTTTGGGAATTTTTTTGTGAAGAAAGTATACAACGGAAAACTTGTGAAACTTGGCATATAGTTTTATTTATCTGTTTACTACATACAAAAATTTTTTTAAACAATTTCATCAAAAAATCCGCCTCCCACCCCCCTCGACGCGCGATGGTCCTTTTTTGATGGTGTGCACGATTACAGCCTTCACGTTCATCCTGCAACAAAAACCCAAAAAGCATTTTACTTTAGACACATATAGCTATCGTTCGATGAAGGGAAAAAAAATTGACGATTTGGTGACGTTTTGAACTTGAAGTATCGATTTTTCGAAAAAAATTGATCGATTTTTTGTCATAAATAAAAAACTATTAAACGTATTGCTTTTTTGCTTCATCAAACGATAAAAGGATGTCAGCTGAGCATTCTGTCCAAATTTGAAGGCAATCGGTTGAATAGTTTTTGAGAAATCGTGCACACCAGTTGTGAAAAAGCTGTTTCGAGAAAAACGCGTTTAAGGGGGGATTTTTTGATGAAATTGTTTAAAAAATTTTTTTGTATGTAGTAAACAGATCAATAAAACTATATGCCAAGTTTCACAAGTTTTCCGTTGTATACTTTCTTCACAAAAAAATTCCCAAAAAGCGGTAAATTTTGCGAAAAAAAAAGACAATCCCCCCTTAATGTTAAGGGTGAAAACATTTTTTTTCTTCATAAATCAACTAAAGGGAAAGTAGGAAGTTTATTCAAGTTTTTAAAGCTGCCTTTTATTCCCTGTACGATCATTGGTTGCTGAGATATTGATGATCAAAGACAAAAGGATCTTTTTTCATTCAAAGTCGGATATCTCGGAAGAAAATTGACGTAGAGAGAGAAAAAAAAATCCAAAATGAAGCTGTATATACAAGCTAACTGACCTATGCATTGATTCAACTGAAAACAAAATTCTCGAACTTGTGGACCTTGAAAAAAAAAAACAATTTTTCTCGCGCTATTTCTTATGATTGCGCGATAACCGCAGCTCACATAAACTGTTGCCAAAAAATCTCAAAACTCGAAACTTGAAGCTTCACAATGCTTTTTTTTTCATCTCGATACGACCATTTTTCACACAGATACAGCGCTTCAAAAAACTCTAAAAAGATTGAAGACATTTTCTGTTTCTTTAAGGTAGTCCTATCGCCAGGCTTCAATACATAGGATTTTCATAATTTTTTTGAGCTTCACTAAATATATTAATAATCGTCTCTGTGAAATTTCAGGGTTGTTTATCGACCTAATTACAGAGAAAAGAAATATTAAAATTGCGTATTTTTGTGAAGGAATTCCGAGACGACGTACAAAAATTCAATTTCCGGTCGCTACAAAAGTGTATATAATAGTGGGAATCCGTCAGATTCTTGAAAATAATCAGATTTACATACTTAACACTGTTAGTAATCCAGTGCTCTCAGAAAAAAATACGCTCATTGACCTAATTTGTATGTAATATCAAGTTTAATTTGAACTTCCGGTATTGGATTTATCACCGGTTGCTATGATAAAGAGACGCGACGGCAAGGCAACAGCTGACTGTAGTCCTAACCTCGTCTCACTCATTCGAATTTCCACACATATCTCATTTTTAACCGACATATTTCGCCGACACAAATTTTCCACTCTCTTTACAAGTCGTGGCCCGAATACGATGCTTTATATTTCCCGCACCTGCCATTGTTTTCACAGATCGACGTTGAAAAGCATGGAGGTTAAACTCGCCTGGTTGAGTCAAAAGAGACGGAGATAGAACCAATATTGCCAAATATCAAACCTAGAAATACTGCGCGAATCGTTAGAATAACTATTTTTTCATTTTTCTAATTAAATGTGAACATTCATTCCAGTTAACACATGGAAAATTTAGTTATTAAATATTTTTTTGTTGCATATTTAAAAAATATAAATTGTACAAGTCCCAAGTATGATCAGTGATATGACTAGTGTGAAGCGATAGGACGACCTTAATTTTTTGGAGTAGTGTATTTATATTCGGCATCACGGTAATGATAATCGATTGGAAATATTCACAGTCATCCAAAATATCGCGCGGCACTGAACGAAAAACTACCGATGTTCGTGTGCGGAACGATCGATAAACCGGGGGCCGCGCCGGCTGCCGACACTCAAACTACAACGACGAACGATGGAAAGGCTTGAACGACATCAGGCTACATTCACAGTGTTCGAGATCGCTTTTGCCCGCTGCGCAAGCGATGCAACGGAATAACAAGCGAACTAAAGTAAACGAAAAAAAAAAAAACGTACCAATTTTATTTCGGCGTGATGAGAAAAGCAACAACGATGACAACAGAAAGAAGAAGGAAAAATCGAAAATAAGAAGAGAACGAGTAAAAACATTCGAGTCCCGTAATAATTGATCGCGCAAGAGACCACGAAGTTTTCCCATTTGCCGAACCTGAATCCTTTGTTTTGTACAGCTCGTCCATACGCGTTAAATTCCGGCATGAAAAAAAATCACGAACTCCTCCGGTTGATAATCTCTCTCTCTCTCTCTCCTTCCACTGACTTGTGCGTTACCTATTCCCCGATTCGCTTATTATTTTCCGATTGAAAAATTGCAACGCGTTTTACGTTCTGTTTCTGAAGTGACGAAAAAAAGGAAAAAAAAATATGAAAAATTTGTTCGGTTTACGATGTTGAATAAAAAAATTTTGGCGCAAAGGAAAACGAAGGAAAAAGAAAAGGGTGGCTGCGGAGCCGGCACCTCCTATCCTTTACCGTATATAAAAATCCTACGCTTTTTGTCCGCTTTATTTAGTGCTACCTCTCCCCGTGGCGCTAGTAGGTCACTGACAATATTGTCATTGCGCAGGCGCGAGGCCCGCACGACGTACTTGACCACCCCGACGCCGAATACGACTACTTTGACGTTTGGAGTTTAAGCCGCGGTGCGGAATTGATGAAATTACCGAAATTACTTATACTCGTGCGCTAATGCCGTGTGTCGTGCACGGTTGTACCTCAAGGTACCCGCATAATCCTAAAAAGGTGCATTTTTCACCATACTAGCCGATCCTCGCATTCGAAGATATGGAAAGTCTTCGAATTACATGTGTGCGTGTGTGTATATATACACAGCTCCTGCGCGCGCATCAGGATTGTTCGAGAACAACTAGCGCTGCAAGTGGCAGAGTAGGACACTACAAACAGAGGATATTTTGCGTAGCAAAAATTGTCAAAGATGCAAGTCCCCTGCTGGTCGGACATGCGTAGTGCGTTACGCGCGGTTGGACACGTCGCCGCCAGGTGGCCGCCCGCGCGATCCTTCGCGCAAGCGAAAGACCGGAAAGGGAATTTTGGCTCGTGGATCGTTCTCGAACGAGCAGTCGATACCTATTTCTCGTAGCATTTTTTTTTGTTGCTTGCAGAATTTATTTAACATTGGAAAAGAAAAATTCAGATACAACGTTATCTCGTCGCAAATATCGCGCGAGCGATCGGTTATCGATGTTTCGCCGTTTTTTCTTGGTTCGATCGCTGCGCTCGACACACGCGAGTCGCGTACGAAGAAGTTCCGGTTGTTTGGGCTGCACGTACGATCGCGAGACACTCGATCCGCGCGCCGTCCGAGTGAGAAACGACTCGGGTCGTGGTGCGTACCCGAGTCGCGAATTCGCGAGTAATCGATCGTATTCGTATCTCGGTCGGAGCTCAAAGAGAGTGCAACAGTCGCGATTTCGAATCTTTGGCGAATCCATTGGCAACGATTGAATCCCTCGGGTACGAACGAAGCGTCATCGAAGATACGGCGACAGCAACGCGGCGAGCGGAAGACGAAATGCGCGCGAAGAGTCGTTTCGTATTTACACATTGTCGCGTGCGGCCCTCTGGTGGTGAGAGACCCGCCGCGCTTGGTTCGCTTGTCCTCCGTTGGCGGCCGCGTTGGTGTCGCCCGTTCGATGGCTCCGCCCACCCCCGCCCGTACACTCTAGGCGGCGGGCTTCTCGTTTTCGGCGACGGTCGTCACGCCGGAAGCGGTCGATGTCGCGTCACCGGCGTATTCCGGTTCGCTGGCACAGGCCAGCGCCGGGAATCGCTCGAAGAGCGCTGCCCGATACTTCGGATGGCTGTGGACCAGTGCAAAGATTATTGGACAAAGATGCGACGAGGCTCAGCTTGAAATTAGCAACAAGCCAGTGGCAAATTGAGGAAGCTTCGGGGAGATCACCTGATGCCGTAAACGATCGGATTGTAGACGGCGTTGGCCTTCGCGAAGAGGGAGCCCCAGATGGTAAAGAGGGGACTGATTTTACCGGACTCGAAGACTCCGGCGTAGTTGATTACGAGGTAAGGAGTCCAAGCCATGAACCAGAGAGAGATCGTCATCAGGGCGACCTGGTGATTCGCATTGGCCATTCGTTTCTCAATATATTATCGGTCAGTCGCGTGTTGTTGTTTACCTTGGCGAGTTTGCACTCGGCGCTCGTGTTTGCGTTCTCGGATGACCTCAGCGACGCGACGTTCATTTTCTTAGCCTGTTCACGCATGTTCTTCTCGTGGGCGGACACAGCAGCGATGATGAAATAGTAGCTGTAGATGATGAGGAACAGCGGCATGTAGTAGACGAAGATACTGTATATGAGGATGTAGGACCTCGAGAGCCACTCCTTGTTGAGATAATCTGTACCACAGGCGGTCATGTTGCCCTCCGGCACGTAGCTGTAGAATTTCAAATGCTCGTATGAAAGACTGTGGTCGTGGTCGTTGGGTGCCATCATTTTGATTCGAACAAGTGCGCATGCGCATAATGATGCGCAACGCGCAACTGCGCAATGGTCGTGTTCGTTGGGTGTCATCATTTTGATACGAACAAGTGCGCATGCGCATGATGATGCGCAACTGCGCAATGAAACGAGTCAATCGTTTTGCGCATGACTCGTTACATTGCGCAGTTGCGCGCTGCGCATTATTATGGGCATGCGCACTTGTTCGTATCAAAATGACGAGACCCAACGAACACGACCAATGAAACGAGTCATTCGTTTTGCGCATGACTTGTTTTGTTACACGGTTGCGCGTTGCGCATCATTATGCGCATGCGCACTTGTTCGTATCAAAATGATGAGACCCGACAAACACTACCGGTATCTCGGTTTTCGCGACGCCGATCACGGAAAGCGCCCCGAGTCAGTTCCCCTTAATTCACTTCCCCTAGATACAGTTCCCCTAGCTCATTTCCCCTAAAATCTATTCCCCTAGGTCATTTTCCCTAAATAAAAAAAGGACAAGACAAGTGATTAATTGAGTGTGTTTGGGTTTGTTTATAACGTAACTGCATAACGTCATGCAGTTATTCACTCCATAAAAATCTCTTCGGAATCTCCTATTGTCTGGTCCTTTTTTTAATTAGGGGAAATTACATAGGGGAATAAATTTTAGGGGAACTGTATTTAGGGATCTGATTTAGGGAAACTGACTTTAGGGGAAATGAGGGGGAGCCACGGAAAGGAATATTTACCGATTCCATCCGAACATCGGGGCGAGAGTCCACAAGATGGCGAATAGCCAAATAACAGCGATTCGAAGAAGCGCACCATTAATGGTCATCGGTTTGCCCGCCAGACCCTTAACAATTACGTTGTATCTGTCGAAAGCGATCATCGTCATAGTCCAGATGGAGCCACATCCGAACAGGGAGCCAAACATAGCGTAGATCTCGCACATCAAGGGTCCGAACACCCACGTCTCGTTGTAACAGTTGATCACCTGTATCGAAGGAAAGCGATATTTTTCGCATCGAAGAAATCACCGGCGGAAGGGGGGGTGTCGGAAGTTGCGGGTATTTCGAGGATCAACTGCTCACCATGGGTGGCGCCATGGTGAACATCATGAGAAAGTCGGAGAAGGCGAGATTGATAACCAGGAGATTGCTCGGAGTGCGGAGACTCTTGGTAGAGGAGAATATGTAGACGACCATTCCGTTGCCAGTGACGGATACGAAGCCCAGGCAACAGATGACGAAGCCGAGAATCGAGTGCCACAGAGGATTCATCGGGGGAAATTGATACCAATGCGGGTCGATCATGTGGAGCATCTCCGGCGGGACTTTGTCCACGACGGTCTGGTTACCGAATCCGCCGCCACCACCGTACGCTGCGTAACTCGGTCCCGACATTGCTGACATGTTTTAGTTTTTTTTTCTTGTCCAAACTGAAACCAACGGGTGACCAGGCTTGCGAAATTTGTAATGAAAAAGTAATGCACTATTCATTGATTTTTTAATGGGCAATGAGAAAATATTTCATTACCCATTACATTTTATTTTGTAATGTAAACAATTTTCGTTACTCATTACATTGGATTTTGTAATGGAAAAAATGTCCATTATTCATTACGTTATATTTTGTATTGTAAAAAAATTCCATTACTCATTACGGTACATTTTGTAATGGGAAACATTTGCATTACAAAATGCAATGTAATGGGTAATGGATATTTTTTTACATTACAAAGTGTAATGGAATTTGTTCACATTACTAATGCACTGAGAAAAAAACCAATTGAATCAACAAAATATAATGGTTGATTCAAATAAATGTCTGATCGCGGAGTGCCACCGATATATGAGATTGTTACAATACTATAAAATATTGGAAAATGTGATTGATAATATGTGATAACATATTATTTTATATGAAAATCTCTTCTGTTCTGTGAATATCTACATTATCCGCAAAATAAAATTATATTCTATTGAAATCATTCCATACACAATCCGTAGATGTATGGATGAAATAATTAAGTGCTTGCTACAACATTATTTCGTACAAAAATATAATCAATCGAATTAATTATTTCTTTACTACATCGAAACGAATATGCCATGAGACGTAAGGTTTTCAATTTGTTTTAAATCTTAAATAAAAAGTGAGCATTAGAATGATCATCCACGATAATAGTGGAGAGAATATCAGATATCCAATGAAATATCCATGGAGAGAATATCACATATTCAACTGATAAGACCAGATGCTACACTTTGATCTTAGCCACAGGCCAAGAAGCGATACTCTTTAGTGTCTCCGGCGTTTAAGTAGATTTTCGGTTCGCGCTACGAGCGCGCGTGCGGCTTCTAGCGGTTACTCCGAGAACTACGGGTTTCCTCACACTTATAATTTCGCTGGCGCTCGGCCACCATTTGGTCGAATTTTTTCAACCAAATGCACAAGAAACAAATTTTATTTTCGCATTATTTTTTAACCAATTCAGACATTTGCTTAATATTTTTCAATCAAAATAAAATATTAATATTTTAACGAATAATGTACTTGAAAATCAATATCGGATATGGTGAAAAAAATAGAATAACATATTTAGTCAATAGAAACTTTATCTGAATCAAACGAGCGAAATTCAATTTTTCTTGTGTACCCGAATCAACAATATTCATGTTATGAATTGAAACGCTTTTTTTGTTCGTTCCAGAAAATGCATTTAAAACTATATAATTTGTTCGCGATAATTTTTTAGATACTTTCAATAATATATTGTTCGCGGCTAACAATATATCTTTTGAATGAAAAAAAAAACTTTTAATTTTATCATGTTATTGAAGTTAATAGCGTTTTGTTTGGACTAATAAATCTGATTATTTACACCAACAATTTTACAATGGAATCAACGAAATTTCATTCAATAACACCAATGATATTCGCTCAATGATTTTTTTCTCAGTGTGTAATGAAAAAATCTCCATTACTTATTACAAGATAATATGGATTATTATTCGTTTCCCATCGGGTCGGATCGACCCAGTGCAAAAACCGCTGCCTCTGATGGGAAACGAATAATAATCCTCATTACATTGTAATGAGTGCTGGAGATTTTTTCCATTGCATTGCATTAGTAATGTGAAAAAAATCCATTACCCACTACCTTATATTTTGTATTATAAAAAAATGTCATTGCTCATTACATTACATTGCGTAAAGTAAAGAAAAAAATGAGTACATTACACTACTCATTACTTTGTATTGTAATGTAAAATATTTCCATTACCCATTCCATTGGACTTTGTAATGTCAAAATTCCATTACCCATTACATTGTAATGGGTAATGAAAATATTTCACATTACAAAATGTAATGTAATGAGAAATGGAATTTTTTTACATTACAAATTCCAATGTAATGAGTAACGTAATGAAAATGTAAAGTAATGACTAATGAAACCGCTAATGCCCTACAAAAAGTAACGCATTATTTGCAACCCTGCGGGTGCCAACGAAGACTATCTTTTGCCAATTGAAACGTTCGACAGTAGCGACACGCTCTCATCGCCGTTCGAAGCGCGAGAAGGCTCCTTGATTTTCTCCAGCCCCCTGACACTGGTAGATAAATGATGTTCGCAAAATGTCCTTGCCGCACTGTGGCGCTAGTAGTCGTGTGACAGGTATGCATATATACGTATGTTGCGCCGGTGTTTCGAATATTTTACATAAATAAAAGTCTATTGTTATATTCAGAATGATTTTCCGTTCGAGCACAATAAATAACGCCGCAATAACGATAACAGGCGAAAGCCACGAAAGTATCGAATCGTTCAGCTTATCGGAGTATTTAGAGCCGAAGGCTGTCACATAACAGCCAACGCCAGGTAGTGGCGATTTCAAGAACTAAAAAGCCGGGACAAAACGCGTTTCCGTTTATCGTATAGGAATAGTAGGCCAGTGTCAGGGGGCTGATTTTCTCGTTCTTCGAGGTGGCTACCGCGCACCATCGCGAACGTCTCTTTGCCTCTCCGAGCTAGTCTACAGCTTACCTTCACTCGGAGAAAATCGTTGTCTTCAACGACCTATTCCAAGCGCGTTACGATAGATGCGAGTATCGCGCGACGTTGCGACGATCGTCGTAATGACGCAAGTAGGATGGAACCGCGAGGGTTTGCAAAATGTTGACGTTTCTTGTTGTTGTTTTGCAAGTTGCAAGAGGAATTTAACAAAGGATAGGTAGGCTATGTTGGTGTACGTGGCTTGGACCACTGTCGGATGCGGCTCGAAGCTACAGCCTCGCAGTTCCGCTTAAATATGCACCGTCTCCAGGACGAAGCAACCCTCATATGTACCCAAGTACCCCTTCCATTTCTCACGTAGAACGCCCCCCATTGGCGGGGCAGGGTTTGCCTTTCTAAGTCGCCAAACAGTCTTAAGATGCCGCTTATCGAGTTATCGAGGATTTGAGAAATACCTTGTACGCGAAGACTGCTTGCCGACAAACCGAAGCCCCGCGTCTGCTACTCTCGCGCACACGCCTGTAAACACGGCTACTCGCAACCTAAGAAAGCCCTCGTCCTCTTTCTTTCTCCCCTTGTCTCTTCATTCCTCTCTCGACACTCATTTTCTCGCTCCCGGATTTTCGCCTGTCGATTTTTACCTCGCGCGCGCGTCCACGTGACTTCCGAAAAAACGCTCGTCCCACGTGCTTTCGACAGTTGCTTTTGGAATAAAGGGGCTACATCAACCTAGAGGCGTGAAAAACTGTTTCTCATCGTATGTCTCCTGTACATTTGGAAACAATCCATCGAGTGATTCTCGAAAACTATCATGTCCAATGGTGAAAAGAGCGTTTCGAGAAAAACCCGATCAAAGTTTCGAGTATACTGAGAAAAAGAAATCATAGATCCAATATCATTGGGGTTATTGAATGAAATTTTGTTGATTCAATTGTGAAATTGTTGGTGTAAATAATCGTACTTATTAGTCCAAACAAAACGTTAATGACTTTAATGACATGATAAAATTTTAAGTTTTTTTTTTCATTCAAAATATATATTGTTAGCCGAGAACAATATATTATTGAAACTATCCAAAAAATTATCGCGAACGAATTATATCGTTTTGAATGCATTTTCTGGAACGAACAAAAAAAGCGTTTCAATTCATAACATGAATATTGTTGATTCGAGTACACAAGAAAAATTGAATTTCGCTCGTTTGATTCAGATAAAGTTTCTGTTGAGTAAATATGTTATTTTTTTCTCCGCATCCGATGTTGATTTTCAAGTACATTACTCGTTAAAATATTAATATTTTAGTTTGATTGAAAGATATTAAGCAAATGTCTGAATTGGTGAAAAAATTATGCGAAAATAAAATTTGTTTCTTGCGCATTTGGTTGAAAAAATTCAACCAAGTCATGGCCGAGCGCTATGGAAATTATAAGTTTGAGGAAACCCGTAGTTCTCGGAGTAACCGCTAGAAGCCGTACGCGCGCTCGTTTCTCGTAAGCGTAGCGCGAACCGAAATTGTACTTAAGGGGGTCGTCTAGTGTGTCAGATCAAAAAAAGAGAAAACGGCCTTACATGACTTCTGTGAAGAAGAGGAAGGTGTACTCTATGGTCCAAGCATAGCAGATTGATGGTAAGACCATTTTTTATTATGAATTATATACAACAACTTTCAAACGCGTTTTTCCCAAAGCGATTTTTTCAAACTGCTGCCATATCTCAAAAACTATTCTATTGATTCTGCTCAAATTTATACAGCATCTTTAGTACATATATAACTACAATTCAAACTAAAATAAATGAGATTGCTTCGTTAGTTTTCTTTTTATCAGCTATTAGACTCCGAAAAAAATACGAAAAATTGATTTTCTTTTTCTAAAGAGTAAAAAAAAAATTTGAAATTCTAACTTCATTCCAGTTCCATGTAAAGGCCCATGTCTCACGATTAAAGTTGCGTTAGGTTTTTTGTTAATTTCAGATAAGCAGAACGGCGGGAAATATGGCAGCAGTGGAGCACCTCTTTTTATACATGTGTTCCTGTTCGGCGGTGTATCTCCGACTATATTCTATATAATGACTTCAAAAAATTCACAAAATTTGTTTAAATGTTAATAAAAATGATATACAATTTATACATTACTTTATTTCAATGGTTTGTCAAAAAAAAATCCCCAAAAAAGCTTTAAAAAACGGCCTTCACACTAGACGATCCCGTTAAACGCCACAGAAACTCTTAAGGCAGGATTCTACTTTGAAACCATGAAAAAAACGCTATTTTCGTGAATTTTTCTGGCGGCTAAATACGAAAAAAAACGCATTTTTTTTCGTATTTTAGCCGCCATTTTGTTAATTTTGCACGTATATAAAATATTCTAGGTAGGTCGGTTCCTGAAGACATACTGAACATGAAACTATTTGATTTTTTTGTTTCAGACCATCCGTCGGGAAGATTTCACGACCACGGCAACGGTACCTGCTTTTTGAGGCGTTGGCTTTAAACATATTTTACGTGTACAAAAAATGAATAAAATACATTTAAAAATTTTTTTTATGTACTTAAAGAGTGTATTTATTGAACAGTTTAAACCCCATATCGATATCTTTAATAGTATTCTCAGAAAAAAATCACGAAAATAGCGTTTTTTTCATGGTTTCAAAGTAGAATCCTGCCTTAAGGGAGACTTTGTCCTTGGAGTGCCATATTTCAGGTGTTTACATTTTATTTTTTTTAAAGCAAACGAGTAAAGCTTTTTGAGTGCGGTTTTTTTCTTGCTTTTATTCATGATATACAGAACGTTAAATTTTTTTTTTTGAAAAAAAAAAACCCAAAATGGCGGCCGTTGCAGCTTCGCGAAAACAGGTCCTTAATTCGCGGGACGTAAACGGCTGACATCACTGCCCCCTTTTTGTTGATCTGAAACACAAATTCAAAGCATATTATCAATCTGTGACCCTTTGGTCATGGAATGACGGATGGCTTTTTCGTTTAGCACAAATTTCGGAAAATGGTGGCAATTTAAAAAAAATCGAATTTTCGCGTTTTTTTTCGCATAAAAAGATAAATAATAAATGCAAAAATGTATCTATCGAAAAAACGATCCGTCATTCCGTGAAGACATATTTTCGGAGTATGCTCTCCAAACTTCAGGTCGATATGTTAATTACAGCGGTCAGGAGAATGTCAGCCATTTTTAAAAACGCGTATTCGAGAAAAACGCGTTTAAAGTTTTGTAATGTGTTTACACAAATGTGTTTATAATTATCGCTAATCGGCAATGCCTGGCACAAAGGACAAAGTCTCCGTTAAATAAAGGACCCCCTTCTATTTTTTTTATGAACGAAGAAAATTTTCCATGAAAATCGGAAATAAAATTCGCTGGTCCGCCATTTTTTTTAGATATCGAAATTCCCCTACGTGATGCTGTAAGCCTATATTCCTAGTTTCTAAATATATTTTCATTTTATTTTTTTCAAATGAACCGTATGGCTTAATCGCTGTCAACCGCCGAGCAGCAATTTCGTCGGAGTGTCCTCTTGGAAGCGGCGTACACCGCAAACTATACTTTAGATTCGAGTACAAAAATTTGTCTACAGTCTTCTATATGTATATATTGACTATGAATATTAATAAAAAAAATCCCATTGATCGTTTGCTTGTAAATAATTGCGAAAAATACACCCTCGTACCGCGCACGAACCGTGGTGTGGTGCCCCAATATGGTTTCTTCATCAAGCCAACGTGTGACGTTTCTTGGATGTCTCGAGTATTGGCAAAGGATTACAAAAGCTTCAATTATTATTCAATATCGATGATTCAATTAACGTGGAGAGCTTCTCAACTTTGCTCTTGCATACATTTTCTACCAATTGAAAATAAAATCTGTCACGGACGGCCGAATGTCGAGTAGATATATATGTTTTTCTCCAAACGGAACTTTCGAAATTCAAACTATAGCGTATGTGCTTGTCATGTATAACTTAATTACTTATTTAACTAATTTTGTTACTGGTAATTTTTATTCCATATATTATTATCCGCATTAAGGCCTTATATACGCGATTTCGCCGATTTTCGAAGGTCTTCGAACTTCTCTAGACAAGGTTAAAAAAAATAACGCATATATTGACAACATTTTTTTTACTGATCATTTATGCACATGGTTAAGTATATGTAAAAAAAATAGGAAATATAAACAAATGACGGAGATATAACATAATAAAGCAATGTATTTTTTTTTGCGCGCGCGTTGATGGTGAAAGTTCTCGGCATCGATGTGGGTGTCTGAAAAAAAATGAACATGTTTATAATTTCATAATGAATGTATCTTCAGTGTGAACCAACAATATTATTAAAACAATTATAATAATAAAAATTCGAAACTTAAAATTTTTTTACCCAATTTTCTGTGGTTATTTTATTTTTTATATGTTTTTCTGTCATTAAAATTTTTGTTTCTGTGGTTCACACGATAGGTGATGATACTAAGAACATGTTGTAAAAATTTCAAAGCGATCTGAACCTTCGTTCAAGAGTTAGAACTTTCACAAGGTTCAAAAAAGTGAATCGTGGAAAAACGGCTTTGAAGTTTGAGGTCGGGCGCGCCATGCGGTATCTATTGTCGATGCAATCTTACCTCATTTAAGGGGTCAGTCCACGTTGAAAATTTCAAAAAATCGAAAGCAAGCAAGACTTGAAGTAATCGACGATGATGAGCAACCAGAAGGGATTTTGTACGGTGCAGGATATGCCGATTGAGTTTAGGTAAGAGTTTTTCATAGTATAAACCCCAAACGCATTTTTCTCGAAACAACGTTTTCAAAATCTAGTTCCATCGTATCTCTAAAACTAATAAACCGATTCACTTGAAATTTGAACCACATATTGTAAACATGATTCGCAACAAGATGACCCTCGATGGATTAAATTTTTTATTTTTACTCTTTTTTTTCGGAAAAACTTTGAAAAAAGCGTTTTTCTACTTTTTCCGTTTTTCATCTGCCATTTTTTTATTTTTTGGTAAAACTTTATATCCTAGGGTCATTTTGTAGCTGGTGTCATACTGAATCTAATGGACTTTGATTTTTTTGTTTCAGACAGGCCGTTGCCGAGTTGTGATGGAGCTACCTAGCCCACCTATTTTTGAGGCGTTACGTTAAACTATAGTTTTTGTACTTAAAAATGAATAGAAATGAATAAAAATTAGTTTAATTGTATTCCAAGACTTTATTTTTTTTATTGGTTTTTTCCTTAGGTACACGCTTTTCGCGTTTGTTACCCTATTCTTTCCCATATGACCGTTCTTTACTCCTTTTTGTCTCCATCTTTCTCCCTGTTCCCCCTGTTGCGGCCGCAGCCGACTTCCCCCTCTGTATTATATTCATCATGACATTTCTGTTATGGGTATAGGGAAACTGCGGAAAACCTATACCACAATACAGCCGGCCATCGAGTTCGCCCCCCAGTCGTGGAACTAGTCTTATTTCGCCGCGAAATGCCGAAGAAAAACATTTCACGACGAAATGTACGCGACTGGGATTCGAACCCGGGACCTCCCGGTCCGCTGGTTTAGTGGCGAGCACGCTAACCACTAGACCATCGCACCAGTTTCCAAGACTTTATTTATTAAGCCCAACAACTTTTATGTTCATATCTTTTATAAAATCCTGAAAAAAAATCGCGAAAATTGCCTTTTTTCGTGGCTCCAAAGTGGACTGGCCCCTTAATAGCTTTACAGAATTTTTCAATTCTGTAAAACTAAACTGGTTTGTGACATCGGGAAGGCCAAAGTTGTACCGAATGGGCAGCAAGTTTGTCGCTACGTCGATGGCCCTTTTTTCACCAACGCGTCTTTGCATCGAATCGCCTCTCGCGGTCAGCCCCCTGACACTGGTAGATAAATGCTGTTCGCAAAATGTCCCTGCAGCACTGTGGCGCTAGTAGTCGTGTGACAGGCATGCATATATATGTATGTTGCGCCGGTGTTTCGAATATTTTACATAAATAAAAGTCTCTTGTTATATTTGGGATGATTTTCCGTTCTAATGATTTTCCGTTCGAGCACAATAAATAACGTCGCAATAACGATAACAGGCGAAAGCCACGAAAGTATCGAATCGTTCAGCTTATCGGAGTATTTAGAGCCGAAGGCTGTCACGCTGCCAACGCTGGGTAGTGGCGATTTCAAGAACTAAAAAGCCGTGACAAAACGCGTTTCCGTTTATCGTATAGGAATAGTAGGCCAGTGTCAGGGGGCTGCTTGCGGTGAAGCCTGTTTTTAAGAGTTGGCGCGCTAACTGGTGCGATGGTCTAGTGGGTAGCGTGCTCGCCACTAAACCAGCGGACCGGGAGGTCCCGGGTTCGAATCCCAGTCGCGTACATTTCGTCGTGAAATGTTTTTCTTCGGCATTTCGCGGCGAAATAAGACTAGTTCCACGACTGGGGGGCGAACTCGATGACCGGCTGTATTGGTATAGGTTTTCCGCAGTTTCCCTATACCCATGACAGAAATGTCATGATGAATATAATACAGAGGCGGAAGTTGGCTGTGGTCGCAACAGGGGGAAACAGGGAGAAAGTTGGAGACAAAAAAGGAGTAAACAGTAGAGGAAAGAACGGTCATAATGATGGGAAAGAATAGGTAACAAACGCGAAAAGCGTGTACCTAAGGAAAAAACCAATAAAAAAAAGTTGGCGCGCTCTCGCGAGGGCGCGCTGTCGTATCGAAATACGAGCCTCAAACGGCGCCGCGGGGCGGGAGGGGAGGGGGCGCTTTGACGTTTCTCCGTTGAGAGCTTCACGGCTCGTTTCGCGTATCGGTTTGTTTATCAATTTCACGTCAAATGGAAAACGGTACTGTCCCGATGGAGAACAATTGCGTGAAAATTGTTTGTCCTCGTGCGGACGAGCTCAGCGTCATTGTGAACAACGTGAGGTGCGAGGAGTGCGGCTTGTCCTTCAGCAACGAGCCCCGTCTCCGTATGCACGTGCTGAAAATTCACGAGCACAAGAATCTGAAGAAAAACGTCAAGGAGGACGTGCGTTACCACTGTCCCGAGATTATGTGCGTTTACGCCCTCAAATCTCAGCGTTACTTCGCGACGATGAAGTATCTCAAACAGGTTCGTCACAAACGATCCCCCCCCCCCGCAATCTCGATAAACAATAAATTTTGAGGTTAGCAATAGACAGCGGCTAGGTGAAAAATCAAACATCCGCACTTTGTTCAAAGTCCGTCCCCAGGGGCCGCTTCCGGCGCTCCCGCGACATCGACTGCTTGTCCATCCTTTTTCAGACTCATTCGTTTCTCCTTTGCCTCTTTGTTCCTTCTTACAGCACTACTTGAAGGTACACGCGGCGAAGAAATTCGCATGTACTCGGTGCGACAAGAGTTTCTCTACGGAGGCTGCGAGGCTGGCGCATCTCAGGATCTGCGGAGTACGATTCGCGTGCGATTGTCTGCGGATCTTCGGCACTTACGAGGCCCTGTTGACGCACGGAAAGCGAGCGGGTCACGCGATAGACGAAAAGTACAAGAAGACACTGGCGTAAGGATCCTTTTTGCGTACGAATAGAAAATCATTCGACGTTCCCAAGAAGCTATTAGGTGTACAACTTGGTTCGGTTCGTTTTCAAAAGATGGCTCTAGGTGCTATAAATGGTTGACGGCAACAGCTGATTTTTACTGTATCGTGAAGTATCAACATCTCTTAACCAAATATCGTTTACAGACCTTTGAGTTTTGCGCATCGAGTCTAAATTTTACCGCGGTGAAAATGTCGAATTTCGTCCCAAATAAGCACCATTTGCGGGAAGTGTTGATTTTCTGTTTCAATTGGAAGAAAAGTGCAGCTGAAGCCCACCGAATGCTTGTGGGACCATCGCGGGAGACTTCTACAGGCAACATTCGATCCGTTTAAAGCGAACTATAGCCGAAAAACGTCCAGAATATGCGACCAGACACGAGTCCATAATCTTTCAACATGACAACGCTCGGCCTCATGTTGCTATTGTGGTTAAACCGTAGTGCAATTTTTTTTCTCGAAAAACTCCGATTTTTTCCGAATTTTTCTATGAATTGGAACAAATATGAAGAATTCGGAGTTTTGCGGATTTTTACGCAAACATCCGAGTTTCTCCGAATTTCTCCGAATTTCTCCGAATATTTCATCATTTTAATTACGATCACGGGAAAATCTCGGAAATGATATGAAATAAAAAATATAGATAGAAGATGAATTTTTACTTTTTGTTTGCTCAAATTATACTTCCTCCGGTTATCAAGTAACGCAAACTAACAAAATGAAAATGCATGATCACCTGTTCATCAGTTATATTTATTAATAAAAAAAGTACAATATTTTAATTATTAATTAATATCTTTTGCTATTTTTACTTATTGTTTTTCTCATGAAAAATACTTTGATTCTTTGTTCTTACATAGAAAAATACTTTGTTTTTACCGAAAATGCGTTTTTTGTTTGTTGATTCTTAAAAAATAAATGATTCCTTCTTCTTGGTTTAACTAGAAAAAATTGGTTCTTGGTTTATTTTTTTTGACTGGTTCTTTTTTCTCGGTTTTATTATTTTTCAATTGGTTCTTTCTTCTTGGTTTAATTGTAAAAAAAATTGGTTCTATGGGTGTTTTATAAATTTACAATAAAAAAAAAGTTGTTCTGAACCGAAACGATTTTTTGTAGACGCAACCGACTAGAATCTCATTTTTTTTCATGTTTAAATTTTCTCCGAATATCTCCGCAGTCGTTCACTCAGATCATAGAAAAAAGGGAAATTTCCGGAAAAAAATCACAATAATAAGTTTCTTTTTTACGAAAATCTCATTTGTTTTCATCTTTAACTTTTCTCCGAATATCTCCGCAGCCGTCCACTCAGGTCATAGGAAAAAGAGAAATTTACGGGAAAAGAATGAGAAATCATGAATTTTCAGTAAAAAAAATATGTTTTTGGGAAGTAGACCAGTACTTGACTCTCTTAAATAATATTTTCTCCGAAAATCTCAAATATGACTAAAAATTTGGAGAAAAATTTGCATTAGGACGTCACAACAGGGTATCAAAAATTGGCTCGATTAATTCTCGGCTTGAAAAGATGAACGCTTCTTCCGCGACGGAATTCATAAATTACCAGAAAGATGGGAAAAAATAGTGGCTAGCGATGGACAATATTTCGATTAATGTATTAATTCATTTTATCATTCAAATAAGTGCGTATTTTAAGGTGTTTCGGTACAAAAGTGAAAATGTTAAGATATTGATCAAATTTGGTGATAATGTTCTTCAACATTAAGTGCGAAAACACCCATTTTTTAAAAATTTTCTTCTACTTAGTTATCGAGTAATTAAGCATTAAAGCAGATTTCTTATGCCCGCAATGTATACCTATATATATATATATATATATATATATATATATATATATATATATATATATATATATATATATATGGAAACGCTATGTCAACTTTCTCGATAACTGTGCAGAAGAGAAATCCGAAAAAATTTGTATTGTCAAATTCGGCACTAAAGAATATGTTCACCAAATTTTATAAAATTCCGAACTTTTTGAAATTTGTTATGTTTTTAACATTGTACCGCCGAATTAAGTTGTACACCCAATAAATCAAGGCCGTTCTTTTCGTCTCAAATTCACAGTCGCAACCGACGAGCCAAGAGTCCGCCAATGGCCGTAGCGACGTTGCGTTCTGCGCCCGAGTTGGCCTCGTCCCGGCGTGGAAACAAGCCCGTGTCGATACTGCCGAACCGTACCGATCGTTCGTATCCGGGGGCAACGAGGACGAGTCTGGACGCGGCCGTGCAGACGGACGAGGTCAAGCGTCCCCGTCGGATTCCACCGGGTAGCCCGACAAAGTCGTGGAAGCGTCGAGAGTCGCGCGAGACCCAAACGAGCCCGTCCTCGCGGGAGAAACGCGCTCGGAAAACGGCCGAGACCCAAACTCTCCGGGGCAACGGGGTGCGGACGAGCGGGCTCAATTCCGCGGCTGTGGTCGACGAGTCGACAATGACGACGAGGACTCGAACGAGGAGGAAGGTCGAGCGAGTTTCGTTCGTCAAGGAGCTCGCGTTGCACGAGAATTTCACGCCGGAAAATTTGTTCCCAACGAGCCCGTTGGCGCTGCGCCACGACGTTGCGCTGCAAGATTTTTGGGAGGAGAAGAACGCGATGGGCACGCAAACGAGCCCCGAGAAGGACTTGCTCGAGGCGCTCAGCGAGAGCGCGACGGTCACCCAAACCGTTCTCGCTTCCGCCTTTTACAATCACGTGCAAGACAATTGCTCGAGCATGGTCGAGAATTCGTGTTACTCGTTCGAAACGGGGAATCGCGTCTCGAGATCCGATCCGATGCTGACGATCGGCGAAAGTTTCGCCGATCGTTGCAGCAGCAGCGAGACGCAAACCGAACTCGCGAACCGGCGAGACGACATGTTGGACGCCAACGAGGCGAGAAACTTTGCCCTCAGCTCGAACAACGAGACTCAAACGACCGAGAACTTTGACGACATCGAACAACTGCTATACAGCAACACGTGCACACAAACTTGCAACGACATACTGCCCTCGGATCTTGGACTGTCGGACATACAGACGCAAACCGCTTGGCCCGAGCTCGACGCTGATACGACAATCTCCGCCGAGACCCAAACCAACGACTGTGCCAACGAAGCCACCGGACTCGAGTCCCCAAACTCACGCAGATCCTGGCTCAATACCCGCATCAGCCATACCGAGACGCAGACCGATCTTCTCAGCATATTCGACGATGAATTCGTCTAGTCAACGCTCCTAAGGCAAAACATTCTCAATCCCAGCCTCGGGACGATTCGTTTCGCGCGGAACATTTTGTCCACTTTTCTCGTTTCCCTGCGTCCATCGGGAGTAACGGGGCCAAAATATTTCAATGACGGCAAAGAAGATGGAAAAGCGTTGGTCTTCGTATTTCGCGAGGGGCGAAATAAATTAACCCTTGGGGATTACACGATACTTTGTGTTCCGTCTTTGCCCACTTTCTTTTCTTTTTTTCACCGCGACGAAAGCTCCGTGTGATAATCGGAGCTTTCTCCACGAAGAAAGTGCGCACTCGTGTGCGTTTTTTAAGGCGGGATATACATTTGCAACGATCGGAAAATCGATTTCTTTTTTGCTTTAAACGATAGGACTATATGGGGCATTCCATACCAATTCGACCCCTCAAATCTGGTTCCCGATTTTTCCTATCATCACTCTCAGTCTATGAAGCAATTACAATTTTTTCAGATTTTTCACAATAAATACGAGCGAGTCATGAATTTTTGAATTTTTTTTTTGAACAGCTCGATGGCCGTAATCGAAAATTCTGAAAAAATTCCCAAAAATACAATGTCGGATATAAAAAATGTTGGTGTGAAATTCATAATGTCTGGGATTTTGCTTCAACTCGTTTTTTAGCTTTTTGAGCAAAACAAATAAGAAGCAGAGGTAAATTTACTGCAGAGTGTTGCTCGAAATTTTGTATGCATAATACCAGATTAAAAAAAAAATTCTCCGATTTTTCTAGTGTATTTTGTAATTTTTTTTTATCATGGTTGACAAAAACCCTAATTAGTGGTTGAAGCAAAAGCCCAGAAATGATGAATTTTACACCAACATTTTTTATATCTGACACTGTATTTTTGGGACTTTTTTCAGATTTTTCGATTACGGCCATTGAGGTGTTCAAAAAAAAAAATTCAAAAATTCATGACGCGCTTAAATTTATTTTGAAAAATCTGAAAAAAATTGTAATTGCTTGATAGCGTGAGAGTAATGATAGGAAAAATCGGGAACCAGATTTGAGGGGTCCAGGGTCAGACCCAGGTCGAATTGGTACGGAATGCCCCATATGTAGAATATTTTCCCAGTTTCAAAGCGAAATTCGAAAAACTTCAAACGTTACAGCCTGTCAACGATGCGTTTTTCTCATAACTGCATTATCGAAATTGGTGTGCAGGATTACTCAAAAACTATTAAGGGGCCAGTCCACTTTGAAAATTTCACAAAATCGAAAGCAAGACTTGAAGAAATCAACGATGATGCGCAATCAGAAGGGATTTTGTACGGTGCAAGAATTGCCGATTGAGTTTAGGTAAGAGTATTCATAGTGTAAACTTTAAACGCGTTTTGCTCGAAACGTTTTCAAAATCTAGCTCCATCGTATCTCTAAAATAAACCGATTCTCTTGAAATTTGAACCACATTCTAAACATTATTCGCAACAAGATGACCCTCGATGGTTTTAATATTTTTATTTTTACGGTTTTTTTTGCCAAAAACTGCGAAAAAAACGAGTTTTTTTTACTTTTTTTTTCGTTTTTCATCTGCCATTTTTTTATTTTTGGATAAAACTATATATCCGAGGGTCATTTTGTAGCTGGTGTCATACTGAATCTAATGGACTTTGATTTTTTCGTTTCAGACAAGCCGTTGCCGAGCTGTGATGGAGCTACCTAACCCACCTATTTTTGAGGCGTTACGTTAAACTATAGTTTTTGTACTTAAAAATGAATAAAAATGAATTAAAATGTATTTCAAGACTTTATCAAGCCCAACAACTTTTATATTCATATATTTTATAAAATCCTCAAAAAAATCGCGAAAATAGCCTTTTTCGTGACTCCAAAGTGGACTGGCCCCTTAAGCCGATTGAGTTGAAACTTGGTAGAAATATTGATAATATGGTACCTTGTAGTTGACGAAAAATGTTTTTAAAAAATTGGTAAAAAACTACTTTTTAATCAACATTTTACGGAAATGTTGATTTTTTTTGTAAATGCCATTTTCTTCATTTTAGTTACCGTAACATAGAAATTATGCATGTTCTGACTGAAAAAATGTTTGAACTTTTTTGCAAATCAAAGTCTACGGGAAGCTAGACTGCACGCCGATTCGCAACTCCCGCGGCGACCTTGCTGTAACACTCTACCACAGCTCTGCCACTTTGATGATGAATTATAGAAAAAAAAATCGTTTCGTATACTTAAATATACTATTAAAGTATACCTAAAGTTTCATAATTGTAGAATAATTATTTCTTAGTTAGAAAAATCCATCAATATTGCTTATTTTTTCCTGTCTAAATGTATATCCCGCCTTGAACGAATGAAGGGGAAAGGACAAAAAAACGTTAGGTATCTGAAGAAGCGCCAATATTTTTACACGGCAATAGTACGTACCGGGCTTTATAAATAATTTTCCATGTCCTATCGATACGCGACCACTTTAGGCTTCGCCCCCCCCCCCCCCTCCCGCCGTCGGTTCGATCGGCAAAACTCGGTTTGGTTTAAGGCCTTAGGCCACAGTCACGGGTATAAAATCATGTGCGAATTTAACAATTTTTTCGTATGCAAAAGTGATTCACTCAAAATGAATTACACATCTATTCAGTATGAATATCAAGCTGTTAGAAAAAATATATTTTTTTCGATGTACAAAATGGCCGACTACTAATATTTTCGTTTATCTTTTTTAGGCCCTCCGCGGCGTGACATTTAGCATCCACAATTTTTTACCTCGAACAAAAAACAAAAATTCTCGTCAATCTGCATTAGAATACCTAGAGAAGTACGTACGGAATTTAAAAAATATTGCTTTATTCAAAAGTTGTGATATTCGAACTTAAGAAATGAATTTTCAGTGAAAAATTTCGCTATAACTGCTCATAAAATGAAAAGTTTTCGATTAATCAGAAATTCCGTACGTACTTCTCTGTGAAATGCAATTAGGATCATAACTTTTAAATTTGAAGTAAATCGAGTGAAAATTGTTGAAGTTATTTGTCACGCCAATTGGAAAAAAGTTGTTTCGAGAAGTTTCGATTAAACGGCCATTTTGTACATCGAAAAAAAAAATTCCAACAGCTTGATATTCATACTAAATAGATGTGCAATTAATTCTATGAGTGAATCACTTTTTCATACGAAAAAGATTGTTAAATTCGCACATGATTTTATACCCGTTACTGTGGCCTAAGGCCTTGAAGTTTGTCAACTTTGAGTGCGTTACATTGCGAATATGTTTACCGTACGTAGAGGGCCGATGCCGTCGGAGGTACAAAAGTATAACAAAATAAATGACGAATCTCTCGAGTCGAAAGGAAGAAAAGAAAAAGCCGAAACGTTTCACCGGACGATCGTTGGTGGGCTTTTTCGTTTTGTCTTCCTTCTTTCCCGTTGTTACAGCCGAAGCTGTAAGAAGCGATTTGTTCAGGAACTTGATCTTGGGAATTGGGAAGGTGAGGAGGGCACGCGTGTACACAAATGATTCTCGAGGTTAGCCGCACTGAGCGATGCGCGGGGAGGGGGGGGGGGGGGTGTTTACAAAGCCGGTCCAGCGGCGTTTTCTTCCTCAAAGTCCGGCAAAGAGTCTTTGGTTCTGTCCTCTGTTCCGTCGACGTTCTCCAGCGCGGACGCCATCGCCTTGAGATTGTTCACACCCGACATCAATTGCCTGCGGGCAAGTACGGCCACGTAATTTCGCAACAATTTCAAATTCGCGTTTGTTTGGATTTTTGGCAATGATTTTGTCGTAGATCGATCAATTTTTCAATGAAAAAAATTATATAAACTTGGCGAGACGAGAAGATTAAATCCCGACGTGCTGCCGCCGTCGCCACCGCGATACTCTCTCGGGGTGGGGGTCAAAATGTCGAATAACCAAACATAGAACGACAAAGATTTCGAAATGACTGAATTATGAACTCTCAAAATACCGAATGTTAAATTATTCGAAATTTTATCCTTTGACCGATGTCGAAATCGAATAACTATTATACCAAAGGATTATTTATTCGAGAACATATATTACAGATTCGAACAATCTACAACATTCATATCTCCGAAATAGAAAAATTTTCGTTATTTGGACTACTCGCCATTATGGCCCATCGCTACTTTAACTGTTCGACTTTTTGGTCCTTCGCTTTAATGAATTCGAAATTGTAAACTGTCGTAATGTTTACCATTCGACGATTTGACGTCTCGAATTGTTTGGTGTATATATACAGGCGAAGCGATATTATATCTCTCATTATTTCGTTAAGGCAGTAGTCTGCTTTGCAGGCTTCAAAAAATCGATTTGAAGAAGAGGAAGGATTATTGTATGGCCCGGGGATAGCTGATTAACATCTAATTAGTGCAAGTATCCAAAAACTTATATTTTTTGGACCGAAAACTTTAAAGCCCGTTTTCTCGAGTTTTCATTTTCACAAGTTTTAGAAAACGGTGCCGGCGATAGCAAAAACAATATATGTCCGATCGAAAAAAATCAAAGTGATCTAGCTTCAGTATTAAATTATCTTCTATTTGAACTAAAAAAGTTGGACAAAAGTACTATTTAAATTACTTGTTTTGCAACTTAAAGTGAATTTTTTTTTCTTCAAAGTGCATTTTTTTTTCAAACTTCGAAAAAATTTGGAATTTCATCATTTCTTCGGTATTTTCTCAGTTCATATAGAAAAGGAACTTATAAAAACTAAAAAAAAATTTGGTTCGACTGTTTCAGATGCATCGCACGACCTCCATCACCGGCACCGATTTACAAGTGCAGACTCCAGGCGCCCCAGAAAAATCGTTACAACTTTGAAAAATTTCAATATTTTTTGATAATAAAAATTGTTTTTTAAAGCTTGAATATAATACACTATCGTCTCAAAATTTCGTTTACCGCAATCATTTCCTTCCCTTTCAAAAAAATTGCTGAAAAAACGCTTTTTTTCGGCTTCTAAAGCAGACTACTGCCGTAAATCTGATATTTGTTTTCGCTATAAATCAACTTAGAGTTTTCTGTATTTACAATTTCGATGAACTATTTTACAGAATATCATAAAATTGATCTATCTATATTGGAACGTTCGTCATGGCCGAATTCGAAATTTCGGTCATTCTGAATATTGATCGTTCGAATTTCCGATCCCCACCCCTCTCTCGTCGAAAAATATGGAAATTCAGATCGGTGGGGTAAATTGGAGTACCGACCTGAGTGAGAACTCGGCCGTGGTGGCAGCCGCCCGCAGCTCGGAGCCCAGTTCTTTGATTTTCCGTTCCGTGCCCGGGAGCCGGTAATCGGCCCCCCCGCCTGCTCCGATTGTGCTCCTCAGCTCGTGATTTTCCGAACGTAGACTCGACAACTCGGCCTGCGAAGCGAAAAAAGCGAGACAAGCTTCCCCCCCCAATTCTTCAAGCCATTGAGCCAAAAAAAAAACAAGAGAAACTCACTGTGAGCGTTTTCACTTGCTGCTTCAGTAAAACCACTGCACTTTCGGCGTTGCTCGCTCTCTTCTGCAAATAGAAAAAGCCAAACGCAATCGATCCAACGACCAGCAACGAAAAATACCGGGCAAATTACAAAAAATTTACGCAGATACGCGCCCGTGTCTCTTCTCGGCAATTTATCGGGGGGAAAAACAAAGAAACGAACAAAATCGACGTACCGTCCTCCTCTTAAGATTTACCTCGACCTGTTCCATCGCCTTTTCCAAGTGCGCCGTCTCGTCCTGGTCCGCCGCCCTCCGCGAGGCCAGTTCCGCCCTGAGCGATTCTATCCTACATCGGACGGAAGGAAAGTTTTATCTATTGATATTATTGATTATTGAAGATAAAGAGAAGAGGAAAAAATAGCCGAGTAGGGTGAGAAGAGTAAATTTAATCGTTGAAAGCGAATGGATCCGATGCAATACGTACATCATTGTTTTGTCGGTTATGTGGCGCCTGGCGATTTTCAATTCGGCCCTCAGTGTCTCGTTCTCCAATGCCAAGTGCTGCAAAGTTTAAGAAACGAGAAAAAACGAGATATCGTTGAAATTTTACATGAAAAAATCACATCTCGCAACTCGTACACATATTGGAAGATCAATTATTGTTAAATACCAAATATATACAGTTGCATGCAAAAGTGTCCGGCCAAAGATAATTTTATGATTAAGTAACGTTTAATGGATGCAAAATGGAAACACGAATATATCATCGTAAAGTTCATTTATTAGCAATCAAAATATGGAATTAAAAAATTGTTCATAACGACTAATAATTATTTGTAAGAAAAATAACACGTTTTGCTGCTTCATAAATGTCCGGCCAAATTCCAAGAAGATATGATTCGTTTTGTTTACGTTATCAGTCGCGAAATCATGTAAACATTGAGAGCTCTGTTCTTTTTGCATTGTACGATCAGTAACACTCAGTCAAGATGTCGAAGCTCGGTCTTTAGATATACGTAAAGTGGTTATCAAGTTGCACAACGAAGGAAAAGTTTCATGTGAAATAGCTAAAATTTTGGCGATTGGAAAATTGACTGTTAACGATATCTTCTATCTTCTATATAAATAAAAAAAGAAGTCCTGACTGACTGACTGACTGACTGACTGACTCATCAACGCCCAGCCCAAACCCTTGGACCTAGAAAGCTGAAATTTTGCACAAAGGTTCCCTTTATAATGTAGACAAGGAATAAGGAAGGATTTTTCGAAATTCAACCCCTAAGGGAGTTAAATTGGGGGTGAAAGTTTGTATGAAAAATCTTATTCCTTGAGTTAATATACTTGAAAACTTAACACAAATAAATTATAAAGTAAATTATAAACTTTGTCACTTTAATTTTTCCTAAACTACCCCCTAGGAGGGGATTTGGGGGTATCAAAGTTTGTATGGAAGAATTTTAACGCGCGGTTCGATTAACTCGAAACTCAGTATTTATGCTTGAGAACAAAAATAAAGAATAACGTGTATCAGGGTTTTTCGAAAATCGACCCCTAACGGGTTAAAAAGGGATAGTCATTTTTACAGGGGAGGATTTTATCGCGGGGCTTATCTTCTTTGAAACATCTTCTTTGATCTTATTTGAAACTTGACACAAATACTTGCCTATGTAATAAAGTTTGTCATTAAGGGGTTTGGGGGGGGGGGGGGTGGTTAACGGGGATTATTTACGTAACTATTTTTTTCTAATTCTCACAGGATAGAGAATAAAGAGGATTTAATATTTTCACTTTAAAGTTGCCTTCATATTTGGCATTTAAGTAGGTCATTTTCCGTCCCGTTATTAGGTTATATTATTAGGTTTTAGAGATTTTATCCTCCATCAATCATCTATCAATCCGCGCGCCGCTCCTCGGATACTATATAAGCAGTGCGAGAAGACATTGTTTACCTAGATTAACAAATGGGGTACTTTTAATCACGTTAGTATGTTCCCGTGGGATATTTTCCGACATCCACGCGGGCGAAGCCGCGGGCAAAAGCTAGTAATAAATAAATTCAAGACTACAGGTACTCTAGAAGATAAATACTGTCCTGGGAGACCTAGGAAAACAACTAATCGTGTCGATAAAGTGATCAAAAGAAAGGCTGTCGCAGACGTAAAAAAAAATGCTGCAATCATCGCACGTGAATTACGCGAAGAAAATTTGGCTGACATTAGCCAAAGTACTGTTTCACGTAGACTGACAGAAATGGGACTTTTTGGACGTGTTGGAGTTAAATAAACCGCTCATCAGTAAAAAAAATAAGAAAGCCAGATTAGAATTCGCGAAAAAATACCAGAGCTGGACTGTTGAAGATTGGAAAAAAGTGCTGTTCTCAGACGAAACTAAAATTAATTTGTTTGGAAATGATGGGAGAAGGTACGTTCGACGACCAAAAGGAACAAGAGATGATTCGCGATATCAAACCAACTGTGAAATACGGTGGAGGTAGCATTATGCTATGGGGTGCATTCTCTTGGGAAGGCGTCGGTCCAATCTTTAAAATTGAAGGCACTCTGAACTCTGCTATGTATAGAGATATTATATAAAAAGAAATGCTGCCTTATGCTCGTCAGAATATGCCACGAGGATGGATTTTTCAGCAAGATAATGATCCAAAACATCGATCACAGCTCCTTCAGCAGGTTTTTAGCAAGAAAAATATTCGAGTTGTAGAGTGGCCGAGTCAATCTCAGGACTTGAATCCCATAGAACATTTATGGCAAGAGTTAAAACTAAGAGTAGGAACTGACCATTGTGCCAATAAAGCTGCTTTGTGGGGAAAAGTTCAAGAGTGGAAAAATATCTCTCAAGATAGAATCATCAATCTTATTGAATCGTTGCCTCTCCAAGGTGCTGCCGTGATGGCTTCGAAGGGCATGGCTACCAAGTATTGATGAAAATCGTACATTGATTACCGTTTTCAATTTTTTTTGAGTTACTATATTTT
Source organism: Ophion ellenae (assembly GCA_963210295.1). Taxonomy (NCBI): domain Eukaryota; kingdom Metazoa; phylum Arthropoda; class Insecta; order Hymenoptera; family Ichneumonidae; genus Ophion; species Ophion ellenae. The sequence goes on along the minus strand of OY723397.1, from coordinate 21,306,378 downwards.
TTCCCTCTATATAGTGCTTAATTCGTACCTGGCCGGATAGTTATGAAAAAGCGAAAATTGCTATTTTGATTATAAAAAATTATAAATACCAATATACAATTTTTCAATAACACGTTTCGATTGCATACCAAAAGAACTTTACAATACGTTTGTGTTTCCAATTTGCATCTCTGAAACGTTGAATGACGTGAATGAAGATACAATTGAAATTTTTCGAAAAATTCGAGCGTTCTTTTTTTCGATGAAGCATCTTACACTCGTATCCGGTCTCTCGGGCATATCCAAGGAGGAATCGTTCTCGTTGTTCGCCGCGCCGACTCTGTTGCGTATCGGCCCGTCGTTCAAGAAGTCGGGTAGCGTTTTATTGACCCCGGCTACAATCTCGTTGGTGGGTGAATTCGCGGCTCCGACTGGATTCGCGTGAGCGGACGAGGAGTCTCTCGTAGCGGACGGCGGCAGGTCGAAGGGCAAGTTCCGCCGGTGAGCGTTTCTCGTCCCCGCTTCGGCTTGTCGCACCGGAAGCTGATTCGGCCTCGGATAAACAGGCAAATGGTGAGCGGCTGTGGCGGAAACATTACAAGTCGCTGTATCGTTGCGACTTCGTCTCTCGAGTCCGCCGGTCAGATCGAAAGGCAAATCGCGGGTGGCGCAAACGTCGCCGTCGGACCGGTCCGCCTCGTTTCTGGCGCGGCTCGTCGTCGCCGCCGTTGTCATTGTTGTGGTTGTCGTCCCTGTCGTCGTCATCATTATCGTCGATGGCGTATTTCTGTTGCCATTGCCGCAAGGTCTTTCCGAGTGAGTAATGGCAAAGTCCGGGAGATTGCCGGCGTTGTCGGCGACCGGCGGCACGCTCGACGACACCTGGTTCAAGTAACATTGCTCTATGACCAGATGATCCTGAACAAAGTCCGGCAGCTCGGTAGGATTGCAGGGATAGATGGCGTCGCCCTCGGAGGAGGAGGCGGCGGCAGGGGCCACGGACGGTCCGCCTCTCGCCGGGGAATAGACCTTGGGCCTGGCTCCTGACAAATTGTAATTGGGCCTCAGGTCCTTCCTCAGAAAGTGCTTGAAACTGAACGGGTTCTGCTCGCACCTCGCCTCCCTCGATGATTCCGGCATACCTGCGCGCACGCCGGAGGGACATTTTTTTTACGTCCCGTTACTTTCGTGCTCAATTACGCATGTACCGGAGAGAAAATATGAAAAATAAACAAACGAAAAAATGTTTTTGATTTTTTTCGCGAACCTGTCGAATGACTCGATTCGTCGTTCGCTCGTAGGTTACTATCCCGCGGTTGATTATCCACGCTCGTGGGAGGAAAGTTGGCGGTCCTGTTGTTTCCTTCGAACGACGGCGATGAGGTACCGTACTCGGTCCCTCGACGACTCGTCATCGTAATTCCTTCGGTGCGTTTTTTTTCTTCTTTTTCGCAATATCTTCTTCGGGTATATTCTAATTCCTATGTTGATAGCGACTAGGGTGCATTTGGCGTTTCAAATATCGTACGACGTAAAAACACTGCACCCGAGACGGAACAGGGGGTAAAAAATGCACACGCGCATACACACTCACGCACAGTTGCGTGTTTTCGCAAGGACGGTCTTAAATACAGGTTGGAAACTCCGGCGTTTTTTAGTGGTGGGGTAGGTCCATGGAGCCTAGATACAGGACGACACACGCGACCTCTGTAAAAATGGACCACCGAAAATAACATCAAAGATTTTCATTATGACAAATCGTTTGTTGGTCATTATTGGATCAATTGCAATCATTATTGGATATTTTTGACCTCTGGGAAAATGGCCCACTAAATTCAACATCCAAGCTTTTTATCATGACAAATCGTTTGTTGGTCATTGCTGGATCAATTGCAATCTTTGTTGGACCTTTTTTAAAGCACAGACTTGGATGTTTTTTAAAGCACAAGCATGGAGCCTAGATACCAGGAGGTTCAGCGAGGCCAGCCCCCTGACACTGGCCTACTATTCCTATACGATAAACGGAAACGCGTTTTGTCCCGGCTTTTTAGTTCTTGAAATCGCCACTACCTAGCGTTGGCTGTTATGTGACAGCCTTCGGCTCTAAATACTCCGATAAGCTGAACGATTCGATACTTTCGTGGCTTTCGCCTGTTATCGTTATTGCGACGTTATTCATTGTGCTCGAAGGGAAAATCATAAGAACGGACAATCATTCTAAATAAAACAATAGACTTTTATTTATGTAAATTATTCGAAACACCGGCGCAACATACGTATATCTGCATACCAGTCACACGACTACTAGCGCCACAGTGCGGCAAGGACATTTTGCGAACAGCATGTGTCTACCAATGTGAGGGGGCTGAGCGAGGCCTTTCAACTCGTCCCTAAAACGAGAACGAGAAATGATGGCGCTGGGGCGCTTCGGCACCTATGTGTATATAGATATACGCTAAACATGGGTACGATCTAAGACAGATCACAGATGATGTACCTAACCCTCATTCGTGTTAAGGGATAACACCACTCTAGGATTTTGGAAAGACGTTTTCTTGCCTAAAAATACTTTGGTGTTCTAAAAACAATATGCAATTGGTCCTGTATCGATTTTTTTTTATTTAAAGATTCAATTATCGATTTTGCCGCAGCGCCTCGGAGCGCGCGCCGAGTTGCTCATACAACTTTAAACGCGTTTTTCTCGAAACTACTTTTTTCAATCTCGGAAGACGGATTACTCGACCACCTTTGCATGCATTGATTTGAAATTTTGATAGCAGCTTCACAATTACATTCTCTATTGAAGTACGTGGCCGTTTTTCGATTAAATGTAAACTTTTTTTTTTATAAACAAATTACTCCGTTTTTTTGGCAAAAAATCGATTTATTTCCTTCAAAGTGCGCTATTCTTTCAAAATTTGAAAGCAAAATTCTAGGTATTCTCATAGCTAATAATATATAAATTATCATTTTTTGGTTTTTGTTTCAGGTCATATTTTACCGGAAAACCGTCCTCCCGTGAAGCTATTTGTATAAAAAAACACGTTTTTCTAGATGGGCTGTATCGCCGCCATTTTGAGTTTGAGTTTGAGATCTTTTCTCGCTTTTGCGTTTTTTTCCCGAACCGTCATGAGGAAATTATGAATCGGCCGATATTTCGAAGTTTGATGTCACGATCGGTCTGTCGTGAGGTTAGAAACTCATCCGATCAGTTTTCGACACATTTTCGGGGACGCTTTTTTCAGCGCCTTTGCATTGCCGTTGAACCTCCTGGTATGTAGGCTCCATGAGCACAAGCTTGGATGTTGAATTCGATAGGCCATTTTCACAGAAGTATATTTTTGAGAGCACAAGATGAAAAATTATGTCTAACGTGAGGTTGGCCGATTTCTTGAAGCATCAACTGTTTTGAGGCTCAATAGAAGCGCAATCGTTTGTTGGTTATGAATATGCTAATTAAGGCTGGGAATAGACGTCCGATTTTTTCTTTCGACAATCCGATCCGACTATCGGAAGGCACTCGTGCCATACATTTGTTTGAGCATGCAATACACATCCGATCCGATAGTCGGATCCGAGTTCCGATAGTCGGATCAGATGTGTATTGCATGCTCAAACAAATGTATGGCACGAGTGCCTTCCGATAGTCGGATCGGATTGTCGGAAGGAAAAAATCGGACGTCTATTCCCAGCCTAAAAGCTTGATTGGTTTTCCGTATTATTTCAATCAATAGATGAAATGTACATCCCCGTGTTACATGACGTCATAAAATCATAGGGCCGCGTTCGCGCTCTCACGGTCTTACATACAGGTCTGGAAACTCCTAGGGTAAGGAGTGACTCAAATCACGGTCTTACAGACAGACGGGGGCTATTACGCAGGAAGACTAGAGGTAAGGAGTACGAACGCCGTGTCGTCGAAACGTCCGCAAAAGCGAGGACGAGAAGGGCGGCGCTGCTCTCCTACCGCACCGAAGTAAAGTCAGCAACAAACAAGTGCCGTACGATACGCTCCCTCATATGGAGCGATAATTTGATCAAATGAATTGTGAAGGCAGTGCCGTACGATATGCGAAAAGCACCCTCTGCTACTTCATATGGAGCGATCATTTCATCAAATAAATTGTACAACCAGTTGATGGAGGCAATTTCTATATAGATAGACAGAATTCTCATATATACATAGTTTGGGAAATACCGAAATACAGAAATTAAGTCAATGTTTTTTTTTGTTGCGGGAGCAGTAACAAACAAAATTTATTTATAGACACAAGGAAAGTCATAATGAATTGTCATCCAGACAAAAAATTTACAGATTATGACACGCTGTACAGATTAAGAATAATAACGAAATACAGAAATTAAGTCAGTTTTTTTTCCTTGCAGAAACCGTGACAAACAAAATTTATTTATAGACACAAGAAAATTCATAACAATTTTTCAAATTCTCCCATATTATATTTACACATTATGATACGCTGTACAGATAAAGAATAATAACGAAATACAGATATTAAGTCAATGTTCTTTTTTCGTTGCGGAAGCAGTAAAAACATAGACACAAGACAATTCATAAGAATATTGAATTCAAACAAAAGATTTACAAATTATCACACATCATATTTGCACATTATGACATGCTGTACAGATAAATCGATCTTACAGTTTTGATTTTTTTCCTATTGTCTTTCGTTTTGATTTTCCTTGCGTGATTATTTTCGTTGACCGATCGCGCTAGAAAATGTCCTCTCATGACGAGATAATAGTTTATCACTCTCTTCGTGAGCTCTTCGTTATGTGCTTGGCATCCCACGTACGCACGTACGCACATACCCATTTTCACGCCTCGAAAATAAACATTTTGTTTATTTTCGAGACATGAGATAAAACGTGCAATATATGAAAAATCCATACATTGCACGTTTTGTCTCATCGACGGGACACTTGCTCCATATCTCGCGTTTGTGATAATTTTTATTTCACTCGGTACGATAATGGTACGATAAAACGAAACCATTCTTTTTGCGAATGTAAGTACTATTTTTCTTACCTATGATTGATTGTTTTCGCCGCAGATCACCAAATATATTTTATACCGAGACACAATTATTTTTTTTTACATCTAACACAATTCGCAAAATTGGTTAGCCACAACATGCTTTATGCCAACACGGACGACGAGCGGGAATCATCGATGACACATGACGTCAGTTGCGTTCTTGTCGCTTAGTTCACTTCGGTGCGGTCGAACACTAGCGACGCACGCCGTGAAAACACTAACTACTAAAATCCACAGTTTGACGGACGCTTTTGGATCGGGCTCGCCACAGGCGTTCGTACTCCTTACCTCTAGTCTTCCTGGACGTGCACATCGACAAAAACAACCTCTTCACTCGAATAAGCAACAAGTTTAAATAGAATCCGAGTTTGATTCAGTTGCAAGACCTGGTGGTCTATTACGGTTCTCGGGTGAGACTTCTCACTTCTTGCATTTCCATCTCACGTGAGTTTAGTCACGCTATTACGGGTCGGTCGGGTGAAAATGTCAGATCACTAGAAACTTCCGGCTAGTGATATCACATTTTCACGACGCCGTAGAAAGGGTATACTGGCACGCTAATCAAACCCAGCCCAAAACGAAAGACGTGCGCAGGAAGCCTAGAGGTAAGGAGTACGAACGCCGTGTCGTCGAAACGTCCGCAAAAGCGAGGACGAGAAGGGCGGCGCTGCTCTCCTACCGCACCGAGGTAAAGTCAGCAACAAACAAGTGCCGTACGATACGCTCCCTCATATGGAGCGATAATTTGATCATAATTTGATCGATCGACGATCAAAAGTTGTCATAGTTGCGAAAATTCGCCAAGTTTCACGAATAACAAAGAACAATAGTATCGCTCGAACGGGAAGGGGAAGAAGTGATGGATACGTACAACAGAAGATCACTGTCTATTCACAAGAAGAATCGTGCCGCGAAGTTGGTCCCGGGAGCGGAGACTAGCTTGAAGAAGAAACAATTACGATCGGCCTTGCTCGAAGCTTCGCAACCACATATATACTCTAGAATTATCAAGTTGCGCAGCGTTGATTTCTATTAAGGGGTCACGTGGGTATTAAAATTTCAAAAAATCCATTTTTGTAAATTTTATTATCTAATAATACAATATGTCTGGAATATTCTTCCAAAGTTTTAAGGGGCCAGTCCACTTTGAAAACGTCAAAAAATCGATTTTTTTTACTGTTTTCGAAAGTACATACATTCAGAAATATTGTGTAAAATTTTTATGAAAATCCGAGCTCTCTAAGTACTTTTTTTTTACCTGAAGTCAGGACCTCATTGCGTCTACCTGAGCGTATAGCGTGCTCGGCTGATCGTAGTACAAACTTCAAACGCGTTTTTCTCGAAACATCGTTTTCAAAATCTAGCTTCATCGTATCTCTAAAACTAATCAACCGATTCTCTTGAAATTTGAACCACATATTGTAAACATGATGCGCAACAAGATGACCCTTGATGGTTTTGAAATATCAATTTTTACTCTTTTTTTGCGAAAAACTGCGAAAAAACGCGTTTTGTTTTACCTTTTTCGTTTTTTATCTGCCATTTTTTTATTTTTTGATGCAACTTTATATTCGAGGGTCATTTCGAAGCTGGTGTCATACTGAATCTAATGGACTTTGATTTTTTTGTTGCAGACAAGCCGTTGCCAAGTTGTGATGGAGCTACCTAGCCCATCTATTTTTGAGGCGTTGCGTTAAGGCGTTACCCCCACTTGTAGCGCAAAAAAAGCCTTTTTCATGATTTTTTTTAAAGAAAACTACGAAACTTTTTTAATCGATCAATATATCATCTTAAAGAATACATCTTGAAGAACTTTCAGTAATTTTTTTTATTAAAGAATATTACATTGTTTAGTGGCAAATGGCCGTCAATGAAATAATGTTTTTACATACACGGTTTGCGGTGACCAACATTGCGGCGAAGTGGATCATCTGAAGAAAAAAATGCGGATGGATTTAGTCAAATATAAGTATAAACTAGTCTTTAATCGAAGGATTTTAAAAAATATTCATTTTTCACAAAATGGCGGACAGTCAAAGTTAATGGTTCGATTTTAACGAAAAAAAACGGCCGTTTTTTGGCTATAAAACGGCCATTTTTTTCGAAAAAAAAAATCGAACGATTAAAGACTACATTTTTATGTATTAAATAAGCCTGCAAAATTTCAAGAAGATCGGTTCATTAGTGTTCGAGTAATCTTGGTCACCGACTTCAGAAATGCCATTTTGAGAAAAACGCGTTTAAAGTTTCTCTTTCAACGCTCTTTCAACGCGGGTTCTTCTCTTTCAACGCTCATATCTCAGTCAATTTTGTTCGGATCGACTTGAAATTTTCAGGACATATTCTCAGATACTTATACTTCAAAAAAATGCAATAAAAAAAATCGATTTTTTCAAAATCGCAAGTGGGGGTAACCCCTTAAACTATATTTTTTGTACTTAAAAATGAATTAAAATGAATTAAAATTCTAAGAAACTGTATTTCAAGACTTTATTTATCAAGCCCAACACCTTTTATATTCATATATTATATAAAATCCTTTAAAAAATCGAAAATAGCATTTTTCGTGGCTCCAAAGTAGACTGGCCCCTTAAGTCAATCGGAGTAAAAGTCTAGGAGAAAAAGCCTTTGGGAATTCCCCCCGTTGGGAAAGACCAGCCGGGAGCGACGCGGGTATATCACATTCTTCCCAAAACACTATTTTTGAAGTCGGTGGACACGATTTCTCAAAAACTAATGCACCGCTCTTATTGAAATGTTGCACACTTCTTCAAAATAGCATTGACTAGTTATTGAACAAAGGTTTTTTTTTATCACAATTAATTTTACAAGGCTATACGTAGTGTAAATTGTGCCAAAAATGAATTATTTTGCGAGACCTCTGCCAAAAATTCAAATTTCCATTTTTTAAAATCCTTTGTTCAATCACAAGCTATACTTATCTGCTAACAGAAAAAAATTGGTTTTTCAATTTCAGATAATGCTATCATGAGTTATCCTGACCACCACGAGGACACTTTTTTTGAGGAGTCTCCGGAAACCCGGTCCCACCGGCTGAATTTCCCAAATTTTTGGATGAAATTTTTTAAAATTATTGTTGAAATGTTGCTTCTTTATGTGCTTAACATTTTTAATGAAATAATTTATATATTATATATTTTTTAAATAGAGAAAATATGTTTTTTTTTCTTCGAAACCCACGAAACCCCTTAAATCGTTATGTATCCGCGCTTTTCGGGCTTTACTCAGACTCGTCTCTTCTGCTCCACCGCTGTTCGCGCTCAAGCACGAGTAGAACTGGTGAAGATCGCTCACCGACTAGTCGTCAATTCGTTGGCCGTAGGACATCACCGCGAGGATGCAATGCCTTGGCCTGGTTTACCAATCGTCGACAAGCGGACGCCGTGCGGTGAGGCGGTGCTGGTTGGGTGCCGGGTTGATAAAAGAGCGACGACCTTAACCCTTCGTGGTCACATGGGGTCCAAGGGACCCCACACGTGACTTTGAGCCAAAATTACCATAAGTTGCAGAGGACCAAAAGGGCTACCCTGCCTTGTAAAGGTGATTTGGAGTGTCCTTTGTAAGTACCGATTAGGGTCGGACGATTCGCGACAGCAGTTTCATCGTGGTAGCCGATACAAAACAATGAGCCGGGCGCTGGAGTTGTTTTGACCCCCATGCAACCTGCACGTATCTTTTTTTTCGTAAAAAGTGGTATTTTTTTCTGCCTGCGACCACTCTACGTGATGTAAGTATGAATATCCGAATGGTAAAGAAAATCCTATCAAGTTTATACGAATTACCCCGAAATGCGAATTCTTTGCGACGTCCACCTGTATCATTTAAAACTCATTACAATACTACTTAGAAAAGTTTCAACAATTATGCATACATTAAGTTTTTTAAATGCCGTTTATTGTTGAAAAACCGATGCTGTCGAACTTCACTGTTTTGTTTGCAAACAAAGTTATATTTCAAAAATAGAAAAACTTGCTGCGGTAGGTATGAAATACAAATATCGTTACTCGACCGCATAAAGCATTAAGGTAATTCCATAGGTAAATGAAAAAAAAAAATGTATTGCTATTTTCTCATTTATTGGGTTATAAATTGTGATATTCCGTTGGGGGAAGCTGACATTTTTCGTTAACAATTTTTTTACGAGCAAAAAATCGTCAAAAATAACTTCGAATTGTTCAAAAACCTAAACAAATCCATTACAGGCGTCAAATTGTCCAAAAATTCGATATTTTATTACGTGTTTCCGAGAACGTCAAAACCCCATAACTTGTTATGGGGGGGGGGGGGCGGTGAATGACTGCTTATAGGAAAACTGTGGAAAACCTATACCGATGCAGCTCGTCCCAATATCACCTCCCAGTCACTAAACTAGACGTCTTTCGCCGAGAAATGTTGATGAAAAACAGTTCACGCCGAAATCGACGCGACTTGGATTCGAACCTGCGCAGGTTCGAATCCAAGTCGGATAAATCCCGTGGATAGGGAGGTCGCGCGACCTCCTTATCCGCTGGCCAGCACGCTACCACTAGACCAACGCACCGGGTTCACAACTTTGTTAATGTACATACAAATGAATGTCTGAAAGATTTGTCAATAATCTTACTTATACTTGCAAAATTAATTTGTTTAACCTTGTTTTTCGGGTCGCCACAGCAGCCTAACCCCATAATGATATTCTCAACAATCTTTGTTTGTAATCGAACTTTTTCCCACGAAGACATTTTATTTTACGGCCCATAGTTCTTGAGTTACGGTGTATCTTACAAAACTGTACTACTTCACAAAAAGCCGAATAACCGAGCGGAGAAAACCAGAAAAAGAGTCTTGATCGGCCAATTAGCGGTCAATATTGACTCTTTAGGGTCTCTCTACGAAAAAATTCCTCTTGCCATTTCCTAAAAACTGACATGAGATGTCACGAGACTGGAGAAAAAAACAACCACGTTCCAGATTTCCTAGTGAGTAAAGAAAAAATAGTACAAAGTAAAAAAGAAAAGCTTAATGCAGCCGGTTGTTTGTCTATTGAACACTAACAGCGCGCTTCTCTTTGGCCGAAAGCTATGACCGGTCATTCGGATCAAAAATTCAAAAAGTGCAAGTAAACGTTAGCTAGCTAGCGACAGTCAATCGCATGCATGATCAAAGAAGAAAGGGGGCCTGTTATTGGCTGTCGCTAGCTAACGATCACGAAAACTGTCCCTACCGAGTTATAACGTGTTACAAAATCGCAGGGGGCTGGCACCTTTTGGAATTCTTGCTACCCAAAATTACCGCTTTTTTAGTGCCCTACTCTGCCACTCGCAGCGCTATTTGTACTCTTACAACCTAATGCTCGCGCAGGGGCTATGTATACGTAGGGTCTTTATGTACGCCAAGCGGGCCTCGCGCCTACGCAATAAGAATATTGTAACTACTAGCGCCACGGGGAGAGGTAGAACTAAAAGCAGCGGTCAAAAAGCACAGCATTTGTATACACAGTAGGGTATAGGAGGTATCAACCCCCTTGTTGTGCCTAAAAAGTAACCTCAACAACACCTTGGTGAAGTTAGCGCGACGAATTTCAAATCTCGATTTTTTTCGTTCTTATCGTTTGTAAGTCGTTTGTAGGTGATTGTTAGAACAATTCGAACGTTTGTTGGATCACCGTTTCATTAAAAAATAGATATGAAAAATGACCGTGAAGTTAGCGCCACTATTTTTATTTATTTCGCCATTGACATTCTTTGGGGGGTCATTCGCTTCGGAATCGTTTGTAGGTGACGAATATTCTATGTAAAACGTTTGTTAGATCATCGTTCTCGAAAAAAAAGTAAAAATTACACGTGGTAGGATTTCCACGCATGGTCTTATTATCAAATGAAGTTAGCGCCGAAAAATTCATTACTTCGGTATTTCTCCATAACAAATGGCTCAATCGGTGTGAAATCGCCTGTAGGTGACGAATATCTAAATTAAAACATTTCTTAAATGGTCGTTTCTGAAAAAAATGTGAAGGGAATGAAAAGAAGGTTGATGCACATACAACTTACCATATTTGGTATTCACTTTTTTTCAGAAACGATGATCTAACTAACGTTTTAATTTGAATATTCGTCATCTACAAACGATTTCATGCCGATTAATCAATATTTTATGTAGGTGTACCATAGGTATGAGTTATTCGGCTCTAACTTTATTTGGTAATAAGGCCATGTGTGGAGAACTTACTCCATATGGTATTTACCTTCATTTCACAAACGATGATCTAACAAACCTTTTAATTTGAATATTCGTCATCTACAAGCGATTTTACCCCGATTAAGCCATTTGTTATGTAGTAATACCGCAATAATGAGTTTTTCGGCGCTAACTTCATCTCGTAGTAAGACCATGCGTAAATAACTTGTGGCGGTCCTGCTAGTTCCACCATCTCACCGCTACGCGGCTACATCGTTCCAGCGTTTCTCACAAGCGGTCGGAAGAGCATGCGTTCCAATATATACAACCATCTTTCCCCTAGACCGTAACACCCAGCGCGACTAGGGCAGGGTACAGTGACACAGCCCTACTGATAAGTCTGTCACTGTACCCGAGACGAAACGCAAAATTCTTTTCCTGCCTCCTCCTATTTTACCGACCTTACAGAATCTGGACAAGCAGCGGATAACTACAGGAGTAGAGAGCCACTGACCGAATCTCTACAAACTAGCACGTTATGGTTTTTACCGTTTTTTTTTAGAAACGATGATCTAATAAACTTTCGAATTGTTCTAACAATCACCTGCAAACGAGTAGAACGAAAAAAAAATTGAAATTCGAAAGTCATGGCGCTAACTTCACCAAGCTAGTTTGTGGAGAAACCGAACACGCAAGATCCGCAAGATTAAAGCGAATCTTCGAACGATAAGTTTCCTCTCGACCGTCAGATGGCCTCGGTATTCAGCAATCGGAACTTACATGTCGAGATTGACCAGCTCCACGTAGCTACGCATATATTCATCAAATTCATTTTTAATTAGGCGAATAAAGACTGAGAGCAACTTAAAAAGATAAATCAATCGATCCTAGAAATTCATCCTTATTCGCCACTTGACAGACGCAAACGAAAAGACCCACGCGCGTATGCTCAGATTGAAAAAATCATTTATCAATAAACCGGAAGGTTTATTCGAAAAATGGGACGAAGCGACACGAGTTATCCGTCGGCAAAAGAAAAAGATCGACGAATGAGCCTTTTTTACAGTCTCACAAACCGACGCATACTTCGTATTCGATATTTCATATAATTTCATACTCGTTGATACAATCCGTTTTGGCGAATCACTCAATTTCTCAATTTTCGATTAGTTTTGAAACGAGGAAAAGAGGATAACCGCCCGAGATAAGATATTAGACTATCGGGGGATCAGCCAATGCGGTGCGTGCCCTACAGAGCCGGTTTATCGATAAGCAGCTGGGAGCGAAAAATAATGAGAATCTTGGCGGGCCCGAGACGTGGCAAAGTTTCGTGACAAATAGTCTTGCTCGTTCATCCTACACGTGGTGAAGTCTCGAACAGTCGTATTTTGTACCAGCGATAAAACATGCTGCCTGTGACCATACTGACCATCGCCGCGTGCATCCTCGTCGGTGGTGCCGTCGCGGACGCTCCTGACGACGTTGTACCGTCTGGTAATGAAGGCGCCGAAGGTCGAATGCCTTCGAGAGAGGAGCTTCTGGGCATGCTCGATTCAATGACCGGCCTATCCGACGAGGAAAAGGAAAATTTGCGCCAACAGTTGAGCAGCGACGGTACGGCAGAACAATTGCCAACCGGAAATGGACAAATGCAACAGTTCCTTATGCTCTTCGCGTTCCTGGGATTGGTGGCCCTCATTTTCGGTTGAGTATTTTGTTCAATATCTATATATATATATATATATATCAATATGTATTCGAAAAGTTATAAAACTATATATATATATAAAAACTTTTTTTCCGACTCATCCTAACACACAGACACACACACACACACGCACGCACGCACGCACGCACACACACACACACACACACACACAGATATATATATATATATATAAACAATAATTTTTTCGAATAGCTCCTGGATTTTTCTGGGGTTACAATATATATATATATATATATATATATATATATATATATATATATATAAAGCATTCCACGCATTTCACCTAGCCCGTGACCTCAACCATTTTTGATTTTCCTGATTTTTGTTTGTAAAATTGTACCTCATGAAAGAAATATCCACACCAATTTTTAGATTTTTATCTCTACTATTTTAGGAGTTATAATTTCCCAAAAATGTCGATTTCGGAAGTTTTGGAAACGTTTAAACGCTGATAACTCCTGAACCAATTGATATATCGACAAATGTCGATGTACAATTTTTTTGCATTTTGTAACATACTTTCGTTAAAAAATATGAAAAATTTATCAATTATCAATGTCAACGTTTTTATTGCATCTAAAGTGAAAACTATCTTTTTAAAGACGATTGCCATTTTTTTTTTTTCCCTAAAATAGAGTGACCCATTCTATGATTTTCAATCACTTTAATCTACAATAATGCTAGTAATGATTTTGTGATTTCCAATGCGGCTTCGACAGGCCTGAAACGGTTTATTTTCAATTTGTGCTGAATTTAACGAAAACAAATGATTTTTCATTCAAAATCATTCTTGTCCCCCCAGCTGTTTTCATGAACATGAATTACTCAACAACCAATTAGTATTCCCCAAATCCAGTTGAAGAATCGAGTCGAAAAATGCAGTCCTTTCGATAATAAAAAAGGCCTTTTTCAAATAGGTAACATTTCTGCACAAACATTGATATTGAAAATTTAAAAAGTTTTCGTATGGCTGTAAAGATGAGTCGTGAGAATCACTGCTGGATTCGTCAAGTATCAATTAGTTAAGTACTGAGTTTAATTGGAATCGTATGCATTTTCTGGCGTTACCAGACAGCATTATGCTGGAGCGCTTGAATTATTTTCACCTAATAATATTGTTTCAAGGAATAGGGGATGATTTTTTTTTCGTACAAGAGTATTTGGGGATAATATTGTTCAAAGGGACAAAATTTGATTTTGTTTTTACCTCATAAGATTGGTAAATGAAATAAGAGTTGATTTTTATCGGGACGAGAGTATTTCCAGATAATATTGTGTAAGGGGTTCGGCTACGATGACGATCAGAAAATCAGGATTGTTTGGAAAATTAATTTTGCAGAAATAAGTAGGACGATTGATAAATGGTTTGAACAGTTATTCGTATTTAAATTCACAAAGCTGCGTGGCAAGTTTACATGAGAAATATCAATGATTGAAGAAGTTATGAACAATCTCGTGAAGGACCCTTAAAATGCTCAACGGTGTATGATTTCAGTCGCTCGGTTGACCTGAAACAAAAAAAAATATTCTTCTTGAAGTCGATAATATTGGCTAAGACCAAGCTTTTTTTATTAGCGTGATACAATTGGCAAAAAGAATTATTATTTTTCTCGTCTGTCGAGGAAAAATAACATTATTGGTATTAATTAATTTACAAAAATGTCGAGAAGGAAAACGTTGGTCAAGACTGAACTACTATTACACTGAATATGTGTACCAAATTTCAAGTCAATCCATTGATTGGATGTCGACAAATCATGTACACCGTTTTGAAATACATAGTTTCGAGAAAAACGCGTTTGAAGTTTTACCAGCTGTTCTATCGTTGTAATGATAAGCTTACCTTCAATCTGCGTTTCCTGCACTATATGTTAGATCGTCCTCTTCAATTTGGTTTGTTTCAAGTGACGAACGAGTATTCGTCATTTTTACAGTATTATCCCTTGAAAGTATAATTTTCATAAAACATCATTATCCCTTAAAGGGATAATTTGTTTTTTTTTCTAAATTTTTACCTAATAATATTGTTTAAAGAGTTGATTTTGTTTCAAATTTACGAAATTTCAGTTTCTAATTTTCACATTTTCTCTCATAGTTGATTTTTTAGTTTTTATTTAGTTTTTTTTCTCAAAAACCCGCAATTTCGCCTTTAAATCGTCATAACTTTTTTGTTTGTGGTTGGAATAGCGCGATATCACTTTTGTTGTATTCCGCGATGTATGTTTATTATAAATAAATCGGTATTTGACAGGTTTCGATCAAATGACTCATGACCTTCAAAAATCTTAAAAATGCGTAAATGTAAAAAAAATGTCAACTTCTAAATTCATGATGAAAACAACTAAAAGCTATTTTGAACTTACCTTCGTTGAAAAAAGTTCTTTAGATGATAACCTTTCCAACGGTATGCTACATGTCATAGAAATAATTCATCATGTGATCAGTATAAAGAGAATGAGTTTTTTTTATAATGAATTTGGAAGTTGAAATTTTTCATATATTTACACATGTTTGAGACTTTAGAAGCGCAAGACTCATTTTCTTGAAACCAATTATATCAAATAATGGTTTATTTATAATAAACATACATTTCACAATACACCCAAATTTATTTCGTGCCATTACGACCACAAACAAAAAAAGTTATTACGATTTCAAGGCGAACTTCCGGGTAATTGAAAAACGAAGAAAAAAATCATATCTCAATTACCGTGACACTCAGGACTATGGTCTAAGAGTGAAAAAACCAGCAAATAACTCCCCTCCCCATCCGCCAAAAAATGGTGTCGTTTCATGCGCCAAACACTCTGTATCTACGTAACCGCTTCAACGTGTCATAGAAACCGCCCAATTGAATAGCTTAAATATTAAGGGGTTAAACGGCTATAAAATCATGTGCGAATTTGCCAATTTTTTTCGTACGAAAAAGTGATTCACTCATAAAATTAATTACACATCTATTTAGTATGAATATCAAGCTGTTAGAAAATATATATATTTTTTTCGACGTACAAAATATTTTCTTTTATCTTTTTTTAGGCGCTCCGCGGCGTGACACATAGCATCCACAATTTTTTACCTAGAACAAAAAACGAAAATTCTCGTCAATCTACATTTAAATACCTAGAGACGTACGTACGGAGTTCAAAAAATATTGTTTTATCCAAAATATGTAGGTATTTGAACTTAAGAAATGAATTTTCAGTGAAAAATTTCGTTATAACTGCCCATAAACTGCCCATGAAATGAAAAGTTTTCGATTAATCAGAAATTCCGTGCGTACTTCTCTGCGAAATGCAATTAGGAACATAACTTTTAAATTTGAAGTAAAACGAGTGAAAATTGTTGAAGTTATTTGTCACGCCAATTGGAAAAAAGCTGTTTCGAGAAGTTTCGAGTAGTCGACCATTTTGTACATCGCAAAAAAACATATATATATTTTCCAACAGCTTGATATTCAGACTAAATAGATGTGTAATTAATTTTATGAGTGAATCACTTTTTCATACGAAAAAAAATGTTAAATTCGCACATGATTTTGTAATTCTGTTGAAATTCTATTGTTAAACTGTTTGAATTAAACTGTTGAAATTCTATTGAAGTCGTTTCTCATTTCAGTATTCATCGGGTACAAGCTGTACAAGAGTCTAACGGAGCGAGAGCGCCAAAAACTTGAGAAGAAACGTTTGAAGGAGAGCAAAAGGAAAACCAAATAAGGTCGCTACCATGGACCTTTATATACATATATATATATATCTGTATATGTGTGTATATATATATATACATCAGTGTGAATAACAATACATTCTTTATTGTACAATTAAACGATGAGCATTATTGCAACTATTAAAAAAATATATATTTTTGTGTGTGTGTGTATGTGTGTGTGTGTGGGTCTATTTGTGTTTGTGTGTATAAATATACACACACTATGCGTATATTCTTTGTTTAATCTCGAGTATCTCCTGCAACAGGATGAGTATAACACGATACAATTAATTGATAAATTCTACGAGCTAAAGAGGTTGTCGCAACAGCGATAGTCGCGCTAGCGGTTAACTAACGGGACGACGAGGAAGACGACGGCTTGAGAAGTAGCTTGTAACGTTCGTTCGAGCAGTCTGGCACTGAAAAAAAAAAAAACGAGGCGAGTGCTTAGGCGAGGCGAATCGTGCGCTATTCGCGATCCCCAATAGTCTTGGCGCCTCTCGCGGCCCAAGGCTCTACTAGTACAGTAAACTTTGTCAAAATACATCGAAAACAATGGGTAAAATTCAAAAAACGAAAAATGACTCGAGATTCTGCTGTGCTCTAGGATTATTATCCGGAAAACGGACAATGAAAGTGAATTGTCATTTCATAAGGCACGTGAAGATAAAGTCTTTAAAAAGTGGTCGTTGTGATTTTTCCTTTCCAAGTTTGTGTCTTGAAAAATAATAAATCGAGCAATATTAAAAGTTATTTCTGTTACATACAATGTATAAATATAATTTCGGACGTCCCTTGTAAAAAGTATGCTCTGAAAAGTAGATTCAGTCCGTCTCGAAAGCTGCGAGTGACTCTCATAACCTTAAAAATCGAAAAAAAGAGCGAAAAATAAATTATTTATCGCAGTAGCATCTCTACAATCTACCATGGAGGTAAATCCAATAGCCAACTCGCAGAAAATCAACAACGAAGTAACGGGGTATTTGACTGTTGTATGGAAATCATCTCAAGGCGAAGTAGAAGATGTACCACGTGACATATGAGTGCGAGAGGGATAGTTGAAATTTTCGAACAGAGATTTCTCAGAGATGAATAATATTCAGGGCAAAGGGAAATCATCAAGCTCTGCGTCAGGGAATTCTCCAGAGCCTAATGCTTTGTTTTTTTCCTTAAAAAATCAACCACCTATGAGAAAATAGAGTTGAAAAATTTGTGAGGTTATGTTGACCTTGTACATGCCCTTAAGGGATCATCG
Source organism: Ophion ellenae (assembly GCA_963210295.1). Classification (NCBI taxonomy): domain Eukaryota; kingdom Metazoa; phylum Arthropoda; class Insecta; order Hymenoptera; family Ichneumonidae; genus Ophion; species Ophion ellenae. Next base: position 21,288,471 of record OY723397.1, on the reverse strand, counting down.
TAGTGTAAAATTGTCAAAAATCGATATTTTTTGTTGCTTTATCAGATAGTATAGATGGTTATAAACATGGTGTTCATTCGTTTTTTTTGTGAGATCTGCAACTTTTCATCCTGATCGAAAATTCGAAAAGTATACCCGTACTGTTCACCGACAGTGAAAATGTACGGTATGCCTTTCCATAAATCCGTTCATACCCGTCATTACTCACAAACTCACAAATCCTGGAGCGTTTTCGTTCACGTGACCAAACGTTCAAATTGATCTAATTAAAAAATTCCAATAAACGAAAATAATGCATATTTTTCGACAAAATGATAGAAGAGACTTGTTAACCCCTTGAGAAGCAAGAAAAATTTTACGCCGAGTGCCCCGAACGCGGAAAAAAAGGTATTTTCACGAAATTCGGTGCCCCGGGATTTTCGAGATCGCCGGTTACGAATCTGCTCTCAAAATGCATAAATTCAAAATGGCGGATCCAACATGGCGGACAAAGTGCAAAAATTGATTTGAATCGGATGAAACTTGGTACTCGGGCGTTTTCGCGGTCGCTGACTACGAATCTGTCCCCAAAATGCAGAAATTCAAAATGGCGGATCAAAATGCAAAAATTAGTTCGAATCGAATGAGATTCGGTACTCGGGGGTTTTCGTGGTCGCTGATTACGAATCTGGCGTCGGAATTAATGAATCTAAATTTTTCGATAAAACATGGTGGACTCGAATGCAAAATTGGTGAAAACGAGTGATTGGTTCGGATGTTTGTAGAAATAAATGGCACAACATTAAATCTCCGAAAAAATCACAACAATAAAATATATTAAAAATTTCAACAAAAAAAGAAAAAAAATTATTTCAAATAACAAAAAAAATTATAAAAAAAAACAAAACAGACAGAAAATGGAGTGTAAAGTCCTACGAATGCAGCCTCCTCGCTGCACAGAGCAATTTTCACTAATATTTATACTAAATACTAAGTACAAATGTGAAGAAAGAAGGTTTCATCCAATCATTATACGTTTTGAATTCGCGTGTGCGATACAGGATCAACCATTTTGAATTTCTGAATTTTGATGGCAGATTCGTAATCATCAACCTCGATAACCTCAGGGTATCAATTTTCGTGAAACTCGATCGACCCAATCCCGAAATAATCGATGTGCGCCACGATGCGCCAATTCCGATTCGGGCACGGCAAAAATGTGCGCCATATGGCGTCGATTGCCGCTTAACCTTTTAAGGACGGGAAAATTTTCATTAAAATCGACTTTTTTACATGAAAGATATCAATATTCAATCAAATAAAAAATTTATTCACACAAGTTTGAAAGCGTATCCCTATGTAATTGGATGCGCCGAATACGGGAAAAAAAACATGAAAAAAAATCCTGGTGGCATCCTTGACCTTGAAAATCGCCATTTGAAGGTCAATTTTTTTTTCTCTGCTAGTTTGGCCTCAAAATGTATATACTCACATTGTGGATGCACCGAGCACAACATTCGCCACTACACCACGCTTCATTTTCAGCCATTTTATCAAAGATACAAATTTGATGTACTGTTTGTATGATATTGTCAAAATAATAATAATAAAAGTAATAAATCAATACTACCAGATCTCTAATCAGTAATATATTATAAATAAAAAGTAGCAACTTGCAGCACCTTCATCTTATGCAAGCAAATGAGTGAACAATGTTTGTCGTCTATAAAAAAAGGAAGAACCGAGTGCTGACTCACTGGTAGGTACGAAAGATAATTTCAATTTTGATCTTCAATTCACGTTAAAAATTATTTTTGCGAGTGGTACTATTGTTTTCGTATTCAGCGCATCAACAAAGGTAAGTACGCCAACGTTTAGGCCGAAAAAATGACCTTGAAATAGCAATTTTCAAGGTCAAAAGAACATCCCGACATTTTCACAATATTTTCGCCATATTCAATATATGAAATTTTCCGTGAAAAATATTAAATATTACGCGCCCCCTGGCTGGTCGATATATCGACCACTCCCGTCCTCAAAAGGTTGAAGGGTTGAACGCATCTTATAGGATGACAAGAGAATGCACCATATTTTTAATACAGTCAAATACCCTATTGTTCCCGTTTGAGGTTATGACCGGCCATATTGGTACCGCTGCGCCACCTCTGCGGCCGTGAAAATCGCGAACTGACAAACGTTTGATTTGCCGCACGTCTCGTCCGTCAATAACGAAGATAATTTACGTTTGACTCCGATCGTGTGCCGTACCTTTGATGATTTCGACCAAATACATGCTCTCGTCCTTGATGTTGGCGACCAGCTCGTTGGACACCAAGACGTGAACACCTTGAGGTCCTTGAATGAGAACGGAATGTAGACGATCGTGTGGTAGATTGAGAGTGGCGAGTAGCTTCGCAGCCAAGAGGGCGCTGTTGAGATTCTCGAGATAAATGACTCGCCAGGGTGACACGGCGCTGCCCTCGACGGCGAAGTAAAGCGTGAGCTTAGGCTGTGGCGCCTTCGAGTGCAGAGCGTTGAAGAGTCTTATGCCGTCGGCGAGGCCGCATATCTGTATCAAATCGTCACGCGACAGACGCAATATATCCTGAGCGGAGAAACTCGCGAAAGTGGCCTGAAAGGAGTTGAAACGTCGCGAGCGAAGCCACGCGTTCGTTTGCGCGACGTTCGCGTCGGCTGACAATTGATAAGATTCTGCGGCAGCCTCGACGATCCCACGATCCACCGAACTGGGCGGCGCTTCCTCCTGAACGACGCAACTCGACGGCAGCACCGTCGATTGGATCAACACTTTGGCCTTGGCTGTTGTATCGACTACCATCAGCGAGCCGGGGCGCTCCGAGTGGATCTCCTCCTTGCTGGCTTCCAGTTCACTCATGAAGGAGACCGCAGCGGTCTGCGACAGCGGCTGGCCCCCTCCGCCGATCCCCACTGCCGAACTCGATGACGTTGTGTTTCCATTTTCCAGTGGCCGGCTCTGCGACGGACTGCTGGCGAAACGAGATCTTCAACAATTTCGATAGGCAAAAACGGAGATCGTAAGGCTTTGCTCGAACTAGGGACTAATTCTGTTATCTAGTTATATCTACCTGGATGCGGGGTTGCGAAATTTGGAATGAAAGAGTAACGCATTATTCATTACTTTTTTAACGGGTAATGAAAAAATATTTCATTACCCATTGGATTACAGTCAGTAATGTAAACATACATATCCATAACATTTTGTAATGTGAAACTTTTGCATTACAAAGTGTAATGTAATGAGTAATGGAAAATGTTCACATTATTCATGTAATGTAAAAAATCTCCATTACTCGTTACTTTATATTTTGTAATGTAAAATAATTTCATTGCTCATTACATTACATTTTGTAATGTCAAGAAAATCCATTACTCATTACATTACATTTTGTAATGTAAAATATTTCCATTACTCATTACATTGGACTTTGTAATGTAAAAAAAATTCCATTGCCCATTACATTGTAATGGGCAACGAAAATATTTCACATTACAAAATGTAATGCAATGTGGAATGGAATTTTTTACATTACAAATTCCAATGTAACGAGTAATGCAAACTGTTTACATTGCGAAATTCAATGTAATGAGTAATGGAAATTGTTTGCATTACAAAATGTAATGTAATAAGTAATGGATATTTTTAACATTACCGAATGTAATGTAATGGGTAATGACATTTTTTTTCATTACAAAATGTAAAGTAATGAGTAATGAAAACGCTAATGCATTACAGAAAGTAATGCATTATTTGCATCCCTGCCTGGGTGGGTCAAAAAATTGCATTTTCCGAAAATATTTTTATCCGATAGTATCACCTTTTAGCTATATTCCGTGAAAATTGGATTATTCCTGAAATTGAATTAGCTGCAGCTTCTAATAGTTAGCCGGGCGAGCGGTGGCAGCACAATACAGTGAAACTTCGTTTATACGTTTTTATCATTTATACGTCAAATTTCTCTAGCCCCGGCAGATTCCGTTCATAAAGGTGGTAATAAAGTTTCATTTCTACGTTTTTCGCGATTATACGTTGTTAATTTTTCTTCCCCAGCGTCGATTTCGAGGTTCGTTTTTTTTCAGTTACCCGTTAATCACACGTGATATTTTCTCGCCGGAGAAAATTTCATGTGACTGCGTTTTGATGTTTTGTTCGATGTTTTGTTGTTCCCGACCTCGACTATGTATGCATGTACTGTGATAACATATCTCTTGTCAACACGAACCTGTCTGTTATTGACTAGTCTAAAACCACAAAGCTTAGTGTTACAAAGTTGTATTAAATAAAACTTCAAAACGGAAATTTGAAAACTTGATTTGGCTCATTACTCAACTATTACCAATCAAATTTTCAATTGGAAAACCAAACATCAACATAATAGAGGTACTGCTATTGAAAAAAAATCGGAAATTATGCACCAATCACCATTTTCGAATGTTAAAGAGTTTCGGATACATACTGTATTTCACTTCTACGTTATTCTTACTTATACGTCATATTTGATGTACCCCTTGAAAATCGTATACTGAAGGTACTTCAAACTTTAACGCCGTCGTTTAGTGTGATGGGCCGAAAAAAATCAATTTTTTCACATTGCATTTTCTGAAAGTATAATTTCTTGCGAATATTTTCGTTTTTGAGCCATTAAAAAAATTCGAAACATTACCCGGGTTACGACCCCTTTATAGGGGTCGCGGCAATCGGAGTAACCAACTACCCGACCTGCACGGTGAACACGACCTTTTGTATTAATTAATTACACAGTTCCACCCCCTTGAAAAGACAGAATGGCTGCTCACATTGCATCGGACGTTACGACGAATGAATTTCCCACTTCGCTAGGACTGGACGAACTCGAGGGCGACAGCGAGTCGAGCGGAATCTGTGAGGAGAAAATTGTACGTGCGATATTTTAGAAACTGCCTTTTTAAGGGGGGATTGTCTTTTTTTTTCGCAAAATTTACCGCTTTTTGGGAATTTTTTTGTGAAGAAAGTATACAACGGAAAACTTGTGAAACTTGGCATATAGTTTTATTGAACTGTTTACTACATACAAAAAAAATTTTAAACAATTTCATCAAAAAATCCCCCCTTAAACGCGTTTTTCTCGAAACAGCTTTTTCACAACTGGTGTGCACGATTTCTCAAAAACTATTCAACCGATTGCCTTCAAATTTGGACAGAATGCTCAGCTGACATCCTTTTATCGTTTGATGAAGCAAAAAAGCAATACGTTTAATAGTTTTTTTATTTATAACAAAAAATCGATCAATTTTTTTCGAAAAATCGATACTTCAAGTTCAAAACGTCACCGAATCGTCAATTTTTTTTTTCCCTTCATCGAACGATAGCTATATGTGTCTAAAGTAAAATGCTTTTTGGGTTTTTGTTGCAGGATGAACGTGAAGGCTGTAATCGTGCACACCATCAAAAAAGGACCATCGCGCGTCGAGGGGGGTGGGAGGCGGATTTTTTGATGAAATTGTTTAAAAAATTTGTTGTATGTAGTAAACAGATCAATAAAACTATATGCCAAGTTTCACAAGTTTTCCGTTGTATACTTTCTTCACAAAAAAATTCCCAAAAAGCGGTAAATTTTGCGAAAAAAAAGACAATCCTCCCTTAAGGCGGGAAACCAGTTTAAGGCTACGTTTTTTTTTAGTGACTTTCGTTATTTTCTTTTACAAGGAATGCATGAATAGAATGTATTCAAACTTTGGGAATATTTTATACATATTTTCAAACAAATATTGTAATTTTCTCGAAGTATTTCCTCTGAAAATATGGACCATATAACCTGCCGCCCATCGAAGGTCGCCGTCAGACTTTGCTGTTTGTGTACACTCTGGAGGCCACAGTCTTCATCAGAAATCAATACGGTTTGAATATTACTTCAATAACATGTTTTCCTTCTATATGAACCTAACTCTGATAAAAAATTGAACATTGCATTTTTTTGAGGCGTTTAAACAAACGGGTATCATTTTTGCCATTATTTTATAACCTTTTTTGCTACAAAAAATACACTTCAAAAAATATTACCTCAAATTTAGGTTCATATAGAGCGTAATTATATAAAGAAATTTACCGTCAGTTTATAAAATTACAGGTTAGAAACTTTTTGAGCTAGAGCGTACACAAATTGAAAAAAAATCGTTACGAGAAAAACGCGTTGAAAAAAAATTACCGAAAACAAAAAATTCAAGGCATTAATGAATTATTTACACTGCTACGGGAACATATTCTTGAATAATTTTACCAACGATTTATGGAATTTAAAAAAATATCGATGTTTTTAGATATCGAAACTGGTTTCCTTCAGTGAACTTTTTTAACGAGTTAAGTGAAAGAATCACTCACGTCCGAAAGAACGGTACAGTCGTAACTCGGTTGATACTTGTCCTGCTCGTGTGGCGGCCTGCGAAGAATTTTGTCCCGATCTTGCTTGTGCTTGCGATCGGCGCCTTTGAGCTTGAAAACTTTGACTTGGCATGAAGCTGCGTGAAGACGCGGTCCACCAGGGAGTCGAGTCTCCACGAGAATTCTGAATGGCACACCCTTCTCACCGCCGTGCTTTTTCGGTGTAAATTCGGTGCTTATGCAATTCACCTGAAAACAATTGTCGAGGCTCAATTCAATTTCCAAAGTGAACAATTTCTCGAATCCGATATCCCGAATGGAAAATTCCGCAAACAAACCCAAACAAACGCAATTTTAATTTAATAATTAATTGAATAATGTTATAATAGTTTAATTATTCAGTTATTATTAAATTGGCATCTCAACAAACAGTACACTTTTCTAATCCAAAGTATAATTTAACGTTTCATAAAGTTTTTTTTAATGAGTCAAACTGAAAAAAATCGCAAGATTTTTCATGCAAAATGATACAGCGAAATAAATCTTACGATTGGCCAACGTAAAAATATTAATGCAAAAAGATACAATATTAAATGCAAATATTAATTATTAAAAATTAAAGTTATTCAATTTATTCATAATTTGATCGTTCAGCCTGAAAAAAATTGTCCATTCGAGAAATAATTCCTTCGGGACAATGTATCAGAGAAATTGTCATTCGGGCAATTGTTTTCGAAGAATTTTCCCCGAACGTTTCCGCAGAAGGGCGCTCATACCTTGATGTAGACTCCAACTTCTTTAGTTGGGTCCCACATAAATTCAACGCTGTTCTTGGATGGCACGGACTGGGCAACGTCGACCATTCCGTAACTCAGGGGTACGTCAACCTCGAGCAAACGCTCGCCGGGTCGAGCCCGTTGCCAGGCCATCATCTGCTCGCGCTCGGTGTACTGCAAGCGCCTCTCGTGGAAACATATCCGAATATTTGACTGCAAACGAGACCAAAAAACGATCTATATATATATAAAATTCGCACTCACGGACTTATGGACAACGAGTGAGCGAAACACGAATAGTTAAAATTTTGCGAACGCTTTAGGAGTATATATGAGGGTTAACGTAATGTTGCAAATTTTCGGACGGAGCTTCCTCACAGATGGAGTTTTTGGAAAAAAACAAAATATCACGCCCTGTAGAGACTGATAGGAACGTGTCGATCTTATTTCGCCTTGAATGGTATTCATCTTTTCACTTTGACTTAAGGCCTTAGGCCACAATAACGGGTATAAAATCATGTGCGAATTCAACCATTTTTTTCGTATGAAAAAGTGATTCACTCGTAATATTAATTACACATCTATTTACTATGAATATCAAGTTGTAAGAATTTTTTTTTTCGATGTACAAAATGGCCGACTACTCGAAGCTTCTCGAAACAGGTTTTTTCGAAATGGCGTGACAAATAACTTCAACAATTTTCACTCGATTTACTTCAAATTTAAAAGTTATGTTCCTAATAGCATTTCGCAGAGAAGTACGTACAGAATTTTTTATTAAGGGGTTAGCCCCACTTGCGATTTTGAAAAAATCGATTTGTTTTTATTGCATTTTTTTGAAGTATAAGTATCTGAGAATATGTCCTGAAAATTTCAAGTCGATCCGAACAAAATTGACTGAGATATGAGCGTTGAAAGAGAAGAATCCGCGTTGAAAGAGCGTTGAAAGAGAAACTTTAAACGCGTTTTTCTCAAAATGGCATTTCTGAAGTCGGTGACCAAGATTACTCGAACACTAATGAACCGATCTTCTTGAAATTTTGCAGGCTTATTTAATACATAAAAATGTAGTCTTTAATCGTTCGATTTTGTTTTTTCGAAAAAAAAAAATGGCCGTTTTATAGCCAAAAAACGGCCGTTTTTTTTTCGTTAAAATCGAACCATTAACTTTGACTGTCCGCCATTTTGTGAAAAATGAATATTTTTTAAAATCCTTCGATTAAAGACTAGTTTATACTTATATTTGACTAAATCCATCCGCATTTTTTTTTCAGATGATCCACTTCGCCGCAATGTTGGTCACCGCAAACCGTGTATATAAAAACATTATTTCATTGACGGCCATTTGCCACTAAACAATGTAATATTTTTCAATAAAAAAATTACTGAAAGTTCTTCAAGATGTGTTTTTTAAGATGGTATATTGATCGATTGAAAAAGTGTTGTAGTTTTCTTTAAAAAAATTCATGAAAAAGGCCTTTTTTTGCGCTACAAGTGGGGGTAACGCCTTAAGGGAATGGTAGGGATTTTGACTTTTGAAAAATCGATTTTTTTCGTCTTTTATTGTAGTTAAACATTTCAAGAATATAATCCCAAAATTTCAAGTCAATCAGAGCAAAACTCTCGAAGTTATTGACTATTTAGTCCCGCTCCTCTAACACTGTAACTCCGACTTCTCTAAACTTCAAACGCGTTTTTCTCGAAACCACTTTTTCAAAGTCCGTGTTCACTGCCATTTGAAAACTACATGACCGATTTATTTCAAACTTGGTACACACTTTCTACATATAAAATACCTCCCCCCAACGGTTAGTTTGAGATTTTTTTTTACATTGAGAGGGTTTTCCACCCCCAAAATGGCGGAATTTTTCGTGAAAAATAGCACTTGTCACTTTACATGACCGCCAAAAATTTAGAAATGGAAAAAAATTATCAAAGACCGTTGGGGGGAGGATTCGATGATACTTTGACTAAATTTTAATGGTACTTGATTTCAGATAATTTCTAGCTGAGATACAGTGAACACCGCAAATCGTGTTTTTCCAAAGGCGTTCTTGGAAAAGCTTTGTCACCGGCTTGTTTGTGGATATTTTCGCGTACAAATTTCACGGAATGTTCTTGAAATGACACTTAACAATGTACAAAAGGTTTCAATAAATTTACTCCATCCATATAGATGAAAAAAAATTCGCAAAAGTATTTTTTTTCACGCTGAAACCCCTTAAGCGAAAACTTTTCATTTTATGAGCACTTATAACGAAATTTTTCACTGAAAATTCATTTCTTACGTTCAAATACCTACGTTAGATTAAAACAAGATTTTTTAAATTCCCTACGTACTTTTTTATTCTAATGTAGCTTGACGAGAATTTTTATTTTTCGTTCTAGGTAAAAAAATTGTGGATGCTAAATGTCACGCCGCGGAGCGCCTGAAAAAAGATAATATTAGTAGTCGGCCATTTTGTCCATCGAAAAAAAAAATATATTTTCTAACATCTTGATATTCATACTAAATAGATGTGTAATTAATTTTACGACTGAATCACTTTTTCATACGAAAAAAAATGGTTAAATTCGCACATGATTTTATACCCGTTACTGTGGCCTACCCCTTAAGGGGGGATTGTCTTTTTTTTCGCAAAATTTACCGCTTTTTGGGAATTTTTTTGTGAAGAAAGTATACAACGGAAAACTTGTGAAACTTGGCATATAGTTTTATTGATCTGTTTACTACATACAAAATAATTTTCAAACAATTTCATCGAAAAATCCCCCCTTAAACGCGTTTTTCTCGAAACAGCTTTTTCACAACTGGTGTGCACGATTTCTCAAAAACTATTCAACCGATTGCCTTCAAATGTGGACAGAATGCTCAGCTGACATCCTTTTATCGTTTGATGAAGCAAAAAAGCAATACGTTTAATAGTTTTTTTTATTTATAACAAAAAATCGATCAATTTTTTTCGAAAAATCGATACTTCAAGTTCAAAACGTCACCAAATCGTCAATTTTTTTTTTCCCTTCATCGAACGATAGCTACATGCGTCTAAAGTAAAATGCTTTTTGGGTTTTTGTTGCAGGATGAACGTGAAGGCTGTAATCGTGCACACCATCAAAAAAGGACCATCGCGCGTCGAGGGGGGTGGGAGGCGGATTTTTTTATGAAATTGTTTAAAACATTTTTTGTATGTAGTAAACAGATCAATAAAACTATATGCCAAGTTTCACAAGTTTTCCGTTGTGTACTTTCTTCACAAAAAAATTCCCAAAAAGCGGTAAATTTTGCGAAAAAAAAAGACAATCCCCCCTTAAGCTTTTTCGCAAATGTCAGACCGAGAAGAATCCAATTCAGCGGAAGTACTTTCAGTTAAAATCGTTTAGCCACACCCAAGACGAAATTTCGTTTTGCACTTGTCGAAGGTGTGAAAGCGAAGGTGGATGCTCTCAAAGATGACAACATTTCCGCCTCCAACCGGACATAATCGAGTATTATCCAAGTACCTTGAGAATTTTGCCGCGATAAGCGGAGAGATCGCCGAGTTTCTTCAACTTAATCTCGTAAGATTGGCCCTGATTGAGATAAGTTAGAGTTTCCTCGTTTATTTTCGTCGCGATGCTCGTTGCTGCTGCTAGAACGTACTGAAAGCTGCGACGAAACAATTGTTTTTTTTTTTCTCATCATTAACGCTAAAAACATCGTCGTTTTTAGGGGGGTGGAAGAAATAGAATCGGGCGTACTGACCGACTGTCCTCGTTGAATTCGTTGCTCTGTTGGGACGACGAGGAGGAGGACGACACGTGATTGCCGGACGACGAATTTGCCTGATAATCCTCGTTATTGGAATACAACAATTGATGAAGATTCGTCGTGGCAGCAGGGTGTCTGCTGTTACCGGAATTATGCTGCTGATGATGATTCACGCTGGTGGTGCTACCTGGACTGGTACCGTTGCTCGTTGTTATTTCCGTAGTCGTTGCGATCTCGTTGCTGTGACTCGTGTTGTTGTTGTTACTGTCGGCTTCGCTGCTTCCAAGCACGCCTACACCGTTGCTCGATGTGTGCTGAGGGTGATTCAAGCTGCGGGCAAATTTCAACCCACTGTTACTCGAATGGACAATTTTCCGAACGAATATTTTCGACGATTTTTTTTCGGGAAACCAATTCTCTCGGGTCGAATTTTCCTTGCATTAAGGGGTTACCCCCACTTGCGATTTTGAAAAAATCGATTTTTTTTTATTGCATTTTTTTGAAGTATAAGTATCTGAGAATATGTCCTGAAAATTTCAAGTCGATCCGAACAAAATTGACTGAGATATGAGCGTTGAAAGAGAAGAATCCGCGTTGAAAGAGCGTTGAAAGAGAAACTTTAAACGCGTTTTTCTCAAAATGGCATTTCTGAAGTCGGTGACCAAGATTACTCGAACACTAATGAACCGATCGTCTTGAAATTTTGCAGGCTTATTTAATACATAAAAATGTAGTCTTTAATCGGTCGATTTTTTTTTTCGAAAAAAATGGCCGTTTTATGGCCAAAAAACGGCCGTTTTTTTTCGTTAAAATCGAACCATTAACTTTGACTGTCCGCCATTTTGTGAAAAATGAATATTTTTTAAAATCCTTCGATTAAAGACTAGTTTATACTTATATTTGACTAAATCCATCCGCATTTTTTTTTCAGATGATCCACTTCGCCGCAATGTTCGTCACCGCAAACCGTGTATATAAAAACATTATTTCATTGACGGCCATTTGCCACTAAACAATGTAATATTTTTCAATAAAAAAATTACTGAAAGTTCTTCAAGATGTGTTCTTCAAGATGGTATATTGATCGATTAAAAAAGTTTTGTAGTTTTCTTTAAAAAAATTCATGAAAAAGGCCGTTTTTGCGCTACAAGTGGGGGTAACGCCTTAAAGCCCTTTCTGACGTTGTGTAAAAAAATAAAAATATTCCGGCCCATACTTTCGAGTTTATTATAATTTTTTTTTAATATACCCATTTTCCGATCGGCCAAGGTGGCCAGTCGCCTTAACCGCGTTTTTCTCGAAATGAGGTTTCTCAAATTTGCTGACATTGTAACTCAAAGAGCAATTATCCGATTGACTTGAAATTTGAACTGAGTACTCTTGGATATGTTTACTCTACAATGACGTAGGATATTTTTGATTGGATGAAAATTGACGATTTGGCATTGAAAAAAAACCACCATTTTATAGGCAAGAAAACAGACTTTTTTTTCATAACTACGCCATTTTGTTAGATTTTGATATTTTTCGAAAATCCTACGTCATTGTACAGGAAATACCTTCCAGTTTAACGACATTTTTTCCTTTTTCGGTTTCACCTACTCAATCGGCCGGAATCATGTCAGCAGTGAAGCAACTTTTTTTTTTGGCGTTTCCGAAGACAGCGCATAAGTCGCTTGGATCTCAATATTTTTCTATGAAAAAATTATGCAATATAGGTCAAACATAGCCAAAAATATTCTTGATTTTCCGAAACATTTAATTGAGTACTTTTCTTCCAAAAAATTCCCGAAAATCACCCAAATTTTCAGCGCTCACACTGGTGTAGCCCCTTAACCCTTTGAAGCATAGTGACTTACTGGTATGTCACCTACTTCCACTCTGTTTTTCTTGAATACAAATTTTTTTTAGCGCATAACGACTAATGTAAATGTATATTTAGGATGTTAGACGATCAATTGTTACTACAATATCACTATTGAGGGTTGCTAAGGTTGCACTTAATGGATGTTGATCATCACTACAGTACAAAAAAACACGTTTTTTCGACAATAAATGTAATTGTGCCTAATCTAGCCGGTAAACCATACACCAAAAATGAATTCAGAGACGTGTTTTGGGTCGCTGATTACGAATTCGAGCTCAAAATCCAGAAATTCAAAATGGCGAATCCAATATGGCGGACCAAAACCGGAGATTTTACTGGAATTACTAAAACATCGGAGTTGCTCGATATGTTGATTCTGTTATACTGAATTTCTAATAGAATTACGCTTTTAGCATTACCCGGAGCTAATGGCGAGGACGTAGCGAGTTTCTAGCTCCATATTTTTAAAAAAAAATTTTCTTACTTTTTTATTTTATATATTTTTTATATTATATATTATTATAATATATTATAAAAATATTTTTATATATTAATTATAATATATAAATAATTTTACATATTATTATAACCCAAACAATTTTTGCATTTGTGGTCCGCCATATTGGATCCGCCATCTTGAATTTTCAAATTTCGAGTGCAGATTTGTAATCAGCGACCCCGAAAACCCCCCGAGTACCAACTTTCGCTTTCATCAAACGATTTTTGCATTTACGGTCCGCCATATTGGATCCGCCATCTTGAATTTCCAAATTTTCAGTGCAGATTTGTAATCAGCGACCCCGAAAACCCCCCGAGTACCAACTTTCGCTTTCATCAAACGATTTTTGCATTTATGGTCCGCCATATTGGATCCGCCATCTTGAATTTCCAAATTTTCAGTGCAGATTTGTAATCAGCGACCCCGAAAACCCCCGAGTACAAAGTTTTGAGCTGATTGCACGTAAGGAAAAATGTATGCTTCAAAGGGTTAAACACTTTCCAAAAAATAGGCGTCATCCCTATTGTCCGTCCGATAAACTGCGTTCGAGAAACTGTTCATTCGGAAAATTACTTTCGGGAAATTGTATTAGAGAAATTGTCACCGCGGTCAATTCGAAGAATTTTCCGCAAACGCCCCGATGTACCTTCAAACCAAGAAGCGAATATACAAACTAGTGAACTTGCTTCGTATTGTTGGCATGATGTTCCGGGGACGGTGCCTCTTGTTTGAAAACCGTCAGCGATGGCAGCGCCAGCAGAGCCTCGCTGTTGGAGCATACGAGCATGTGAAACGCGAGGATTACGCAGCAAACGAAGAAAACACGCGCGTTGGATTCAAACGTATTACCTCATGTTGTAGGAGGCAACGGCGTTGGCAAGATCGGAAGCGGCGAGGGCGGAGAGCGGCCCGTCGAAATCGGCGGCCAAGTGTTCGGCGAATTCGTCGACCTGGGTGGAGGTCCAGCCCTGGCCGGAGCCATTGCTTCCAACCGAGCCTGGAACGCGAAAGATCGTTTCTATCTCACCACGTACGTAACTCGTTCACGACGTGCGCACGCGGTCTCGCAGTGCGTCACCGCGCGCGTATCAAACAAGCGTAGGAGAAGAATAGAAAGAATTTGATGAAGAGTGAGGGGGACAGCGCGCGAGAGGAAACGAGCAATTTCCATTAGTAGAAACGAGACCGGGAGCGCAGCATCCAGGACGTCGTCCGTCTCATTGTCGGCCAACGGAGCAAGCGAGTCAGCCAAAACGTGACGAATAATCGAGCCGCTTGTTATTCGCTCGAGAGCTCGACGCGGCCCTCGCTCACGTTACCAGGGTTGCCAAAGTTTCGTACTAGACGGCAGAGCCAAACCGTAACAAATTTCGAATTTTCGTACTAAATTGACGGTCATTTAAAGGCCTTAGGCTACAGTAACGGATATAAAATAATGTGCGATTTTACCAAATTTTTTTCGTATGAAAAAGTTATTCACTCATAAAATTAATTACACATCTATTTAGTACGGATATCAAGCGGTTAGAATTTTTTTTTTCGATGTACAAAACGTCCGACTACTCAAAACTTCTCGAAACAGCTTTTTCCAATTGGCGTGACAAATAACTCCAACAATTTTCACTCGATTTACTTCAAATTAAAAAGTTATGTTCCTAATTGCATTTCGCAGAGGAGTACATACGGAATTTCTGATTAATCGAAAACTTTTCATTTTACGAGCAGCTATAACGAAAATTTTCACTGAAAATTCATTTCTTTAGTTCAAATACCTACAACTTTTGAATAAAACAATTTTTTTTAAATAGTAGATTGATGAGAATTTTTGTTTTTTGTTCTAAGTAAAAAAATGTAGATACTAAATGTCACGCCACGGAGCGCGTAAAAAAAGATAACAAAAGAAAATATAAGTAGTCGGCCATTTTGTACATCGAAAAAAATATATATTTTCAACAGCTTGATATTCATACTAAATAAATATGTAATTAATTCTATGAGTGAATCACTTTTTCATACGAAAAAGATTGTTAAATTCGCACATGATTTGATACCCGTTACTGTGGCCTAAGGCCTTAAATCTAACGACTGGAACAATTTCCAGAGGGCGCAGGAGTTTATTTTTCCCATGGAGAATGAACTAGGACAAAGAACATATATTATATGGAGTGGTAAATATTCGGAAGTGTCACTCCTGTCAGAATCAAGCTGATTTTTTTTGTGTGCTTCCTACAGTTAAAGAACATCATATTGAATATTATTATGGCAGCGCATCAACAAAAACAATGTCAATAAATATTGTTTAAAAGATTTTTTAAAGTTCACGTCGTCCGAATTTTGGGATATTACCACGAGCATCGCGCCATATTCTTTCAATATTTTGTGTATATCCTCCCGAATCCGGATCGACCCAAACAAACAAACCCAAAAACATCAAGCGCCATTGAAGCAAAACTTAATATAAGGTTTTATAATCACAAAGAATTGATAAAAAAATGTACAGCCTCTTTTTAGCGGGAGCGACGCTTCCGAATATTTACCCATGGAAACCCAGGTCCCGTGTTAATATTTGGCACAGAAAATGTAGTATATATTTCCGCCGGTACACTGCGCGGCGACGTATCGGTGTGCCACACCAATCAAAGAACACATTCTTTGGATGTGTTCATGCGCATCGATACAGGCAGCGCTTGAGGTGGCTATTGTGAGAACTAAGCATCACCCCAAGAAATCTCTTCCATGTTATATATTATCTTTGACTAGGGTTTTCATCAATGCTCAAGTTTGTTTTCTTATTAGGTTACTGAAATAATGAAAAACGTAGATTTACGAAAGGCGTCCAGATGTACTAAATACTTCGAAAACGTACCAGAATTAGTACAATTGTACTAAACTGGCAACACTGATTCATTGCGAATTGCGCTAACCCGTCCACATAAATGGAGACTGGGAGGAAGATAGTAGCAATGGAACGATATACGGACCGTCCCTTCGTGGATGTTTCCTCTCCAATTCGCCGGACATGTGCTGATGAGCTGCTTCGTTCCCAAGCCGTCGCTTCAATCCGTTTGACGATTGATTGAAATTCGCCGTTGTCGAGGACGAGTGCTTGCTCGCGAGTGAGGAATGCTCGCGATTAGCCGCGCTCGCGACAGTTCCGACGGTATTAACGTCGCCGTTGTTCACCGATGGCGAAGACGCGCTTTTTTCCCGCTTATCCTGCCACAATACGTGCTGGGAACTGGCCTCGTGATATCCCATGCTCACCTGGCGAAAGATTCACAGATTCATTCAACGCTCGGGCGAACGTACGACGAAACGCAAAAACAGGGGACAAGCACCGGCGTGATCTTAGGTGTTCAAGTTAAGCAATGAGACTGGCCACGTGGCGTTCGATCTTCGCTACGAGTTTCAACTCGCTAGTCATTTGGTTGTCCGTAGCGATTTCTTTTTCGTGAAACAGTTTCTTCTAGTGTGTTCTAGAATGAGTGACATCAATGCCTAGCAACGGTGGGCTATCAGGTTTTGCTTCAGATTTGGACACAGTGCAACGGAAACTTTTGCAATCTCCAGCAGGCCTACGGGGACAGTATTTTGTCAAGGGCCAGATTTTTCGGTGGTGTGAGACATTTACAGACGGAAGAGAGTCGATTGAAGAGTCATTGGTCTTTAACGTGCAGTACCTGGCCGTAGACCCCAAACTACACGACCACCATTAGGTCCGAGATTGAGATCACGCTCAATCGGCGCGGCGAAGCCTACGCATCTCAGTTTACACCCAGAAAGCGGGTCCCAATTGCAACTACTGGTCAAGCCAAGTGTCTTTCCATCACTCTAACGGCTTTGGAAGTCGCTACCAGAGCTAATAACAACGTAGCTCACCCGCCGGGAACCCGAAGGAACCTTGACCATAAGGCCTATAACCACTGCCCCCACGAATCCAACCAGTCCCGACCCCCTTAAGGGCCGTCGGCCACTAGCCCCCACGGTACCATTCTTGATCATTGGTCAGATCCTCGTGACTACGGGAAACCCGCACCACTTCCAATTGACGAGCCTCGCTCCCATCGACATTAGTCGGCCTGCTTAGGACGGGGTGTCAATACTCACCGAGCACCCTGCATCCGAATTGGGGAAGATAAATGTCAGGGGCTCTTACGTTCTCGTACCTGGTCATAGGCCTTGAACAACACGACCACCATTAGGTCCGGGATAGGGATAAGATCAACGCGACAAGCATATGCATGACGACCAGTTTACACCCAGAAAGCGGGTCCCAAGTGCAACTACCGGTCAAGCCAAGTTTCTTTCCATCACTCTAACGGCTCTGCAGGCCGGTACCAGAGCTCTTAACAATATAACAATATAACCACTGCCCCCACGAATCCAACCACAATCGGCTAGTCCCAACCCCCTTAACCCTAGACCCTACACTATCTGTACGAAACAAATAACCTACCAGGTGTGAAAGTATGAAACCGGAATTTCCCCATAGATGGTGCTAGTTCAGTTGTGGTGCATCAGTTTAGGGACCGTAAGACCCCTTCTGCAGCGCCATCATCACCTCCAACAGCTGACGATGATTTTCAACACACAACAACCCAAGTTCCCTACACCGGTATATTTTTCCATAACCTTGAATATGTCCAGTTTTGTGCCTACGAACTGCGATTTGCAGACAGCATTGATTTCCTGTTATCATTTGAAGAAAACTGCTGCAGAATCGCATCGAATGCTTGTCGAAGCTTACGGTGAGCATGCTCTTGGTAAAACACAGTGTTTCGAGTGGTTCAAAAAATTCAAAAGTGGTGATTTTGAGGTGAGAAACGAAGAGCGTGGGAAACCACCGGAAAAGTTCGCAGACAACGAATTGCAAGCCTTATTGGATGAAGATGATAGTCAAAGTCAACAAGAATTCGCGGATCAATTAAATGTGACGCAGAAAGCCGTCTCTATACGTTTGAAAGACCGAAATATGGAAAAAGGCAACACAAAGTCATTTTGCTCCATGATAATGCTCCATCACACACAGCAAAACGGCTCAGGGAAATGATAGCGGCGTTCAGAGGAAATACTAGCGCATGCGGCTTATTCTCTAGACTTGGCTCCGTCCAATTATCATCTATTCGCATCAATGGGACACGCTCTCGCCAAAAAACGCTTCAATTCGTATGAAAATGTACGAAAATGGCTCGACAACTGGTTCGCTTCAAAAGAAGAACTGTTTTTTGGCGTGGCATTCATAAACTGCTGGAGAGGTGGGAAGAATGTATAAATAGCAATGGAGATTATTTTGACTAAATTTTTTTCATCATTTTCAAACAACAGACGTGTAATTTTTACAAAAAAAAATCCGATTTCATACCTCTACACCTGGTACACTGGGGTTACGCACACCCCAGCACTTCAAATCGACGCTGCCAACGAACTGTTTGCGGTAAGGTTTATTTTTTTTTAATCAAAGGCTCGAGAACTGACGAATGGAATCCCGGGAAAAAAAGTTCATGTCTGAGTGTTTATGTTCATATATGTTTCAGATATTGTCATATATGTTTTAGATATTGTCATACATGTATCAGATATATTTATATCTGACATTTTACAGTATCATATATGATGAGGTCTGATCATATTCCACATCACATATGCATATAGAAGATCATATCTGATCAAATACAGTTTCTGGCCTGACCATATATGAACTCATATCTGTTTATATCTGGCTAAGTACCAAGGCGAGTTGGTACCGTGAATTCGTATCTGAACATACATGATGTGATATGTGAATGTATCTGTTCGTATACGATCATATCCGATCAAATACGGTACCAGACTCCGCTATATAGATCTCATATATGTTTTTATCTGGTCAGGTACCAGGGCGAGTTGACAGCGTGAAACCATATTTGAACCTATATGCTGTGATATATGAGCAGGCACGTTCATATAAAATATTATCCCATCAGATACGATACCAAACTTGGAAAATATACGAAGTCTTGTACACTCATACCTTATCGTATATGCAGTTCAGTTGTTCACACATGAAAAGATCTGAATATATGAAACGATATATGAGGATATGAGACGATATCCGATCAGATATGGCACCTCACCTGACTGTATTATATGTGATCATGTGAGTTACTATAATATTATTAATTATTAACACGTCAAGTGATGACGTGTTAATAACCCCGCTCTATATATGTAAACATTTTAATATCTTCATGACTGCACTAACAAGATTTGATCTGTCTCAACAAGGTAAGATTTGCTCTGATATAGTCGGAGTCATACCTGGTCTGATAGTTCAGATAAACTATGATTCTATCACATGGACTATTGTTCATAGATGTCCAGGTCTACTGGGATCCACGGTATGTTATTCTTATACGGACCGACAGATCTGGTCCAATAAGATTAGATTTGCCTGACATGATCAAATCTGGCCCAATAAAATCAGATCTACCTGACATGATCAGATCTGGCCGAATAAAATCAGACCTGGTCCAACAAGATCAGATCTTGCCTGAGGATTGGATCTGGTCAGACCTGATGCGATATGGACGGGTCTGCTCTCAAAATTATCAAAATGGCTCTGATGTGATCATACATGCTCAGATATAAGCATACATGATCTGTCATGACACTACGTGAACAGATATGGCCATTTTTCTTGTCTGATCATATCTGATGCTACACATATGATTCAGATATATTCAGATATGAACTTTTTTCCCCGGGATAGGCTTTGCGAGAGAAACTTAATATAATTTTATCACAGTGAAAAATGCGATTGAAGAAAGCAAGAAAAATGATGTTAGCATTTCTCACTAATAATGTGGGGTTTGCGGTACCCAAGTGTAGGGTCCTAGGGTTAAGGGCCGGTCGGCCAGTAGCCCCCACGGTACCATTCTTGATCACAGATCCTCGTGACCACGGGAAACCCGTACCACTTCCAAGTGACGAGCCTCGCTCTCATCGACATTAGTCGGCCAGCTCAGGAAGGAGTTGGGTGTCTGCCCTGCACCCGAATTAGGGCTGAGTTGCATTACAACAATGCGCCTTGTTACACAGCAATTTCAATAAACGAATTTTTGGCCAGTAAAAAGATTCCTGTGGCTCCCTCAGCCTCCTTATTCGACTACATTTTGGGACACTCGAAAACATTCAGTAACCGACCAGTTGAAGGCTATTCCAGTATCCGAGTTCCAGCACTGCAATGGGGATTGGAAGAACCATCTCCAGCTCTAAGTGGCTTCCCAAGGAAGTTATTTTGAGGGAGACAATATCGAATTGTAATTCTATTCGAATAGAAAAAATGAAGAAAAAAATCAGTCTCATTACTTAACTTACACACCTGGTATATCAGAGTTGCTTCGGGAAGCAACGTGTTGCGGCTTACTTGTTGATTCGCCACGATGCCTCGTCCCTCCTGGCGGTTAGGCGACAATCGATGATAAGGCTGGGGGGGCGACGAAGACCCCAACCATATGGAACCAGCGGAACCGCTGAGTGTCTCGGAGCCTGAATCCATTATCATTTGCAGCTCCATTCGAAAGATATATATTTATATATTTTCGCGGATATATGTTTGTTTATATCGATATTATATCACTCCACTCGTCGCTCCAGCTGGCGCTTTTTTTTTTATCTCAAGCCTCTAATTTTGCGGCCAAGTTTCACATTCCAAAGTACATACAGTTAATATTTAAAAGAAATAATTCGCTTCCAATTTTCACGTCGTCTTCGTCGTCGTCGCCGTTGTCGTCGCTGTTTATCCTCCTTGCTCGCCTGCTTTTTTTTATATCTCACGCACCGTACAGCGATAACGTCCCGCAGTACGATGAGGCAGGCCTCGCCGAGAGCTACGTATTTTCTTCTCTTCTTTTTGTCTTCCTTCTCGTTATTTTTCAGCATAGAAAACATCAAGATTGTTAATGTTAAATAGAGACGGTAGGCAAGAGTGAGGTGAGGCCGCTTGGCTGTATATATATAACATTTATATATATCCGATTGTTGTATCCGATGTCTTCGAAATCGCAAGAGTTTTAGAACATGACGAAGAAACTGTTGTACAATTTCTTGATGCCCGTAGTCTCGCGCTGTCGATGAGTCTCCAATAACGTACAGCCACGAGACCTCAGTGCCATAAAACGCAGGAATACAACGAACGCGTCCGCAACGTACACCATTCCAATGCCACGGCTGAAAAGCATTTTGGCTGTCTGTGTTGCTGATTACTTTTCCCCTGGACACGCACTCTCTCTCTCTTTATTTCTCTCTACGAGTCCTCGCTTGTGAGGTTGATTCTGTCCTAAGCGACAAAATCAATGCTCTCGCACTTTCTAGTGTCTGGTTAAAAAATAATGGCGCCAACGGCCTTTACAAAGTCACCACATCTTTAAAATTCTTCGCTCCATGACACTCGAGGTTGCTATCCGCGATTTTATTTTTCGGCCACTTCGGAAACGGCTTCGAACGCGATGCGCTCCGTGATTTCGATGTGGGTCCGGCCGACCGAGCACACTCACTGGGTCGACGATAACGGCTTGATTTGCGGTAGCCTGGCGACGTACACTGGGGTCCTGAATCGCGCCTCTAATGATTTCTCTCGAAGAGCAGGAGCCAGTAAAATTGTGCCATTCGCGAAGAGACGCGACCTCCCGATTACGAGCGGCGGCAACTTGATCGAGTTCGAATCTCCGAAGAGCTAATGTACTAGTGGTAGAAACTGATCGGTGGAGAAGATGATCGCTCAAGATGATGATCGCGCTTCGAGGCTTGTCGAACGAATGGAACGCTCGGTGGGCGAAATAAAATGAATCGTTAGTTGATCCCTGTCTCTCTTTCCCTCGGCTCTCTTTGTCTTCACGCCTTCTCTCTCTCTCTCTCTTGGTCTCTCGTGTCTGGACCTCTCGGGGGCGCTCTGTCACACGAGCAAGATGTGCGCGCGACCCGGAAAACCCGCGCTCTGTCTTCTGAGAAGTCAGTGGGATTAAGAGGCTGACCAATGGAAACTCGTAGCCCGAGTCGCGAGCTTCAATTGAAACGAATCTCGATGATCCTCGTGAGGCCAAGCGAACCGTGCGCGTTTATTAAGGCACGTATACACGCTCGTACGTCTACGTGTATTTGCCTCGTCAAAGATCAGCTCCTCACTCGTGTTACGATCAACGAACGAAAAAAAAAAAAAGACGTCTTCAATTCCCTTTCCTCGCTGGATGCGCAATTTGCGTAATACCTTCACGACCCGTGGGCATCAGACTGGAAAAAGAAAAAGAAAACAATGAAAAGCGTTACATCGTTTGTAAAATTGTTGCCATTGTCGTAATTAACGGTACAGTTGTAATTACCATTGAGTACTGCGTTTATAAGGTTTTATGTGAACGAAAGGCTAAGGAACTTTGTCAAATTTGCGGCCCGGGCTCGAAATTATGATGGAATTATAACGATATTGGAAGAAGGGCCGATGATATGGAAGGTTGCATGACGTTGAAGTTTGCATTGCGGAATACAGCGAAAGTTTTTTTCATTTCTTCATCTTTATTGCGGTCTACTGATTTTTTTTTATAGTTTAGCGTCGTGGATTTCTAATGAGGATAAAAAAAATCGTTTGGGCGTTGCTTCCGTGTCCTTAAGGAACCATCGCAGTGTGAAATTTTCAAAAAATCAATTTTTTTCTGCATTATCCGATAGTATAGACGGTTATTAACATGGAACTGGCATCGCCGATCGATCGTAAGTAGATAATTTATTTGAAAATTCCGGACTCGAAACTTTTAACGCGTTTTTCTCGAAATGTCGTTTTTCAAAACGGTGCACACTCTCAAAGGAAGAGCTTTCTAGCTATCCGTCGCAAATTTTGACACAACATTCTTCACGCCATTCTTTATCTTGCTATGGGAGTTTTTTTTTAATCTTCATATTTTATTCAACGAAAAACTGTCGAAAAAATAGGCTAAATTCGATACTTTTTTTAAACCGCCGCCATTGTGTGAATTTAGATTTGAAAAACCTCCATAGCAAGATAGCGGCTTTTGTACTGATTAATAATATTTCACAAATTTTGTTTAGGTTTATATTTACGGCCACTAGAGTATACACCGTGAGGACTCTTTTTTTTTCGAAGACATTTTCAAACGTTAAAAAAATGTAAAAGAAATAAGAATAAACGTTTAAACGTTTATTTTCTGTTCTTCATGAGTGCTTTGATCTGAAATAAAAAAAATCAGACTGATTTTCGCGAAAATCAGCTTTTTTCGACCCGTTACACTGTAATGATTCTTTAATCAACGGAATGAATGTCAGCAATAGAAAAAAAATGAATTTTCGTTGCACTCCAACCATGCAAACTTCAACATCATAACTTTGCATCGTTGAAACGCAACGACAGTTCAGTAGCCCCATATTTTTCCCGGCGAAATTAGGCTACGCAAAAGACTTGAATGTTTCTTTAAAAACCGTATAAGAAGCCTGAAGCCCAAATTTGGTGGATAAGATTTTCGATAATGAAAAAAAGGACATTCCTTTTTTTCGCTGCAATCCAACGATGAAGACTTGAACGTCGTTAGGGCCGGGCGCTTTCTGACTAATCGTAGGATGCAACCAACGAAATTCAGTAAAAACTAGTCGGGTTTTCAAATTTGGCGAAGGCAAATTTTTTTTATTTTTAAATTTTATTTCGCTCGCAAAGCTTGATCTACAAGATATTTTAGAGCGAGCTTCGCGAGCTAAACAAAATTACGAAAAAACAACGTGAACGTTTTCTTTGAGCTTTTTTTCGAAACTGTTTTTCAATAACGCGATTTCGAAGATTGCTTACTATGGTCGCGCTAATTATAAACTTTCTATCATAACATTGTGTTTACAGAAATTCCTCCAGACATCTGACATTTTAAGAAAGTCATAACTCCACCATTTTCAAACATCATTAAAAAAAATACCATGCAACTGCCAAAAGTAGTAATAAAACATACCCGAAGTCTTAAAAAATGAAAAAATCTTTGCTTTAAAAACGAAATTAATGAACATCAGCATTTTTCCCTCGCCTAAAGGTATCTCTCTCCTTAACATTCAAACGCATTCACCAATTTTCGCAAAACTTGATCCTGAAATACCACGGATAAATCCATTAGCCAACTCACAGGAAATCAAGAACGAAGTAAGGGGGCATCCATTAATTACGTGAGGTGATTTTGGCGATTTTTCGACCCTTCCCCTGGTGAGATGTCCTGAGATTTTGCTCGACCCCCTCCCCCCTCCCATAATCTCACGTGAGATTTTTCAAAATGCATACCTTCACGGAAAATGAATTGTAGTAGAAGTAACTACGGTTGTAGTACCATTTACTCCACCATGTAAAGTAGTGGGGAGACTCTCCCTACGTGCTAAAAATTACGTGATTACTAAAATTACTAAAATTACTAAAATTACTAAAATTACGTGATATTTGCCGAAGCCCCCCTCTCCCCCACGTGAGATTGGGTGAGATTTCGCTCGACCCCACCCCCCCCCCCCCAACGCCTCACGTAATTAATGGACGCCCCCTAATTGTTTACGTTTGAGGTTATACTTTGACCGGCCATATTGAAATATCGCTGCGCCACCTCTAGGATTGGAAAATCGCGAATGGGGCGAAAAATTACATTTGTACTGCATTTAACAAGAGAACAACACGCTTCCGAACCTAAATTCACACGGTGCGGACGGATTTATTTGAGTAAACGGCGATTTTATGGCAGTATGAATTTTTAGAAAAATAATTCTTTCTACTTCAACTTCCGGAAGGTTCTGGCTAATTAACTAATTTCTGGTACGAAAATAGACTATACGAGAAGGAGTGATGCTATTTTTCAGAGCATACTTTTTACAAGGGTCGTCTGAAATTATACAAGGTGAGTCACGAGAAACAGAACACCTGAATATCTTTGTTGGATTTGAAAATACGAAGTATGTATATATCGGAATTTGAATGGTTTGGAAGGACGCACATGGCTATCATAATATTTTTTTTTCTTCATTTTTTCGGTTTCTTCACTGTCATCAAAGTTTGTAAAAATGGAATGGCATATTTTTTCCCCTTGCACATTGTAGCCGACATCCAAACGAATTCAACCAATTAACATAGTATGACCTTCAGATGACCTTCATACTAGGCTGTGAGCTGGGTTACATTCGAATATATCACAATAACACAACAGAGTAACAGGTTTGGTGATGACAGAAGATTTACGCAACACCTTCATCTTCTCGTATGTATAAAATCGTGTTTATCGGCTATTTATTACTCAGAATATCTCCTTGCTCTCAGATTTCTGAAGTTTCTAAAATTTATAATCTATCAGTTTATCGATGAACGTTTCACAATGCGTACTCGAAGGAAGAAAAAATCGACATGATGTCGATGTTCATCTTGAACATTCAGCGTAACAGAAATGAAGAAAAAACTCGTTGAATTATTATTTATTCAATATTTCTAGCTTGAAGGTGATTTGAAGATCATACTATGTTACATGGTTGAATTCGTTTGGATGCCGCCTACAATGTGCAAGGGGGGAAAATATGCCATTCCATTTTTTAAAACTTTGATGACCTTGAAAAGACCAAAAAAATGCATTATAAAAATCTTATGATAGCCATGTCCTTCCAAACCATTCAAATTCCGATATGTACAAAATTCGTATTTTAAAATCCAACAGGGATATCCAGGTGTTCTGTTTCTCGTGACCCTCTATTTATACATTGTATATAACAGAAATAACATTTAATATTGCTCGATTTATTGTTTATAAAGATACAAACTTGGTAAGAAAAAATCTTGTGGAGCGATTACAAACTCGGCTTGATTGCCTAAAGAGTTATTTTTATCGCCAGTATGCACTTTTTTAATGACTTATCTTCAGATGGCTTATAGAACGATGATTCACTTTTATTATCCGTCTTGCACCCTGGAATACAGCAGAATCTCGAGCAATTTATCGTTCTTCGAATTTTGTCCATTGTTATCAATTTATTTCGGCAAAGTTCGCTATACTAGTAGTGCTTCTGCCTTCGGCCGCGAGAGGCGTCAAGACTGTGGGGATTGCGAAGTCTGGTCACATTTCGGTAAAAATCTCAAGAGAAAAACGCCACCAAACCCCTCTTTTACGAGGTAGCAAAATATAGAGTGTTTAAAGAAGACCTGACAGTTTAATTTATTAATAAAACGTATTATTTCTTTCAAAAGTACGAATATTTCAATTTTAATATAAAGCACAAACATGGATGTTATATGTGGAACACAATAACCGATCGATGGCCGCCTTTTGTAGGAATGTACTAGCGCACAAGCGAATCCGAATAAAGTCAAATAAACCATAACAACACACAGTACACACGATTTGTACCTATGCAGAGAAGCAACGTAATATAAATTCATAAATAGGAAACTCAAACAAACCCCAACAAGCGTAAACAAAAAACAGATAAACCAAACAAAAAATTATTTTTTTTATTTGGCTGATATTTTGATGCATTTCGTATTGATTAAAAAGAGTATTCATCCTTTTTTTTCAAATGTCTTCCTCAAACAGCTCAAGACTTAGGCCTATGACATATGGTTCATCATCGACACAAGATTCGTGGTGCTAAACCAACTTGCGCTGGTGCCGGAACACCCTGACATCAAAACGTCCCCGCGCCAAAACGTCCTTGCGCCTAAACGCCCTCGCGTTCAAACGCCCTCGCGCCAGAACGGCAGCGCCAAAACGTCCCCGCGTCCAAATGTCTCGGGCCAAAACGTCCCCGAGCCAAAACGTCCCCACGCCAAAACTTCTTCGCGCCTAAACGCTCTCGCGCCAAAACATCCCCGCACCAAAACGTCCTCGCGCCAGAACGGCAGCGCCAAAACGTCCTCGCGCCAGAACGGCAGCGCCAAAACGTCCCCGCTTTAAAACGTCCTTGCGCCTAAACGTCCTCGCGCTAAAACGTCCTTGCGCCAAAACGTCCTCGCGCCCAAACGCTCTCGCGCCAGAACGGCAGCGCCAAAACGTCCCCGCGTCCAAATGTCTCGTGCCAATACGTCCCCACGCCAAAACATTCTCGCGCCAAAACGTCCTTGCGCCTAAACGTCCTTGCGCCAGAACGGCAGCGCCAAAACGTCCTTGCGCCTAAGCGTCCTCGCGCCAGAACGGCAGCGCCAAAACGTCCTCGCGCCAGAACGGCAGCGCCAAAACGTTCCCGCGCCAAAACGTCTCCACGCCAAAACGTCCCCGCGCCAAAACGTCTCCACGCCAAAACGTCTCCACCCCAAAACGTCCCCGCGCCAAAATATCCCCACGCCAAAACGTCCCCGCGCCAAAACGGCAGCGCCAAAACGTCCCCGCGTCAAAATAGCAGCGCCAAAACGTCCCTGCGTCCAAATGTCTCGTGCTAAAACGGCCGCGCCAAAACGTACTGCTCCCGGCGGAAATATATACTACATTTTCTGTGCCAAATATCAACACGAGACCTGTGCTTCCATGTAATATATGTTCTTCCATTCCACACATAACCTCCATGTCTGTACCTTATATTAAAATAAAAATATTCGTACTTTTCAAATAAATAATACGTTTTATTAATAAATAAGAATATCAGGTAATTTTGAGACAGCCTTTAGTTACGATCTCATTTATTCTTAAGCGGTCTGTTCCTCCTGTATCTTCACAAGCGCCGCGCGACACTGGTCCTCCCTTAGGCCCTTCCAAACGCCGTAGCGATGATTGAGTCCGGGCAGATCGTGCAGCAGAGCCCTGGTGCCCAGCACGCCCCTCGCCTCGTTCGCGACACCGTAAAAAATATTGGAAACGCGGGAATGAAGTAGGGCCATCGCGCACAACGGGCAAGGTTCTCTAAGCAAGAATATCCAATAGTCGGTGCACAGATACGTGTACGCTGGCCGTATATCATCATATACGATGCGACGCGCCACCTCGCGAAGATCTCGAGGAAACACAATCGGCAGTGATTCCGTGTGATCCTCGATACGAGGATGCTTGATCCTGTCGTAACGGGGCTGATCCTGATCGGTGAATCGGTAAGCGCCACCGGAGCCTAGCCTGGCGACGAGATCGACGGCGATCATGGAAGCGTGCCACATAGGATGAAGATCGATACGTGAAGCGGCAAGGGCTAGGATCCTGTCGCTCGATGGATCGTAGACGACAGCGCTCCCGTGGCAGTCACCGGTACCACGGGAATTACCCCGCAGCGCCACCTCTACGCAGAGATCCGTACAAATAACGATCTTCTCGAGTTGTTTCGCGCTGAAGCAACTACCGTCCAGTATACGTTCCAGATGCGGATCCGGATGGAAGTTCAGGGGCCATACAGCAGATGCGAACTTGGCCTGGATCTTGGTTCTCGCAGCTACTGCCGGAACTTCGAGCACCTCGAGCTCGTTTCCCTCGAAAAGTGCCAGGTCGAAGTCAACCTGGGCGAGAAGGTCGACAACTTCCTGGCGCGTGTAGTGGCACGAGTTCGCTTCCGTGACATCCGGTGAGGCGACGAATCCAAGGACCAGCCGCTTAGACGAACATCTCTTCAGATGAGACATACCCGGGAATAACTTGCTGACTTTTCCGATTGCCCAGGAAATACGCTGCTGGTCTCGTAACTTTCCGATCCAGGCTTTCCTCAGAGGCACACTTTCCCGCTTTAATTCCTCGGCTACGACAGCCGTTGGTACTCCTGGCTTCGTCATTTCTCACCTTCTCTTTACTTCTCTTCCTCTCTGCCTTTGAGGTCCTGAAAAGAAGCCCGTTTTCGTACTGTTTTCGTACTCGGACTCTCGTTCTCTATCTCTTTTCCGAGACGCAATAGTAACGACAATAATAACGATAACCGACTCGATGGAATTGGCGGCGGGGCTCGATGGGTCTCTCTGTCGTACACGAGACGAATCTTTATTGCTGTCAAGTTGGGCCACGGTCGAATCGTTTGTCAGAGTTAGGCGCAATTGTTAAGCCTCTTCTGTTGTACGCTCTTGAGAATAAGCCCTCTCGGCCCTGTGCGGATATTTTATAAATCGCGCGAGCGTGTCTATGTGAACGTGTGCATGGTTAACTCTGTTTCTTCTCAGCTTCGCTCTCTCTCTCTCTCGCGTATGTCACAAATTCATGTCCCTTCCTACATCGCGTCGTGCCCGATTATGCGACCGAATTCGCTCGTTTTATGCTCGCTACGCGTGCGACAACGTGTGTGCGTGTGTGTGAGTGCCGATGTGTTTACACACGTGTACATTATGACGAGTTAAATGATTCGGAAGATTTAACGGCCGTAACGACTAGAAGGCCCCAACTTTTATTTGACGATCATTAAATTTCAATGTCACGCGGAAAGTGTTCTATTTGTCGGCAGCGGATATTCGCGGTGAGACTGATTTTTTTTTCGATATTTTTAGGGCTTCGTGGTCATACCAGGGGACCCTTATAACTGCAGCATGCGTCCGCGGAGTCCTTCCGGCACGAATGAGTACTCCCAGGTAGCAATTCCCGAAATGTCGTCTACGTGGGTGGATTATGTCCGCCTCGAGGTTACCTATAAATCAAGAACCGTTGTGAAACTTTCGGATGGATGACCAGTTGAAGTTAACTGACGGACGGATATCGGGCACTAGAATGGACGACTTTTATGGCCGTAGGCCACAGTAACGGGAATAAAATCATGTGCGAATTTAAGCATTGTTTTCGTATGAAAAAGTGATTCTCCCATAAAATTAATTACACATTACAGTCGGCCATTTTGTACATTGAAAAAAATATATATATACTTTCTAACAGCTTGATATTCATACTAAATAGATGTGTAATTAATTTTATGAGTGAATCACTTTTTCATACCAAAAATAATTGTTAAATGCGAACATGATTTTATACCCGTTACTGTGGCCTAAGACCTTAAGCCGGTTGCGTACGCTTGAAATTCCGAAAATACGACCTTTGTGTCGTGTTGTTTTAGAGCCTAGGATCTTTGAGGCCTTGTATAGCTTTGAAACGGAAAATTTGTCGTTTTTTTATTGGCTTGAATGATGACATTTCAATAATGATATGATTGATATGCATAAATCTGCCAAGAATAATATGGTCCGAAGAAAACTGGTTTTAAAACGTTAACGGGCTACATCTACTTAGGTGAGTCAAAAAAATGTATTTACCAAACATATTTTTATTCGATAAGTATCACCTTTTAGCTATATTACGTGAAAATTTCGTTGAAATGTTTGTAAAATTCAATGGGCTTACAGCGTGTAACAGTCGGCCGGGCGAGCGGTAGCACCATACTTCAACCTCTAAGGTATTACTGGATAGATATGAAAAAATTGCCAAAATTCTTGAAAATTTGCGGAATGATAGTTCTCGATAGAATAATAATACATTCATTATTTTAGAGTTGGTCACAAAATCATTTGATAGTTATAAACATATGAACTCAACGTTTGCATATGAGAAAACAGCTTCTGCAGACGTTAATGGTTGCAAAACCAATGGAACTAAATCGCCGTAAATTCTGAAAATATTATATCATCAAGATTTAGGATCAAGCCATTATGCTAACAACGAACATCACTTTAGTGTCTTCCTCCGATTATTTTGAAACTTTTTTATGTGGAAGAGTATAAAAAACTAAGAGACACGTACTTTTTTATCGGCGGAAAAACGGTTTTAAGGGGCGAAACGCACCCCGATAACGTCGATAACGTTATCGTTTTCATCTCCAATGTATAGTACACAAAAATATCAACATCGACGAACTGACTTCAAAATGTGGTACACTTATTCAGTGTAATAGTAGTTTAGCCTTGGCCGACGTTTTTCTTAATATTTATTACAGCTAGTGATCTATACACACAGATATATAGATAGATATGGTTTATTAGTGCACTAGGACATATAAAACAGTTCCGTGAATGGCTGACCTACATAGACAAAGCACAGCCTGAACCGCTGAAGATGGGAACATGAAACTTGGAAGGTATGTTCCTTAGAGGTGTCATGTAGCCGCGGTGGGGCAGGATGGCCTCGCCCCCCTCCCGCGGCTCAGGTTGCCAAGCGAAAAATATTGGTTTAATTTTTATAGATATTAATAAAACTACTTTAAAACGGATCACCTTTGTTTTTTTTTTTCAAAATTATCTGAATTATCCGAAAAATCCGGATATCCGGATAGTAAGGTTCACTACTATCCATAGTATCCGGATACGAAGAACTAACGGTTAATGCAAGCCCTAGCGAGACCTCTCGGTCCTGCAATCGAATAACTTCTTATCGTAAATTGAAAAAAATGGTGTTGTCTTGTTGTCGCTTCGATCTTACTGAAGATTATTGAATAATAACCTTGTAAAAACTGTCAAAGAAAAATTCGAAAGATTTCGGCAGTCCCGCGAGAACGCCTCGGGGTCGCGTGAAAGCCAAACGCGTGGCGAAGTGCTTGTCTAAAGCGTGACTATCCTTCCTCGATCGCTACACTCGTATTATTGTTTTCGGCCGACTGCAGACTTTATTTTTCGGAGAATGGCCTGTCACCGCGAATACTTTTTTTTTCTTGCCCACATTACACGTACGTAGCTGTTATTTAGCGCTAACAAGCGGCACCCTTTTGTACGCTAAGCTTCACACGCGCTCTTTACGTAACTGCTTTTGTTCTAAAACTGGCGGGAAAAATAGGTCGAAGAATCATTCGTCTTCGACTAACAAGGAACATCACTTGAGTGTCGGCCGTCGATTTTGTCAAAACTCACATATGTGATAAAGCATTGAAAACTATTAGACACGTATTTTTTTATCTGCGGAAAAACGTTTTTAAGGGGGGAAATGACCCCGTGAAGAAAGGCGTGTCACCCCTTATTTTCATTGTTGCTCAATTATTCTACAGTGGATTATTTATCGTTTTACATTAGAAGAATTTCTGTTTTTGTTTCATTCGGATGGGTGGACTGCTTGTGGGTGAAACTGCAAAACCACCCCTTCACACGCCTTTCTTTGAGGGGTGGTTTCACCTCTTGGAATCGTTTTTCCGCAGATAAAAAAAATACGTGTAATAGTTTCCAATGTCTTATCATATATATGAGCTTCAACAAAATCGACGACGGACACTTAAGTGATGTTCCTTGGAGGATTTTGCCAGCTTACAATCACCAACTATTCTACTAGAACTAAACAATTTGAAAAAAAATTAACTTTTTCACTTTCTTGTAGAAAATTATCGAGTTTTACCGGTGGAAATTGAGATCTTTTGTTTCAAGCCCTACATGCGATCGCAAATGAAAAGCCTCATTCTTGAATATACGTATAGGCACCTGTTAGTTGAGGGGGGAGATACCTTTAGGTGAGAAACAAATTTGCTGATTATGATGATTTTTTTAAATCTTTTGCGGTCATGCGTTCTGGCTATAACACGCTGGTCACAGGGGTCGTAATGACCCCAGGCATGCTCTAACCGATTGCCGTGTTGACCGTATCATTCACTCATAATTGATAATATCAGTTTGAACATTCTAGAATGTGGCATTATCAGTATTATATTTTAATCGAATTTTAAAACGACGAAAAAAAAATCAGCAAGTGGTCAACCCGTGAAAAAGACCTTTTTTACTTGAAAAATCATAACTTTTGCCATTTTTAATTTTGTTTCATAAAAATATTTTAGGGTGATACTCTTGAGATATGATGATTTAAGGAAAAAAATATGCTCCATCGTGAGAAATAGTTCAAGGAAAAAATAGCTCCACGTCCGTCCCTAGTCTGTACTTACAAGGGGTTACCCCAAAGCACCATTGGAAGGCAGACCAGTCGCCTTGGCCGCCAACAACTTATAGTAATTTTGGCTGAAAGTTGCGCTTGGGGTCGTTTCGACCCCGGGTGACCGCGGAGGGTAAGAAAAGATTTCTTCACAATTTTTGAGACTTAGGGTATGTTTTATTACTACTTTTGCCCGTTACGTGGTATTGAAAAAAAAATCTTTAAAAAATGCGGCGGCATGGCACGGCTTGTTTGGGTTCTAAACTGCATTTTCAAAACTGGCGTGACGTATACCTAAAAAACTAATCGATCGATTAGGATGAAATTTTGTATAAATCATTGTAACCTGATTATCTAAAACATGACCCTAAATATTTTTGCAAATTATAAAACAGTATTTTTTATTTTCAAATGCAGCTTTTTTCGGAAAATCCAATCTTTTCGTTTTAAAGCGTACCATTTGATCGATTTTCCACATTTCTCACTTTTTCTTGGTTCATATTCTGCATATGAGTGTTAATGAAAGAAAAATCTCCGTTGCTTTTTTTTTAACATTAATCACGCCGACGCTACGTGTCACGCCGTCTGACAACACTCGCCGCAACCCGTTTAGAAGACAGTGGCATACCTCAGCCATTTTTGAAGATTAATAAAATTTAAAAATATCATTCAGCAGCTAAAAGTTAGTCATGAAACATACTCAAAGTCCCAAAAATGCGGAGGAGATCCATCCTTTTAAAAAAAATTATGAAAATCAGCAATTTTGTACTCCCCCCTCAAGGGGTTAGGCTACTGTGAAAATGACGAACACGCATTCGTCGCGTGAGGCAACTAAAATTGAAGGGAAACGTCCACATATGGTGCAGGAATCGCAGATTGAAAGTAAACTTGTGATCACAACGATGGACCTGTTAGTAAAACTTTAAACGCGTTTTTCTCGAAACTATGTTTTTTCAACGATGTTGAAGTTTGCATGGTTGGAATGCACCGAAAATTATGTTTTTTTTTTTCATTTACTCCAATTTCTATTGGAAAATCTTAGTTTCGAAAATAGAGCTTAACAATTTTTCAATTCACTTTAGTTTAGTTTAGAAACCTATAATCTAAATTGGCAAAAAATATTTTTCTAAGTAATCTAAAGAAGGAAATAAAAAATTAAAAACGAATATTCGTGACATTCCAACGATGCAAACTTCAAGAGCATGTTTTTCAAAACAGTGTACACGATTTCGCGACATCTAACGAACGGATTTACTTGAAAATTAGTACACTTATTCAGGGTAATAGTATGTTAGTTTTGAACGACGTTTTTCTTCTCAACATTTCATTTTTCATTAGTGATTAACAATAATGTCATTTTTCCTCAAAAAATGAGTAAGAAATTCAAAAAAATTCTTTCGATGAACGAAACACGATAGTAAAAAAATCTCGGTCGAATCTTAGCTAATATTATGTATTTCAACTCTGCGCGGTCGCACTGTGACGTTTCGTCCCAGGCGAAATTCCACTTCAAAATTACTAGCAGTTATTAGCAAATGATAACAACAAATATAATAAATAACTTTTGTACTTAAAAAATAGTGGATTCACATTCTAGAAGAATTCAAGAGAATTCATGCATTTTTTGACATTTTTCAAAGCGATTTAAAGTAATCCTATCACTTCACACTAGTCATACCACTGATTATAATTGAGACTTGTACACGGAGAGAATTAAATGTTAAAAATTACCGTGCAGTAACGGTAACCAGATGACAACCCTGAAACTTCGCTTGTTATTGCTGAGTAAAACACAGATTTTCACGAAAATAAAATAAAATTTCGTCTTCAGATAGAAAATTTTACCAGATTTTCTAGTAAATTTTGATGTGTAACAAAATACGCAAAACTTAAATTTAAAAAATATATAATATCAGCGAAATTTTACTGTGCATTTTATTATTTTATGCCTTTTAAAAATCTCTATAAAACAGTATCGTCTTTATAACAGTTATTTTAAGATTTATTATAACATTTAATGAGTGTTATAGGAAAATGTATTGTGCTCTCGGTAAAAATTATCGTGCGCGCTTGGTTAAAATTATCGTGCGGTATTGTACGGTAATTTTGAGGCACTGCATGGTAAAAATTCCCCTTCATATCAAGTAGGGGTGCGCGGTCTCGTTTCAGTGGTCTATCTATTCCTTATATGGCGCGATGGGAGTTCCCAAAAAAATTTCGTCTAAACTGCGTACATGAACTGCTTATGAAATTTTTTAGAGTGAATACGATTTTACGATTTCAAATGTTGACAAAATAATATGTGCGCAAATTAGTCACATCACTCGAGCCTACGATGGTACGAAAAGTATTTTTAAAAAATGGTAGTATTAAATGAAAAATAAATTCTAATAATTAAATTTCTCTCCTTATCCGTTTGTTGAGTATACCAATTTATATGAGAGAAGAAAAAAATTCCCAACAAAAACAAACACCGTTAATTTGTACCAATTTTTCAATAATAAATCATATTTATTATTGTTATTATTATTATTATGGTTATTATTATTTCGGTTATTATTATGATTATTATAGCACCGGTCTTTGAAGAAAAAATACATTTTACTGAGGAATCCGAGCGATGGGTCTAGTGGTTAGCGTGCTCGCCTTCAAACCGGGAGTCCCGGGTCCAAAACCCAGTTGCGTACATTTCGTCGTGAAATGTTTTTCTTCGGCATTTCACGGCTAAATAAGACACAGAGGGGGAAGTCGGCTGGGCCGCAAGGGGGGAACGGCGAGAAAGGTGGAGAGAGAAAAAAGGTAAACAAAAACAGTAGAGGAAATAAACGGTCATAATGAGGGGAAGATATATAAATTTTACCAGCCTTTAGGACATTTTTGTTCTGAGGTTGACGCAGGTAAATTTTACTGTGCAGTATCGTAAAAATACCGCGTACGATGCGGTTGGTAATTTTTAACCGACAGTAGGTAAATTTTCGAATAAACATGCTAAATTTTACTGTCTCCAATTTCTACCCTTCTTGTACAGTAAAATTTTTGCTACGTATTTGAAATAGTCTGTAACGTGAGTTAAAAAAAACTTGTCGCATACGAATTATTATGTTTTTCTCACTTGTCACCACATTGAAATATATCACGGTAATTTTTACCGTGAAATTCACGACAAAAATTACTTTTTAATTCTCTCCGTGTACAATTTATATTTTTAACACATGCAAAAAAAATAATTTGTAACAACTAAAATTTTCCATGTGTAAACTGTTTAATGAATGTTCACATATAATCAGAAAAATGAAAAAATAGTTATTCCAACGATTCGCGCAGTATTTCTAGGTTCGATATTTGGCAACATTGGTTCTATCTCCGTCTCTTTTGACCCAACCGAGCGAGTTTAACCTCCATGCTTTTCAACGTCGATATGTGAAAACAATGTCAGGTGCGGGGAATATAAAGCATTGTATTCGGGCCACGACTGGTAAAAAGCGTGGAAAATTTGTGTCGGCGAAATATGTCGGTTAAAAATGAAATATGTGTGGAAATTCGAATGAGTGAGAGGAGGTTAGGACTACAGTCAGCTGTTGCCTTGCTGTCACGTCTCTTTATCGTAGCAAATGGTAATAAATCCAATACCGGAAATTCAAATTGAACTTGATATTACATAAAAATTACGTCAATAAGCGTAATTTTTTCTGAGAGCATTGAATTACTACAAGTGTTAAGTATATAAATCTGATTATTTTTTCTACGAAAAAATTATGTTATAGGTCAAATATAGCCAAATATATTCTCAATTTTCCGAAACATTTAAATGAGTACTTTTCTTCCAAAAAATTTCCGAAAATCACCCAAATTTTAAGCGTTCACACTGGTATAGCCTCTTAAGGTAGTAGTCTCGCCACAGTCACGTTGAAAAGTTTATTCTCCGCTCAATCGATGAAAACTTCGAAATATTGCGAAATATCTTGATAATGTAGGTTGTGCATCTTATCAGGATGTAAAAACTTATAAAACAATGAAGAAAACACCTAATCTAATGTTTAGAATTCCAAAAATAACGTTCCCTCCATCACCTAACCCTCACTTTTGTATCAGATTATCCATTTCGGCTACTAATACGTACACACTCTGCGTATACAGATATGCACACACTACTGTAGTCTAGCGAGCGCGGAGATCGTGGCAACGTCGCAAACCCAGCAAATATTCGTCGTGATATTTAGTATAAACGCTAATACAAATTTTCATCTGTGGCCGCAATAATGGAACAAGTGCGACAAAAAGGCAAATTTGCCAAACGAAAAACGATCGCCAAAAATAGAAAAGCGGTCGGAATTATGACTCGTGCAAAAAGAGAAAACGAAAAAAAGAACCGTGTAGAGGTTATGAACAACGAAAATGTGGGATATCGTATCGTGAATTGTTGAATTTCACTTCGATGAATCGATAATAAAAGTTTTTTTTATTGTTTAAACCTTAAATTGTTTTATTTTATCCATTTACTAATTTTGACCTAGCAATATATACACACACACACACACACACACACACACACACACACACACATATACATACACACACACACACACACACACACACACACACACACACACACACACACACACACACACACACACACACACACACACACACACACACACACATTTATATATATATATATATATATATATAAGTAAATATGAAAAATCTGCTGCGTCTATAGATACATTTTCTACCGATGAACGCGCCGAACGCTTGCAGCGCCAGATCGCCGGCTCTAGTCTGCTCCAGTCGCTTCGTGGCGCTAGCGTCGCTAAACAATGCTTTATGTAAATCGCTATATCTCTGAAACTAGACGGTCAAAAATCTGTAGAAAAGTTTCGCCGTTATTGCATGAAATGTGAAAATTTCCAACGTTCCCCATAAGAATACGTGTAAAAACGTGCAATCTCTGATTGCCAATATTTCAAATACCGAACGGTGAATCCTTTTGAAATGTTGCAGGTAATCACTTAATGCGTTAGGCCACAGTAACGGGTATAAAATCATGTGCGAATTTAACCATTTTTTGTATGAAAAAGTGATTCACTCATGAAATTAATTACACATGCATTTAGTATGAATATCAGGCTGTTAAAAAAAAATTTCGATCTACAAAATGGCCGACTACTCGAAACTTCTCGAAACAGCTTTGTTCCAATTGGCGTGACAAATAACTTCACCAATTTTCACTCGATTTGCGTCAAATTTAAAAGTTATGTTCCTAATTGAATTTCGCAGAGAAGTACGTACGGAGTTTATGAGCAGTTATAAGGAAATTTTCCACTGAAAATTCATTTCTTAATTTCAAATACCTACAACTTTTGGAAAAAATAATATTTTTAAAATCCCGTACGTACTTCTCTGGGTATTCTAATGTAGATTGACGAGAATTTTTGTTTTTTGTTCTCGGTAAAAAATTGTGGATGCTAAATGTCACGGCGCGGAGCGCCTAAATAAAGATAAAAGAAAATATTAGTAGTCGGCCATTTTGTACATCGAAAAAAAAAATATATTTTTTCTAACAGCTTGACATTCATATTAAATAGATGTGTAATTAATTTTATGAGTGAATCACTTTTTCATACGAAGAAACAAATTGTTAAATTCGCACATGATTTTATACCCGTTACTGTGGCCTAACCCCTTGAACGCGTTTTTCTCGAAATGTCGTTTTTCAAAACGATGTACACTCTCAAAGGAAGAGTTTTCAAGCTATCAGTCTCAAATTTTGACACAACATTCTCCACGCCATTCTTTATTTTGCTATGAAACTTTTTTTGAAATCTTCATTTTTTTTCACGAAAAACTCGAAAAAATAGGCTAAATTGATACTTTTTTTCAAACCGCCGCCATTTTGTCAATTCTGATACACAATAAATCTGCATACCACGATAGCGGCTTTCATACTGATTAATAATCTTTTCACAAATTTTACTTTGTAAACTCCTTTTTCGGAAGACATTTTCAACCTAAAAAATGTAAAACAGGTAAAAATAAACGTTTAAAGGTTTATTTTCTGTTTTTCACGAGTGCTTTGATTTGCCATAAAAAAAATCACTTATTAGCGTATCTCAACTATCGAAAAAAAATCGCGATTTTTCGTTACACTGAGATTGCCCTTAAAGCCCTCGAGGTCGCTTGTCGCCCGAGCCGGGCAACATTTCAAAAGCCAACGACATCCGCGGCATTCTCCCGGCGAGCCTCGATTTCTACCGCCGTTTACGTAACGCAGCGCGCAACGTGCCCCACGGAAGTGTGAAAAGGTAAATTCTCTTTTCTCCTCAATTGACTGAGTGAAACGTCGTTTTCAGTGTCATTCGGCCCTTTCGACACATCGTGTGTCTCGCATGGGAAAACCCGATCGCGCGCATAGACGCGAGTGTGCCCGGTAGAGGCGCGCGCGTCTTCTCCGTTGTCGCGTGTGTGCGTCCTTGAAAAATGTCGCTAAGGTTCACCGCGTGTGTGATGCGCGCGCGTATTATCCGCGTGACAGGACGACGCGAGAGAGAGAGAGAGAGAGAGTGCCTTGAGACCGACCCTTTTCTCGTCTATAAGCGATTAACAAACACGCAACACACGCGAAGGCGTTCACGAGAGGTCGCAACAGAGGGGGGGATTGATATTTACGTTCAAAGTCCAGTAACGTCGAGCTTCGAAAATGCACAAAATGTCGTCGGTTGCCAGAGATACGCGTCTCCCGTGTGATCTTTCCACGTCCGAACTAGGTTAAAATAATAATAACCATTTCAACGATAGTTTACCTTGGCTATAGTAACTCGGAATCCACTAGGGGGGAAAAAAGGTTCCCGCACGCTGGCCAGCTGGTCCGCGTGTCTGTATGCGAATATATATTCCGCTACGATCGAGCCCCGGCCGATCGCTACTTCGTGTCTACGATCGCGTTACACTTGCAAATATCAAAGAAAACTCACACGCGCGCGATAAGTGGCGCGGCGCGAATGCTAAAGCTTGTGTTTTTTATCCTCGATGTATTGACTCTACGTGAACGCGTTATTTTTTTCCGAATGAAAATGTGCCTTTGTGTATCCACAAACATACGTATATACGAATCGAGCGTAGTCAATAACATGCAGTGTAAGAAAAATATAGTTGACGAGCATAACCTGCGCGTCTACTTCGTCTACCTAGTACTTTTACGACTGACGACACTGAGGTTTATCACTCGTGCATACGTACTTTACGTACAGCGTGTGCGTGTGTGCTGTAGCAATACGCACGTCGGGCCTCTAGAGATAACCGCGCGAGAGCGAGAGAGAGAGAGAGAAGGGCGAGTTTAGACACGAGCGGCGAACGAAGGAAAAATAAATGTCTCTCGGGAAGGGGGAGCACATTTTTCTACATGGAAAGGGAATTTATCGATTTAGAGTTGATTCCATAACTGAGACTTATGAGGATCATAAACATTCCGTCGAGAAAGTTCGGAATTCTCGCGGATTCGTGCGCATGCGCCGGGCTGTGGCGCGCGTGGCGCGAGAAGAGCGCGCGGTATTTAAATTTCATGTTGCCTATTTTTAGGAAAGTGTTTGAAATTGTTCACATATACATCATTCGCCTTTAAATGTTTATTTTACGTACTTACATGCAGCAAATTCTTCACAAATGGCGTCTTGATTCATCCGTTTAAAAATACGCGCCAAAAGGCCCAGACCTGTCATTTGACGGCGCGTGACGTTATACCCTGCGGAATACGGAACTCTGAACAAACACGATGTCAAATATTTCAGAATTAATAAGTTCAAAGATGAATTCCAAACTCTATTCATCGCCGTATGACTGTCTGGAAGACCTGCAATTAAATAAAACAAGACAAGTCGTAAAACGAAACATAACCTCAAAAATTTGTTCAAATTATTACAGGGCTTGTAATATTATTAATGGTGTATACATTATTTGTTGCACAAATAACAATTCTTTAGGGTATACTTACATTTCTGAATTCAGCAGAGCAGTAGTCGCTGGTTTTCGTAAAAAAGTTGGCCACAATTATGCAGTCAATCCTAGGCAAATTCGAACTATTTGCCTTCACGAATCCAGTCGCCATTATTACAGTTCGAGAAAAGTCAAAATCAATCGGAAAATCGCACAAATTGTATTTTAAGGCAAAGTAAACATTAAGTACCCCTTAGAGCGTCAACTCGTTCGTGGTTTGCAAAGTGTGACGTCATGTGCTCTGGTTGGTGTTCTTTGTCACGTGACTTATAAATATTTTTTACAACCTATTTATCAAAATTTATCTACAAATAAAAAAAAGCATTACTTTAAGGGGCTATACCAGTGTGAACGCTGAACATTTGGGTGATTGTCGGGAATTTTTTGGAAGCAAAGTACTCAATTGAATGTTTCGAAAAATTGAGAATTTATTTGGCTATATTTGAACTATATTACATAATTTTTTCATAGAAAAATATTGAGATCCGAGCGACTTATGCGCTGCCTTTGGAGCACCAAAAAAAGCTCCTCCACTGCTGACATGATTCCGGCCAATTAAGTAGCTGAAACCGAAAAAGGAAAAAATGTCGTTAAACTAGAAGGTATTTCCTGTACAATGACGTAGGATTTTCGAAAAATATCGAAATCTAACAAAATGGCGTAGTGATGAAAAAAAGTGTTTTCTCGCCGATGAAATGGCCGTTTTTTCAATGCCAAATCGTCAATTTCCATCCCATCAAAAATATCCTACATCATTGTAGAGTAAATATATTCAAGAGGACTCAGTTCAAATTTCAAGTCAATCGGATAATTGCTCTTTGAGTTACAATGTCAGCAAATTTGAAAAATTTCATTTCGAGAAAAACGCGCTTAAAGATTTAACTATCGATTTTTGCAAGATAAAATTATAGAGATACAGCCTTGAAAAAATCGAAAAAAATCGATTTTTTGAGTCACACTGGTATAGCCCCTTAATTATGAGCTATTACCTCATAACAATTTTTTTCAGTCTTGGCGACCGAAAACATCCCTATTGCGCTGGCGGTGGAACATTCGCAATTTTTCATTGATCGAGGATTATAAAGGGTGTCTCAAAATGCCCGGACATTTTTATTTATTAATAAAACGTATTATTTATTTAAAAAGTACAAACATTTTTATTTTAATATCAGGTACAAACATAAAGGTTATGTGTAAAACACAATGTCCAATAAATGGCCGCCTCGTCCCTGTTTGCAAACATTCACTCTTGACGAAATTTGCAATAACATTTTGGCATAATTGCACGCTAATTTCATTATGGTGCGTCCAATTGCTCCCTTGAGCTTCGGAATAGTCTGTGGATCATTGGCACTTTGTCTTTCAAGAATCCCCAAAGAAAGGCCAATGGCGTCAATTCGCACGATCTTGGTGGCCAATTCACATCGCCTTGGCGCGAATAACACGACTATGAAAATTTGTCTGCAATAACCGCATTGTTTCGCCCTGCATTTGTCGTGAATTTTCACAATTTCTATGCGTTGCTCGATCGTGTAATTCTCCGTGACTACACCTCCATACTTCGTAATGACAGTTGTCAAAGATTAGTACTCTGTGCTCGCCACAAAAAAAAAACTGGCGCGAAATTTAAAATGTCAGGTCATTTTGAGACACCCTTTAGCAGTGGCATTGGATGAGCGCCCATCACCCAAATATTTTACGGTCGTAATTGTTCCAGCGAAATTCCGTTCGAACAGATTCGAAGCGATAAAGATGCCTCGAAGTGGACTCTGACATGGCAGAGCTCGTAGCAACAGACAGATACTAGTGGGAATTCGACTTCCTATGAAACGAAGTCCCACGATACAGCAGAGACGAGGCTCTCTCATCAGTTTCTTGTAAACGTTCGCAGTTATGAGAAGTCGCCGAGACAGCGCTGCCGTCGTAGAATTATCGTTCGGGGCTAGCAGAAATAGCAGCGTTAAGGGTTTTTACTTTGTTGGGCCAACATTTGGGTTTTTATTTTATAAACAAAAAATTGCAAAAATTGTCGTAAGAAACTAAACTTCGCATTCGATAGCTCACGATTTTTTATTTTTGAATTTTTTTTCTTAATTTTAGTTCGCCTTATACACAATATTGTACATAGTAAAAATATGTTTGATTTCTTCGCTTCAGATAACCTTTTCAGGACTTGGGACGACCGCAAGCGAAGAATATCATGGCCGGCACGACGACATACGTGGCTCTTCCCACTCCCAGTACCGTGTTCTGTCAAAGTTCAAAAATATTATCATGTTCAATAAAGATCGCTTAGTAAACATACAAAATTTCAACATTCTATATTTAATATTTGTCGCATAATAAATTGGTGAAAAATCGAACATTTTTTGGCCCAACGAAGTAGAATACTCCCTTAAGGAGTTTCGAAACTAAAATTGAAGTGCTTGTAGATTATTGAAATTCATATCACCG
Organism: Ophion ellenae; assembly: GCA_963210295.1. NCBI lineage: Eukaryota > Metazoa > Arthropoda > Insecta > Hymenoptera > Ichneumonidae > Ophion > Ophion ellenae. The sequence continues at coordinate 21,245,002 of OY723397.1, read as the reverse complement.
AGAGATTATTTGATGATGCATTAACTGTCCAAAAATCAATCCGTTTCACTACATAATTTCGGAGATTTTTTATGTTCAGGTTGAACCTTTGTCCATTTGGTAATACACATGACACCTCGTAAACACCAGTTATAGGGCTGTAGGGACTAAAATAATACTTCGATTTAAATGCAAAACTGCGAAAACCGTGATTGTAGTGTTGGGAATCCGGTGTCAATAAATTAAGCGCTTTCTTTGCTTCCTTTATTAAGGCGGTATTACCACCTAGAAGCTTGTTTTCTAAGTAATTTTTGGGAATTAATTTTGCGAACACTATTAAACCTACAGTGTCGGGGTTTTCGACGCATATTAAGACATGCTTCAACTAGCAACACCAATTTTTATGAAATACTTTATTGAAATCTATACAGGTTATGCGCTGTTATGCAGGTCGTGGCCTGAGACGCTCGTCCGATCGGGCGCACGGGTTGCGGCGATCCTAGTCGTCTGAAACAGCACAACACATTTAAAAAAAAATCTATATGAATTTAGTTAACGTCTGAACTAGAACTAAGGAAGTACAGCATTTTTTATCGGAATTGCAGCTGTTTGAAAATTAAGGTTTCATTTTCCCGGATAATTGTCAACTAAAACATGAGAGCGGGTCTAAAATATTCAAGCTATCGGTACCATTCTAGTTCGGACTATAGGTGGAGGTTCCCTCGAAATGTGTGCAAAACCCGAAGTCAACCGGTCCAATAGTTTTTGAGAAAAACGTTCGCCCGACTTGAAAAATGTCGTTTCGAGAAAAACGCGTTTAAAGTTTGTCATACATTTAGCACTGATACGGCTGAACTTACGGTGGATAACAACTGATTTGAATAACTTTCCCTTAATCAGTTATACTGGGACCATACAGACCACCTTCCTCAGCTTCAAAAAAAGAATATTGAGCCGCACTCGCTTCTCTTCTGGCGGTCCGCGCCTCTTTGGATGCGGTAGACGCCCGTCTGTTGGACCGTTGTATACGCTCATTGTCTCTACACTCTGCGTATTGTTTTACGTTAGGGCCGATTTTGATTCCTAATACATCCGTAATTTCAAAGATTTGCTTGAATCCTTCATTAAAAATGACGACAGCTAAATTATTAGCAATATCTATGGTGTTTGTGCCACAGTGAAAATGTTTTGGGGCAAATATTCCTAAACATTCGTAAGGGCACCTTGGGTATTGGACTGCAAGGGATAGGGAAATTCCCCAAGCCGGTATACAATGGACACAACGGTCGAGGGGATGACTACCTGCCGCGCCACAACGCACCGCAGCCTTTGAGGTAGTTCTGTAGTTTTTGTTAAATCTTAGGAATTGGCTGAAATCTAAGTATGGTGTAGAAATGACCTTCATGGAGCGATAACCCAAATTTCAATTCGATTCACCGTTTAGTTCATGAGATAATTCCAATTGAATATGGGTATTTTTGTACGCGATCCCTATACCTAACACGTAAACCGATAGGAGTTTGCTCGCATTTCTCGATATAGGTTCTCAACGGATCTTAGGATTTAAAAATAAAAACACACGTGTACGCAGTACTATTGTGGGATTGGTTTTTAAAAAATTACAAACTGACCGTTTGGTTTCGGAGATATCGACTAATGAAAAGTGGTAATTTTATTCCACACCGAACTGAGGCCCAACAATCTGTAACGGAATGGCAATAGTGTACGCTGCAACCAGTTAATCGGCGCGTGGTCTGGGAACTCGAAGCGTGTTCTTTCCCGAGTTCTAGTAATTCTGAGACGGATGTGAAATAAATGTAATCTGCAAACAAATGTAATCTGTTCAATTTATGCATATATTTGTCTTTGTTACAGTGAATACAATTTAAACTGTCGGCAAGATGTTGTAAATCCACGATCCGACGGTCTTCGACAGCGAATTTTTGTTGCTGATCGTTGAGGTTATGGTTATTCTCATCGCAGCTATCCGCATCTGCTTAACACATGGCTGCCACAGCTTTCAGTCTTGTAGCAAGCGCCTTTTTTCTTGTAAACCTTTGTATCGCATTTGGGTTGACATTTTCACGCTTTTTTTATTTGTATCAAATATTTCGCGAAAGACGGATCGTAGGAAGCTCAGCGCTATGACTGCAGGAAATTCGCGGTTTTGCCACGATTACAGTGCCGCTCTATATGAGTATGAGACCTATGTATGCATAAGGTGCGAATGTGTGGGTCATATAGAGGGTACAAGCTCTGTTCAAAATTTACAACCAACAGCATCGTATAGGCATTGGATGTTACTATACGCTTCGATCGAAACTTTTGGCTCATACGTGTACCTCCAGAACTACCTTGAGCCTCTGTAACTATGGGAGTCTTACGAATTTCAAATTAATCTTTTCGTTACACATTCTCAGAACCCCAAACTATAAGAAAATGCAACAAAAATAAATAAGTTTTCGACGTTACTTGACGGTAATACCGTCTTATACCGGTGTGACCGCTGAAAATTTGGGTGATTTTGGGGAATTTTTTGGAAGAAAAGTACTTAATTGAATGTTTCGGAAAATTAAGAATATATTTGACTATATTTGACCTATATTACATAATTTTTTAATAGAAAAATATTGGGATCCAAGCGACTTATGCGCTGCCTTCGGAGGCGCCAAAAAAAAAGTTCCTCCACTGCTGACATGATTCCAGCCGATTGAGTAGCTGAAACCGAAAAAGGAAAAAATGTCGTTAAACTGGAAGGTATTTCCTGTATAATGACGTACGATTTTCGAAAAATATCAAAATCTAACAAAATGGCGTAGTTATGAAAAAAGTCTGTATTCTTGCCTATAAAATGGTCGTTTTTTTCAATGCCAAATCGTCAATTTTCATGCAACCAAAAATATCCTACGTCATTGTAGAGTAAATATATTCAAGTCAATCGGATAATTGTTCTTTGAGTTACAACGTCGGCAAATGTGAAAAATCTAATTTTGAGAAAGCTTGTTTAAAGATTTACCTATTGATTTTTGCAAGATAAAATTATATTTACCATAAAAACTGCTAATCAGCTATACCTGGCCGATACAATGGACCCTCCTCTTCCTCGAATAATGCCTGCTGAGAAACTTGAAAGTGTCACACTGGTATAGCCCCTTAAGAAGATATCTTCCGGATTTATCGATTTGATGACTTTACGTTAACGTACCGACAACCGACAAGAGTTAACCTTTCGTTGATACTTTGTTAACCATTAAAAGTGGCCGTATATTTAACTATCGGACACAGATAAGTTATCTGACAAGCGGACATACCCAGGCAGCATAAATGTCCAATTGACGTCGATAAGTTACCGTTGTCAGGTTACCTTTAAGACATGACCGTAAGATAACTATTCGACATCTTTCAAATGACATCTCGTATAATGCTGCCGCAACGTTATCTTTTTTATGATATCTTTCGGCGATGAAAACGGATGGCTAAAAGGTATCCCAAAATATTATCCAATTGATGACTTTTTCAACTTATCAAAAAGTTATTTATTTACCGTTATCTATTGTATTTAGCTCAACGTTATCCAAAGGATATCATAAGGACGAATTACATAAGACGTCTTTTGCATGACATCTTTCAGATATCGGTAATATGCTGTCTTTTAAGATATTTGGTATTGGCGGGAAATAGTAAAAAATTGTCCTAAAGATCACATCCAACGGATCACTTTTATCATAGTGCGATTGTAGCGTATCATATTTCATTTCACCGGCAAAAAATTATGTGTAACAACAAGTAGTTGAAAAACTAAAGATGTTGAAAGATATATACGTGAGTGCCTTTTATCCTACTAATCTTTTCGCCTCTGTGAGTACATATACGTGTTTAATGTACTGTCTTTTTATTCTAAAAGCGTACGTCTGCTTTTGAGGTTATCCACGGGATCGTTTGGAGCATGGTAACCACCAAAAGACGTGACTGCAACGGGAGAGAAGTCTAATAACGACTGTACCCGTTTTAATAATATCAAATTACATTTCACTTATAATGAATTAATCGATGTTTTATTTATAATGACCTAGCCCACTTCGAAACCGACATAACAATATCGTATCAATTTCTTCATTATAAAAATTAACTTATTAACAGTCTAGATTATTGAGCTATATTAAATATTCTAGACTATTAATAGGTTAATTTTTATAAAGAAATGGATAGGATATTGTTATACATATATATCGCCAATAAATAGATATATTTTCGATAGTACTCTTCGATACCGTTTAGATGTCGTTATGCTAACGTCATTCGGATGCCTATTGGACGACTTTTACATGGCAGTGGTATCTTGACATTTTTATGCCTTTAAGAAGATATCTTTAAGATATATCGATTTGACGACTTTGCGCTAACGTACCGACAACCGAAAAGGGTTAACCTTTTGTCCACTTTGTTAACCATTAAAAATTGCCGTATAGTTAACTATCGGACCCAAATAAGTTATCTGCCAAGCGGACATTAGTGATACGTTTTCTAATACAAAACGGCGTCTTTTTGGACAACCAAAAAGTTATCCGTATCCGTTTCGCGATATCTTTCGGATGCCATATAGATAACATTTTCCTACCTGGGTAAGTGATGCGTTCTGTATTACAGAACGGTGTCTTTTCGGACAACCAAAAAGTTATCCGTATCCGTTTCGCGATATCTTTCGGATGCCATATAGACAACATTTTGCTGCCTGTGTAGCTAAAAGGTGAATCGCCCAAAAGTATATTTGAAAAATGCAATTTTTCGACCTACCTATGCAGAGCCTCGGCCTTTCTTTCGCGATTGCAGCCGGCCTCGTCGCTCGGAGCTCCGCGTGCGGCGTAGAGTCGCCCGAGTCTTCCTCCTCCTCGGCGAGCTCCGGGTGTACAGTGCGTGCCTTCTTCTCCCCCCCCGTTGGACGGGAGCGCGCGCGCGTCGCGCAGCAGCGGCGCGTATCGTACTCACGCTGCTACTCTCCTCATCCTCGTCTACGTCGCGTGTGTCGTCACAGGATCGCGACGGCCGAAAAAAAAAGCCCACCCGAGTATACATACTGGTAGTTGGTAGTACCGTGACAGTAGTGCAATGGCGAAGAAAACATACGATCTCCTGTTCAAGCTATTGCTCATCGGCGACTCCGGCGTTGGAAAGACGTGTATATTGTTTAGATTTTCGGACGACGCTTTCTCAACGACCTTCATTTCCACGATAGGTGAGCGACCTCGGCTAGACACGCCGCTACCCCTTTTCAACGTTCAAACGAAAAAGCCCAAAAAAAAACCAAGTTATTTCGCCGTATCCAATTTAGTCCCGCGCGTCACCCTTGCCCCCCCCCCCTCTCCACACCCCGCGTAATCGCACCGATAAAAGAATGTTTTTCTCCGCCGAAGATTAATGCTCGGAAAAAAAGTTTGCGTAATCGTCGAGGAATTTGAGAGAAACTATTTTGCAGGAATCGACTTCAAAATCAAGACGGTAGAATTGAGGGGTAAAAAGATCAAGTTACAGATATGGTAAGCCGAGGGTTGTCTGTGTAGTGCGGAGCGAGTGAAAGAAACATCAAATGGTAAATGCAATTTTGGCGTTTCCAGGGACACCGCAGGCCAGGAGCGTTTCCACACGATCACCACCTCCTATTACAGAGGCGCGATGGGAATAATGCTCGTTTACGACATAACTAACGAAAAAACGTTCGAGAACATCGTCAAATGGCTGAGAAACATCGACGAGGTGAGTATCCGCAGTTGGGCGGTCGATATCGCAGAATGTTCTTGATCGTGCGATTCCTCCGGTAGCACGCCAACGAGGACGTGGAAAAAATGATTCTGGGCAACAAAAGCGACATGGAGGAGAGACGAGTAGTGAGCATGGAGAAGGGCGAAGCGGTGAGTATCCAAAGTTCTGAAGAAGCTTTCTCCGGTCGCGGATGTAAAACCGTTGGTTAATTTGCAGATAGCGAGAGAGCACGGCATTAGATTTATGGAAACGTCCGCCAAGGCGAACATCAACATCGACAGAGCTTTCAGCGAATTGGCCGAGGCTATATTAGACAAAACTCACGGTAAGGAGCCGCAGGACGCGCCCGATCGAGTCACCGTCGATCGCAGAGTCGAGAGAAATTCGAATCGGTGCTGTTGAATGAGTCATCTACGCTTATTTATTTTCGGAAAAAGCGCATAATAAACCATATTTAAACTCTCGTGCCAGTTGAATTAGATTACTCGTGGCTAGGGCTTAGGGGCGTCATTATCGCGTCATCTTCTGTTGCTAATTCGCATCGATGTAACGTCAAGATAACAAAAAGAAACGAAGATTCTCTCTCTCCGCGAATCCACTGCCTCGCACATTATCGCACGCGCACAGAGACATTGTGGAGGCTTTGCACTCGCCTTCTTTCGATAATTCGTAACGCATCACATCTAGTCCCGGAGAGCTTGGTACGGTATTTTTTTTTCAAACGCGTTTTTATATACAACGATTCGGGTGTAATTGTGTGAGGAGAGAGAGAGAGAGAGAGAGAGAGAGAGAGAGGGGGCGGAAGAGAGACGTGGAGAGAAAGAACAAAGCAATTGTGTATCGGCTCAAGTAATTTGTTTTTTTTTTTCAATACGAGAGCTTCTCTGTCCTACCAGCTGTAAGAATAATAATTTACTATTAAATAATATAAATGTACACGAATGTGGTTTTTTTTTTCGTCACGTACACGAGCGTATATTTTTTTCTTCACTTATCCCCTCCCATCGATGTATATTATCACCTTACGTGTTATCCATACAAGAATCGCAAGTCGTCGATTCGTTCTCGAAGTTAATTACGATAAAACGTGTATCATATGCGGAACGCGACAAGCGAATGTATATTTGTTTTTATAATCGCATCTTACTTTAAATTCAGCTCTTGAACGAGTGTCAAGATTTTACAACGGGTATTATTAAAATCTACGATGCTAACGAGTACGAAAGAACTTCGAATAGCGCCAAGGGATATGAACGGTAAAAAAGAAAAAATAATAGTTTATCGCATCGAGGTGGGTACGTTATCGCGCGCAACCGACGCCTCGTTAGCTGAGTCTAGACCGACCGTGCACGCCTCGCGAGGCAATGCCTCGGGCGCATGTTGCCTCGAGCACGCCTCGCGAGGCAATGCCTCGGGCGCATGTTGCCTCGAGCACGCCTCGCGAGGCAATTCCTCGGGCGCGTTGCCTCGAGCACGCCTCGCGAGGCAATGCATCGGACGCAAGTTGCCTCGAGCATGCCTCGCGAGGCAATGCCTCGGGCGCAAGTTGCCTCGAGCACGCCTCGCGAGGCAATGCATCGGGCGCAAGTTGCCTCGAGCACGCCTCGCGAGGCAATGCATCGGGCGCAAGTTGCCTCGAGCACGCCTCGCGAGGCAATTCCTCGGGCGCAAGTTGCCTCGAGCACGCCTCGCGAGGCAATTCCTCGGGCGCAAGTTGCCTCGAGCACGCCTCGCGAGGCAATGCTTCGAGCGCAAGTTGCCTCGAGCACGCCTCGCGAGGCAATGCATCAGGCGCAAGTTGCCTCGAGCACGCCTCGCGAGGCAATGTATCGAGCGCAAGTTGCCTCGAGCACGCCTCGCGAAGCAATGCATCGGGCGCAAGTTGCCTCGAGCACGCCTCGCGAGGCAATGCATCGGGCGCAGGTTGCCTCGAGCACGCCTCGCAAGGCAATGCCCCGGCCGGTGGCCACGCGGCTCAGGCTGTCTCGAACACGCCTTGCGAGGCAATGCCTCGGTGGGTGTGGACGTGGCTCAAGTTGCCTCGGCCGAGCATGCCTCGACCGCGAGCCATGCGGTGTCGGTACGGTTGCCGTACTCAAAGGTGCCTCGGTCTGGGCTGCTCGCTAGACGTGGACGTTGGTGACGAAGGTCGCGAGCCGAAGCAAAATTCAAAAAACGGATGGGACTGACTGCTCTACCTTGACTCGCGAGGCCCGCCTCGAAACCCCTTCATTCTGCCTCGGAGGACACAGCTCACGAGGCGTGCTCGGTCGGTCTGGACCCGGCTAGTAACGAAATACAGATTACGATTTTTTTTTAAATTCAGCGCATACGTGGTTATTGGAATGAAAAAGAAACTATCGCTTTTCTTTTTCCTTCCTCGTAGGAAACAAATAACAAAAGAGAAAACTAGGAGGACTAGTTTTTGGGAAACAGCGAGTTTCCGTCGTGATAAAGTCAGTGGAAATACTTTTTGCTCAACCCCTTTGGTTCGCGGATGTTTTTTTTTCGCCCTTTACAACATCGAACGCCGCCTAGAGCTTATTTTTTTTTCTCAAATTATCGCAGTAGCAACGCAAAGATTTGCTGAAATATCCGCGAGTGAAGAATAGCGGCGAGCGTGGGAGAATTTTAGTCCCGGGAGGCGCCTATTATCGTCAATACGTAGAGGAATATGTTGACAACGTCGAGATAGAGATTGAGAGCAGCGAAAATGTACTCCTCCGGGGATATTGAATACTTGTGATGTCCGCCGACCATCATCTGCGTGTCGTATACCAAATACATCGAGAAGACGAACGCGCCCAGGGAAGCGTATATCAGAGTCATAGTTTTTCCGCGTATGAAGATCGAGAGGACCCCGAAGAGCAGGAGAATCAAAAGCGCGATGAAAAGGACGCTGTGCATTCCAGTGAAGTCCCATTTCGTTTGGAATGCGAAGATCGTCAGGCCCAAGCAAACCGTCGCTGTTATACCTACCGCGAGGAGGACCTGAAAGTAAAGGAATTTGTGATAACAGCTGAACGAGCTACAACTCCTAGGTGGGCCGAAAACTTGCATTTTTCGAATATATTTGATATTGTAATTAAAGTTTTATTTTGTAATTGTAAGTAAAATTTCAGGAATATTGAAATATTTCTACAATTGAATAAGCTACGGCTTCTAACGTGCGGCGAGCCTAAGACAAAAATGAAAATAACCAAGTTTATATTTCCGTCAAGTTGGGGTTATTTTTGTAAACCATGTTGGTCAGTACAGGATGCCAAGTAGTTAATAATCTGCGGTTTATCGTCCTTAGCAAGTTATAACTACCCTCATTGAGGTCTTCGGTATGTTAATGAAAATTGATTCATTATCATTCAACGTTGTTTGTCCAAATCGTATTATAACGAAAGTTTTACTTATTTTTGAAGACCAATTATGGAGATCACAGGTCAAGGTTCTCCAACCTTTAGGGAAGGGAGTGGTCGATATATCGACCAGCCAGGGGGCAATAATATTTAATGTTTTTCACGGAAAAAATCGTATATTGAATACGGCCAAATAATTGTGATAATGCTTGGATGTTTTTTGACCTTGAAAATTGCTATTTCAAGGTCATTATGTTTTCGGCCCAAAAGTTGGCGTACTTACCTTTGTTAATGCGCTGAATACGAAAATAATAGTACCACGTATCCCAAAACTCATTTTTAACGTGAATTGAAGATCAAAATTGAAATTATCGTTCTTTTTTATAGAGAACAAAAATTGTTCACTCATTTCCTTGTATATGATAAAGGTGCTGCAAGTTGCTACTTTTCATTTATAATATATTACTGATTAGAGCTCTGGTAGTATTGGTTTATTACTTTTATTATTATTATTTTGACAATATCATACAAACAGTACATCAAAGTTTTATCTTTGATAAAATGGCTGAAAATGAACGTGGAGTAGTGGCGAATGTCGTACTCAGTGCATCGACAATGTGAGTATATAAATTTTGAGGCCAAACTGGCAGAGAAAAAAATTGGACCCTGAATCGGTGATTTCCAAGGTCAAGGGTGCTACCAGGATTTTTTTTCATTATTTTCCCCGTATTCAGCGCATCAAATTACATGGGGATATGCTTTCAAACTGTTAAAAATAAATGTTTAGCATTGGACGTTTCGTTGCGGACGGGGCTGGTCGATATATCGACCAGTTAGGTTTGGGACCCCAATTGAGAAATTCGTCGATTTTATTGATATCTTTCATGTAAAAAAAACTCGATTTTAATGGAAATTTTCCCGTCTTTAGAAGTTTAAGGGACCATCAGTGTAAAATTTTCAAAAAATTGATTTTTTCCTCCATTATCTCATATTTTAGACGGTTATAAATATGCTGTTCAATTTTTGGAGCGAAATTAGAATTCTTCCAGTCGCTACAGCCTTCCTCAGAAAAAAGGATCCGACCTGGCGCGAACGGACGCGTTTTTCGCGAAATGTCGTTTTTCAAAACGGTGTGCACTCTCGAAGAAGAATTTTCAAACTATCCGTCTCAAATTTTGACACAACATTCTTCACGCCATTCTTTATCTTGCTATGGAAGCTTTATTTTTTTAATCTTCATATTTTTTAACGAAAATCTGTCGAAAAAATAGGCTAAAGTCGATACTTTTTTTTTCAACCGCCGCCATTTTGTCGATTTTGAATTTTTTCACGAATTTTGTTTCGGATAATATTTACGGCCACAACCGTGTACACCGTGAGAACTCCTTTTTTCGAAGTCATTTTCAACCGTAAAAAAATGAAATTGATCAGCGTATTTTAACGACGAAAAAAAAAATCGCGAGTATCAGCTATTTTTCGACCCGCTACGCCGTGACGATCCCTTAAGGATATATTGCCCGAACATTCCCTACCAAAAGTGAGTTTCGGTGAGAATTTTGAGTACTTTGCGACGACATTAAAATCTGAAAAGAATCAACCGTATTGAAAATGCTAAGTACATTGGTTTTGAATAATAAAAATGCCAAAAATTTATAAATAGTTTAAACAAAAATTTGTTAAAAAAATCTTCGGTAACCTTGATTTTTTGTGACATTGAGTAAATTATATTTTTCTGACTAGGGTCAAAGTGGAAGTTGTTGATTAATATTCAATAAACGATTGTGATTGATCTCGTAATATGCTCTTTTTTAAATTAATTTTTCAATAGTTCACTGTACAATATACTCCCCATTGTATAGAGAAAAGCACTCCATTACCTACAAGTGGATCAGGGTAATATTCTTCAAATTTTGCTTCATTTTGAAATGTTGTTTGACTGTGAAATTAGGCATGTTTCACTGCGTACACCCCCAAGTACACAATGAATTAAATCCCATTTTTTCTAAACGGATTTTATCTCTATATCTATTGGGTTAGGTCGGTCAGTGTCTTTAAACAAAATGAAGCCATTGAACAAACCTCACGTTTAGTGAAGGTTTCATTGAAATTGTGTGGACGGTCAGGTGGCTATAGACGTCTCAAAAAAATGAGCCACTGATCCTACTCTGACCCTACGTATGATTTTTTAAAGAATTTTATATTTATTTCGAAAATCCAGTTTTTGGAATTTCTCAGAGGCCACTGTACCACTGTTCGTTCAATACCCCGGACACTTCTTGGATATGGAACATTGCTCCGAAAACAAATCGAAAATTTGTGACTTTTCATCCATTCTTTTTATTAAAAAAATAAAAATAGAACGAAAATTCTAAAAGAAATCATATCTATTCAGAAAAATCTACGAATTCATTTTATAATAAAAAAGGTAGTTCGCCGGACATTTGTTCAACAATTTACTTATAACTTTTTTGCATTATTATTGCCGGAAATGAATGTTTTTAGCATCTTCAATGTGGTTGAATTTAAAAAAAATTCAATCATCGCAAAGTAGTCAAAATTTCCGCCGAAACTCTCTTTTCGTAGGGAAACTATGGGCAATGCGACCTTAAAGCTTTAAGGGAGGAACTTCCTCCAGATATCAATTTTTTTATTGCTTTAAAAATTCATTTGGTATCTGAAGAATATATTTCCGAAGTTTGAAGCCCAACAGAAAGTCCTAAGGGTCCCTAGGAAGTCACCACGTGATGCCCTCCAAAAATACCGATAGTAGGTAAACCAGCGCGCGCTTTGCGGCCTCTGGCTTTTAATTTCTTAGCCAAACAAGTTTGGTAGTTTACTTTTTGGATAATAGGGAACACTTCCGACGATTGTAAAAAAAAAAAAACTTCAATCGAGTTTTTTTACAATCGAGTTTTTTTTTTACAAACGAGTTTTTAAATATTGTTTTTAACGATTTGTTTATGAAAAAGTGTTTTTTTTTCTTTTTGTCCTCAAATTTTCAATTTTTTTGTTGCTCAATTTGGGTTCATGCAAATTTAGGTTCCTGACTTCCTTTAATGAAAAAATTTGTTTCGTTGAGTTTAGTTAACTACAAGGTCCTCGGCGTTCCACGGCGCAAACTCTACGAGCCAAGTTCGAGCACCTCTAGCACCGCCATTTTGTTTTTTTTCACTCATAAAAAACATTTTGTATTCATTTGAACGGTAATATTATTATATAATTTGATTCATTGCAATAAATGCTCTCAATTTTTTGTAACAAATTATTGAAAAACCTGTTATCTGGAGGAGGTTCCCCCTTAAGAATATTCAATCGAGTGTCACAAAAATGAATGACCCGTTGAGTTCTTCGCAGTCCTGTTATTTAGACTCGAGTTAAAGAGCTTGAATTTTTCCCATGCTTTTATTCGTCACGCAGGAGTAAACTTTTTTTTTTGGGCACGCCAAGTCAAATATTTTGTGGCCGTTATAATATGTTTTCACTAACCTCCTCGGATTTGTAGGCTGAGGAAATGGTGGCCAGTAGAAAGCCTTCGGCGAGGGTGAAAACGAAAAGGAACACAAAGTTCATAGGCGCTTTGCGTCTCACGGACGTGCAGCAAGCCATGCAGATAATTAGAACAATGGTGACCCCCAGGCATATCCAGACCATCTCGGTGTGTCGGGCTACCCACTTTTGGGTCGGCGCATGATACAGAAAAAGTGCTATCATCGAGAGGGTGATCAGCAGCTGACACATCAGGATCGTGTAGACTTTTCTGCAATTGCGAGCCAATATGAAAAAATCGAGCGCGTTTCGGGCATAGTTGAAATGTTGGAGTGAAACTCACGAGTACCCATTCATCGGACATTTTGAAAAAATCCATCTTTTCGTTCATATTTTTACGCAATTAGATTTTAAAAACGCCGTGTACAAATTTCTAGTCGAAATTCCGAAGTTTGGATTTTGCACATACAAAATGTTGGAAAAACTAATGTTCACGGCGCTTTTCTAAAAACGATTTTTTTTTACGAAACGGCTGACACGATAAATGCAATTGTCTACAAATTTAGAAAAAATCCCTTTTCTATCGGGTGTATTCTCTTCTTTTTTTCCACGGTCTGTTCGATTATTTTTTATCGATTTATTCCCCTCTCTAGGTCTTTTATATCAACTTTCATAATTCTCGAGTTACGATGCATTTTTTCGAAGACTGCATTACTTTACGAATAGCTGGATAGCGTTGTAAAAAAAAAGGAACATTCTTAGAGGTAAATTTTTGCCATTGATAGTCCCTGCAAAACGAAATTCATGGTTGTTACGCATTCTTGACTCAGAAATTCCCCGATTTTTTCAGATTTTGAAAATATTCCAGGGAGATTGGGGTCAAATGAAAAACAATTTTTTTTAAGATCAAATATATGAAAATGAGAAATATGACAATAATGTTTTGTTTTAACTGAACGGCGCAAAATAATTTAAACACTGTAAAGTAAGAAAATATATATTAAAAGCGAATACAGAACCTGTTCTTTATCATAAACATAATTTTCAATGATTAAATTAATTGATTCCAATGAATAAAAAATAAATATAAACATTTGTCGAATGGAGAGTAATAGATCGCCGAATATTTGTTTGAGAGAGGAAATAAGAGGAATCTCGTACAAGAAGCCTTCGAAATGGGGAAAAGAGTATGAAAGTATCAAGGGGATTAGAAATTGAGGAAATGATAGATACGATAAAAAAAAATCGATGCAAATAAAACTTCACTACTATAAACACTCATCTACAATAGTAATTGCGTGGTTGTGTATCGACAGATCGAATACAAATATATATAGCTTTAGAGTAAATTAGTTTTTAGTTCTTGACGTTTTCAATGTTTGGCACTGACATAACTTTTTTTTGTATATGATGAAGAATAATATAAATATTAAAAATACACCAAAATATTCGTTTTCATACTTCTCAGTTTTTTTTTCAAGTCAATTCTGGAAAAATTCTAGACAATTTTTTAATTCCCTGAGCTTTCCGGATTTTCCATATGCGTGATAGCCATGGAATTTCTAAACCCATTTCCAAAAATAAGAAACGCGAGTTTAAATAAAGAAATACGAAAAGTACCGAACTTGGCGAATTTTCATGTTTTTCAACGGAATGCAAATGTGAGCTGAAAAACATGAAAATTTCAGAAGTGCCGCTTTACTTTTGCGTTACCGTTGCGAATTTTCGTGTTTTTCGACTAAAGTTTGGTGCGAAAACGAAGAGATTGAAACATTTCGAGATGTTCACGAGGCACGAGGAAAGGCAAATTCCAGCTGTCTGACTTTTTGCATATTTTTTTAGCACGTCCTCGAGTAAAAACGTCAGACTTTGAGGATTTATTGTTTTTTTCATTGAGTTACGCTGCTTTCGTGTAATAATCCAAGATTTACACATTCTTTGAAATCACGTTGCGCAATAACAAACGAAATTAAAAGAAAAATAAGTTTCCTTCTGGAAGTTTGATATAAAAATAACTCAACTTTCGATCGTTCTCCTTGTGGATGCTGCGACACCTTTTTGCCCGAGTTACGACGTTTCAAAGTCGGAATATACAGTTCTTACTTTGGCATTCGACAAATCGGGAAAAAATCGTAAAGTTTTCGGTGGAAAAAATGGTATAGATTTTGGTAAAAAAAATCGTACAGAATTGGTAAAAAAAATCAATTTGAAGCGAAATGTATGCTCTTTAAGGCGGTCATCTCACGTGACTCGTCATTTTTGTTTGATAAAATTCTGAGGGACAGTAAAAATGTTAATAAATTTGTGGTAAAAATTCGGAGATACTGTGGTTTTATGGATCCAAAAAAAAATCGTAAAAAGTAAATATTTTCGAAGATACGACGCTAAAAACAGTGCTAAAGTGTTTTTTTTAAACAAATTTTTCTTTAAGCCTGCGAAAAGTTGTAATTTCACGATTTTTTCTGTAGTCATTTATTGTTTCTTTTTTTTCATTCGTCATTTTTTTAATACATTTCAAATATACATGAAAAGATACCTCAATGTTTACTGGACTCACTTGTTTTTTTCCCTTTTGACAAAATACCCTCAAAAACGCTTTTTTTGGACCTTCCAATTCAGACGCCGGCTTCAACTCTTTGTCTCAATCGAAAATTCGCAAAGTGTACTCGTATTTCCCATCGTAGGTACAAATGTGTAGAATTTTTGATACCGCACCTTATGAACCCATTTCGAATGGTCTTGTCGGAAAAATCGAAGCCCTTAATGTCGCCATCCTGCATCGGATCCTCCATGCTTCCAGCTCCTTGGTACGGAGCGCCGTACATTCCAGGCTGCTGAGGTTGGCCGTAAGGAACGCCGCCCGGCGGTGGAGGGGCCTGTCCGTAAGGCGGCGGATAACCAGCTCCCGGTGGCGGATAACCAGCTCCCGGTGGCGGATAACCTGCTCCCGGTGGCGGATAACCGGCTCCCGGTGGAGGACCTTGCCCGTACTGGCCGTTGTCCGGCAAAATGAAGCCTGGACCTGTACGTCGTGACGATAAACCAACGTAAGTTATTCCGATCGAAGGAACCCCGGGCGCCAAATGTCCAACTTACTACGCACGCTCGGTCGCAAATTCATCAACGAGCTACATCTACCTAAGTGGCTGAAAAATTGCTTTTTCCAAAAAAAAAAAAATTTATGCAACAGTATCACCTTTTCGCTATATTCCCCGAAAATTTCGTTGAAATATTCCTAAAATTCGATGGGGTCGAAGTTTGCGTCGTTGCGATGCGAAAATTCTTTTTCGTTTCTCATTCTTACTATTATCCGAAATCTTGCAGATTTGTGTTGTAGATCGCCAAATATCCTAAACGTTTGCCTGATTTGTTATGATGAAGCTTTCATCGTTGGAACGCGCAGAAAAAGAATTGTTTCAAATTGTTCCATTTTTTTCGGCCAATCAAGCCTATGAAAATCACTCGAACGTTTCAACGTGTTTTTGTTGGAGATTTACGACCTTAGTTTGCAGAAAAAAGGCATTGCGCATTGATAAAAATGGAGAAATGAAAAATTAACATCAAAGTCGCGGCATGCCAATGATGATTTACATTTTATCTTCCATATTTTCATTATTATGAAAGATCTTTTTTGTAGATTTATACTGCAGATCGCTAAATAAATATCTTTCAAACTTGTTCAAGGATTATCGTCAACAAAATCGGCCAAGAGAAATTAAAGAAATTCGGAAATATTAAAATTCGTTATTCCAACGTTCCAAACTTCAACCTCATCAAACTTCGTCTTGATTTTTGAGGCTTAGATCTACTAAAGAAAATATGAGGAAGGTAAAAAAAAATTTCGTTGCATTCCAACTATGCAAACTTCAACGTCATGTTTTTTTGAACTTTTTCCCCCATTCGCAGTAACTCCGATCCTCTATTAATATTATTAAAGTTGGCATCGTTGGAATGCAAAAAATTTTTTTTTCACTCCTGGATACTTTTTGCACACTTAAGCTATAAAAGTCACTGAAACATTTTTGAAAATCCTCAATAAAAATTCGTAACGAAAAGCTGCAAAAAAGATCTTATACAATAATAAAAATAAATGAATGAAAAATTCAAGAATTTTCATTGCATTCCAACTGTGCAAACTTCAGCACCATCGTCGATAACATTATTCGTACAAAGTGTTGAAATTTGCGTCATTGGAAGTCTACAAAGATTATTTTCTATAAGGACATTTCCTTATTGTAGTTATTGTACTGAATGAATCACCTGCAGCTTCCAACAATCGGCCAGGCAAGCGGAAGCAGCGCCATAGTTCAAATTGTAAACGCGTTTTTCTCGCAACACTGTTTTCAAAGCCGATGCACATGATATCTCAAGAACCACTTGATGGGTTGTTTCCAAATTTACATGAGATATGGCGAGAAATATTTCAAGGTCGTTGACGATCTCAGTTTTTCATAATCGATCTTCATTTTTTAATAGTTACGTAAAAATAATGACTTTTTTCATAGAATTTGTATGCTCAAGTGTCAATTCATCGCCACGTTGGAAAAAATTATTTTATAAATCGACGATCCTCAACGAATCATATTTATTGTTGACTTGAATAACCCGTTTGGTTTTTAGATTTTAGATGAACCGTTAAGCTGCAGTGTGCACCGCCAAACGTTGCAAAAAAATGTAGTCTGCCGGTGGCCATGTTTATGTTGTTTTTCTGTATTTTTAAAAAAATTTCTGAGGCTATCATATAGAGTAAGGTGCCTAAGTATTGGCACTTTAAGGCCCCAACTCTTGGTACTTTAAGGCCCGAATTCTTGGAACTTTGGCCTGATTATTGGCACTAAGGGCCCAATTATTTGGACCTCAAGGTCAAAATTATTGGCACTCAGGGCCCAATTATTGGCACTTTAAGGGCCCAATTATTGCCACTTCAAGGGTGTAATTGTTATCACTGAGGGCTCAATTATTGGGACCTTAAGGGTCCAATTGTTGTCACTCCAAGGGCCTGATTATTGCTACTTTACGGGCACAATCACTAGCACTAAGAACCCAATTATTCGGACTTTAAGGGCTCAATTATTGTCACTTTGAGGGCCTAATTATTGGCACTTTAAGGGTCCAATTATTGCCACTTTAAGGGCCCAATCATTGAAACTTTAAGGGCCCAGTTATTGTAACTTTAAGGGCCCAATTATTGTCTCTCCAAGGGCCCAATTATTGCCACTTTGAGGGCCCAATTATTGGCACTTTAAGGGTCCAATTATTACCACTTTAAGGGCGCAATTCTTGGCACTAAGGGCCCAATTATTAAAACTTTAAGAGCCCAATTATTGTATCTTTAAGGGCCCAATTATTGTAACTTTAAGGGCCCAATTATTGTAACGTTAAGGGCCCAATTATTGCTACTTTAAGGGTGCAATTATTGGCACTAAGAGCCCAATTATTGGCACTAAGGGCCCAATTATTGGGACTTTAAGGGCCCAATTATTGGAACTTTAAGGGCCCAATTATTGGAACTTTAAGGACCCAATTATTGGAACTTTAAGGACCCAATTACTGGCATTTTAAGGACCACTGTGTAGATAGGAGAGGTGTCCATAATTGGTAGGGTGCCAAAATAAGGTCACGTTACCCTATGTACCTTTGTGTTTAAAAAAATGGGTTTAGTTTGGACCAATGGCTTCGCAGAATTTTTTTTCGAAATTTTGCCACTTTTTTTCGGTACCCTAGGTAGATGTAGACCCTTAAACTCTCTGGTTTACTCTTTTGACGTTTTGTCGATAAAATTATAGCGTCTCCCGGCGATATAACAAAGTTGGACATTTTTCGTTGCAGCAGCATCAACTTTTCCAAATAAAGATAATTATGAAGACAACCTGGTGGACCTTGATTGTATCCTGCGCCAGGACCGTTCTGCCAAGTCGTCATTTTCCTTTTTCACCTCTGAAAATCCCAATGATCATTTACAACCCAATGATTAAGAAGAAAGAAAATATAACCACCGGTGATTCACAGATATTTCGAGACGCCGCTTATTCCACGTACACGTCCTTATCGCGTTAGGTGTTATCACAGAATAAACGGTACACGCAACGATCACGAAAATGTAGGAAACTTCTTGGTGACCGACCACTTCAAAAAACGTATTTTTAACCGTTCCCTTTTCGCTATGGAGAGAACGAACAGAGATACGAAGGCGTTTTACAAGAGTTGAAAAATAAAGCAAAGCACATTCCCCGCTACGCAACGTCGCGCAATTTCGCGATCGAATCGGCTCATCGGCATCTGACCGGAAAAAAACTGCAACTCCGCGTGTTGTGACGAGAAAATTCGGATAAATTCCGCCCCTCGTAAGGTTCGCTTACCACGAACTATTTTTCTCCGAGAAATACAAGATAAGCGGGCAATGGAGAAAAAAAAACAACGCACAAGCAACGTTACAATTACGTCATAATGGCTGGATGCGAACGATGCAGAATAACGAACGATATTAATTAGCGTATGAAAAAAGGCGTACGGAGAACGTTTTATTCGGTCGCTGCGAGAACTCGAGTATACGTGACGATAATGTACGCGTGAGAGTATTTGCTGTTTAAACGTCAAACGGCGATGCGTCACCGCGCCCCGGCCCAGCTCTTTCTGGAAGCGTATAATCGATAAAACCCCGGACCGCACGTAAATATTCTTCGTTTGCTTACGTTACACGGTCGATGGTTGACCTACTCTCCCCGTTTTTTCTTTCTTTCGTTATTCCTGCCTGAATCCGTGGATCAATGAAACCCCACGCACACGCGAGATCAGTGCTCCTCACTCACTGGAACCTTCTGGTCGAAGTATTCGAGGCGACTGTTACTAATCGCGGAGAATCTTTAGAAATCGCGTTAACGCCGCTTTTTCCAACGCAATTCGCGACGCAGACGTCGAACATGTGAAAGGTGCGACGATTCGGCGACGCTTTATGTAACGCAACGTAGTTGCTATTCTCGCCGCTATACGGCAGCGCCGCTCCAACGCGCCGAGAACGTTTAGTTTGAATCGGGAATGTTCGAGTACAAGCTTATCGGTGAAATTCGTTTCTTTCCTCGATCTGGAAAAGGTTTTCGATATGCGGGATAATCGTACTGGAGAAGTCTTTGGCAAAGTTTATTTTATGAAGTTTACGCAGAGAATATATGATATAATATATAGTACGGAGAATAAAGTATATAATATATAGTTTATTCCAGCCCCCTGACACTGGCCTACTATTCCTATACGATAAACGGAAACGCGTTTTGTCCCGGCTTTTTAGTTCTTGAAATCGCCACTACCTAGCGTTGGCTGTTATGTGACAGCCTTCGGCTCTAACTACTCCGATAAGTTAAACGATTCGATACTTTCGTGGCTTTCGCTTGTTATCGTTATTGCGACGTTATTCATTGTGCTCGAAGGGAAAATCATAAGTACGGACAATCATTCTAAATAAAACAATAGACTTTTATTTATGTAAATTATTCGAAACACCGGCGCAACATACGTATATCTGCATACCTGTCACACGACTACTAGCGCCACAGTGCGGCAAGGACATTTTGCGAACAGCATGTGTCTACCAGTGTCAGGGGGCTGGTTTATTCTATGAAGATTACGCCAGGGAATAATACCGGCGAAGGGTACAACTAAACTTTACGAATTTTCGGCAGTATTATGATATTTGGGGCTCCCAATGCTGACCACGCAGCCTTCATATTCGAAAGAAAATAAGACTTTTTTTCAAAAGTAGTGAAAATCGGAATTCGATCCTTTAAGGGGTTGAACCGGGGTTTGTGTGGGAAAATATGTTTTTTGGTCAGATTTGCTTGAAACTTGGCTAATAAATACACTAAAATACAAATAATTAAACATGTATTCCAGCAATTTCCAAAAATTAAACTTTGAGGGGGTTAAACGGGAGTTTAAAGTTTGTAAAGACAACACATTCTTAAGCCAGATTTACTAGAAACTTATAGAGTTTTTTTATATAGCACTACCATGTTTACCGAGCTTTTCGGTGCCCGTCGACAGTAGAGTAATACTTTTAACACCTTAGGGGGAGATATACACCTAGGAGCCGGAAATAAGGTCATTTTTGTGAATTTTTTCAAGGGAAACTATTTGGAATTTCGGATTGGGGTTTCAATTATCTAAAAGTATATGGGGCATTCCATACCAATTCGACCTGGGTCTAACCCTCGACCCCTCAAATCTGGTTCCCGATTTTTCCTACCATTACTCTCACTCTATCAAGTAATTACAATTTTTTTCAGATTTTTCAAAATAAATTTGAGCGCGTCATGAATCTTCGAATTTTTTTTTTGATCTCCTCGATGGCCGTGATCGAAAAATCTGAAAAAAATCCCAAAAATACAGTGTCAGATATAAAGTATTGGTGTAAAATTCATAATGTCTGGGCTTTTGTTTCAACCCGTTTTTTAGCTTTTTGAGCAAAAAATTTTTAAAAATAAGAAGCAGAGGTCAATTCACTGTAGACTGTTTCTCGAAATTTTGTATGCATAATACCAGATTTAAAAAAAATCCGATTTTTCTAAAGTGTATTTTGTAATTTTCGATTTTTTTTTGTATCATAGTCGACAAAGACCCTAATTAGGGGTTGAAGCAAAAGCCCAGACATTATGAATTTTACACCAACATTTTTTATATCTGACACTGTATTTTTGGGAATTTTTTCAGATTTTTCAATTACGGCCAGCGAGGTGTTCAAAAAAAAATTCAAAAATTCATGACGCCCTCAAATTTATTTTGAAAAATCTGAAAAAAATTGTAATTGCTTGATAGAGTGAGAGTAATGGTAGGAAAAATCGGGAACCAGATTTGAGGGGTCGAGGGTCAGACCCAGGTCGAATTGGTAAATCGATGGATTTTCGACCATCTAGGTGTATATCTCCCCTTAACGTGCCACTTTTGTGTTATAACACTGTTACGTCCTGGCTCAACTCGATGGAGACATTATTCGACATCCAACGGATATTAAATGTATAGACATTATTAAGAAAACAAAGAAAATGTATCGCTATCGCGCGACTCGCGTGTTACCCGAGACCCAGGCTATCGGAGGTTTGCGTTACCGAAGTCCCGGACAGCGCAATCTCTTCCATGAAGTGTAGCGTCAGCAAGATCGCACCTGTGGGAATAGAGCAACCAAGTTGCTTCCATGACATTTGCGATTTGCCCCACCCGCAAAGCAACAATTAATAATTAACCCTCCGTCTGTACACTTAAATTTTTGGGACACCGTCTGTACACTAGGTCGGAAAAGTCCTGCCAATGTTTTTTCTAAGAAAAAAACTTATCAAAATCTGAAGAAATTCTGCATTTCTTTTTACAACATTTATTTCCACAATCCAATCATTTATTTACCCACTTATTGTAAATACCAATTTTTACAACAATAAATGTAACCGAAAATGGAGGAAAAATCGATTTTCATTAAAAAAATCATAACTAAAACAAATTTTCATGTAAAAATATAATTCTTTCGGGGTTGTATAGCGGAATACATGTACTATTGGGAAAAAAAACAGTGAATGCGCTACTTTTAAAGAGTATATTTATTTTTACTACCGAAAAGGTCGCTTTTTTAACAGAGAAAAATCAGAGAAAATAATATTTTTCGGTTTATTTCAGTTTTTTTTATTACAAATCCAAATGTTTTCATTACATAATCGTAGTAATGAGGTAAATATAAGTAATTAAGGCCTTAGGCCACTCTAGAGGCCGAAAAATAGGCTTTTTGGGGATTTTTTTTTCAGACAAAATACAAAATAAATCGAAATTACAAAAAGGGGCGTTTATCATACATATCAGTGACTGTATACAATAATTTTTGTGAAGGGATTAATTTCAAAATGGCGACTGTGCAGCGTTTATCTCAAAACTGCATTTTTCAAGTTGGCCGGAAACATAACTCGGACAATTTTCAACCGATTCACTTGAAATGTTGAATAGATCTTGAAAAATTCATTGTCTATGGGAGTACATAGAATTTTTTTTATATTGCATAGTTCTTTTGTTTTTAAGGGGGGATTGTCTTTTTTTTTCGCAAAATTTACCGCTTTTTGGGAATTTTTTTGTGAAGAAAGTATACAACGGAAAACTTGTGAAACTTGGCATATAGTTTTATTGATCTGTTTACTACATACAAAAAATTTTTTAAACAATTTCATCAAAAAATCCCCCCTTAAACGCGTTTTTCTCGAAACAGCTTTTTCATAACTGGTGTGCACGATTTCTCAAAAACTATTCAACCGATTGCCTTCAAATTTGAACAGAATGCTCAGCTGACATCCTTTTATCGTTTGATGAAGCAAAAAGCAATACGTTTAATAGTTTTTTATTTATAACAAAAAATCGATCATTTTATTTATAACAAAAAGGGGTCATCAAATGCGACCATTTTTTTTATCTCAGTGGAGGCGCTGTCGCACAGTAAAGGTCACCTCCACTTTTTTAAATGGGATGCTACATTTTTTTTCAACTATCTTGTAGAGCATCGAAAACTCCATAAAAAACATTTAGGGGTCAAAGTCGTTCAAGGTCATTTAAGATCAAAAAGTGACATGAACTTTATTTTCATGTGAAATTACCTTTATTCACAGTAGATGTTCAAAGTGATTGCCATTGGAATCAATGCAGTGTTGCAATCTCCTCATCACGAATTTCTTATCACTTCGGCAGTTATTGCCGAAGTCTTGCCATTGTCTTGTATGTAAACGACGGCACCAACCCTACAATGTACACGGAACGTTATACAATGTTTTGCCCAAACAAACCCAAGATAACGATAGTAAGAATGGTGAGACAAGTATTAATGAATCAAGCGAATGTAAATGATGTATTCTTTTGAAGAGCAAACTGATATGCTTCTAATTTACGAAGAATGTCAGAAAAATGCAGTGAGAGGTAGAGACTTATACGATGAAAGATTTCCTGAACGTTCTCATCCTACACGCCGTACATTTCAAATTTTGTACACTAAAATGAGGACAACTGGATCCTTAACCCGTCGGGAAAGTAACCGACAAAAGCGAGTTACCAACGAAGAAACGGAAATTGGTGTTCTTGCCGCCGTTCATCGAGACCCTTGTGCGAGTTCTCGTCAAATTGCGAAGTATTCTACGTGTTCTACATCGTCATAAATATCATCCTTACCACATCAGTCTCCATCAGGAATTAACTGGTACGGATTTCATGAATCGCACTGAATACTGCCGATGGGCTCAACGCCGGATTTAGAGCGATGACTCATTTATTAATCGGATTTTATTTACTGATGAGGCAACATTTACGAATCATGGAAATATTAACTTGCATACCATGCATTTGTGGTCAACTGAAAATCCACATGGTGTGCGGCAAGTTGCACACCAAAGACCGTGGTCGGTTAATGTATGGTGTGGGATTGATGGGGATAGAATCATAGGCCCTTATTTCATCGAAGGGAATCTTAATGGTAGGAAGTACACCACATTCCTTCAATAAACATTAGGTCCGTTATTGGAAGAAATACATTTAGAAACGAGAAACAGAATGGGGTATCAACACGATGGGTGCCCGGCACATTTTTCGCTGATAGCTAGAAATTAATTGCAAAAGAGATTTCCAAATCGTTGGATTGGACGCGGAGGAGCTGTATCGTGGCCGGCTCGCTCGCCAGACTTGACGCCTCTGGACTTTTTCTTGTGGGGATACTTGAAAGATCTTGTTTATAAAGAACGTCCAACTACGCCGGATGATATGCGTGAGAGAATTCTTCGAGCCAGTGATTCGATAAGTGCCGAAGTGATAAGAAATTCTGCACAATCCGTGATGAGGAGATTGCAATACTGCATTGATTCCAATGGCAATCACTTTGAACATCTACTGTGAATAAAGGTAATTTCACATAAAAATAAAGTTCATGTCACTTTTTGATCTTAAATGACCTTGAACGACTTTGACCCCTAAATGTTTTTATGCAGTTTTCTATGCTCTACAAGATAGTTGAAAAAAAATGTACCGTCCCATTTCAAAAAGTGGAGGTGACCTTTACTGTGCGACAGCGCCTCCACTGAGATAAAAAAAAATGGTCGCATTTGATGACCCCTTTCGTACGGTACAACTTTTGTGGCAAACATTTTTTTGTGACGTCGATAATTACAGAGATATTCAAGGTGGCAACAGTTAGTGCCTCACCCTGTATACACTTTTGTAGCGACCGGAAATTGGGTTTTTGTATCTCGTCTCAGAATTCCTTCACAAAAACACGCAATTGTAATATTTTTTTATCTGTAATTAGGTCGATGACCGACCCTGAATTTTTAGAGAGACGATTATTAATATATTTAGTGAAGCTAAAAAAAATATGAAAATCCTAGAGATTGAAGCCTGGCGATAGGATTACCTTAAGGCGAAGTTGAAACTGTACCACGTGACATACAAGTGCGCGAGCGGAAGCAGATATTTTTAAACAAATTGGTCAGAGAAGAACGATATTTTGGGCAAACAAATTGTTGAGCTCTGCGTTAATGAGTTTTCTGCAGAGCGGGATGCTTTGTCTCTCCAAAAGGAAAACTCAACCATCTATGACAAAACTATGTTTAAAAAAATGTGAGGTTACGTCGACCTCCTACATACCCTTAGAGCACGGTCTTACCTACGGGCACGGTCTTACATACAGGTCTTGCAACGAAGCTAAATTTTCGTGGTGGGCGTAGGCACGCTTATCGGCTTCACTTTTGGATTCACTAGGCGCCGCTACGCGTCGCTACTAGCAAGGTGAAGTAGTTTTCCCCTTACCTCTCACCGGCGAATGGGCCCAAGGTGTTTACGTATGATTTTGTGGCGCGACTGTCGAAATAACCTTTATTTGCGACCATATACGGGAAGGTTCTACGCGATTTGCCATGATACATTTTTTATCGTGTTTTTAGGCATAAGTGTGAATTTTTTTTGGTAGTGGTTGCGAAAAAATGCGAAATGGCTAAGGGTTGCGCGGTTCGCAATTGTAAAACGGGGTACAAAAATTGTAAGCGGAAATGCTTCGTGTTTCACATGCCCAGAAACGTCGAACTATACAAAAAATGGCTCGTTGCTAGTCCGGGACTAAAAGAGTCTCAGTACGTGTGCGAAAAACATTTCGAAGAACGATGTATTGTGAGACATTGGAGAAAAAAGGATGTAAATGGTTGTAATATGTGCGGGTATGAATTAATGTATTCAAAAAGTTTTCAGTTTTTTTTAGATGAAAGTAGTCATCTTTTTTTTAATCAACACATTTTTTTATTGGTTTTGTATATTATGCAGTTTACAAGACAGTACGGTAAATTAAGTTAGGGCAAACGGCGCATGCGTTGCGTTCAAGAGGGAAAAGGACCGAAGAGCTATTTCTCTCTTCGTCGCACCACTACTTCCCCTTGCCGTCACGCACCCAGCGGCAGAAATCGAAATAAAAAACAGAACCGCTAAGGGTGCCTACCCCCACTACCGCCGTTGTCAGACCTGTATGTAATACCGTGCCTACGGGTCTTGTAACTCGATAGAATTTCAATGGTGGATGTGACTCGCATATTGAGGCCGTTTTTGGTGTCGCTAGTATCGAGAAGTGTTGTTTTGACAGTGAGAACATAACCTGCGTATTCTGTGATTTCGAGTATATGGTTACATACTGTGGTCAGTCGAGTGCAATAAACGTGTTAGCGACTTATAATCCGCATTTTCCATGCGACGAAAATGGCTCGGATATTTTATCATACGCAGTTGTTTATTATATTAGGTCACTCCTGAGGCAAAAGGCACTGCAGGAAAATATGAAATAAAAAAATTGTCTAAATTGACAATTCAATAAAATTTTGCTTATTTGTACATTGGATTGTTATTAAGTAATACTTTTGTGAATATGAGATAATTTAGAATATGAAATAATTTTAATTTTAATATACGAGATAAATAAATTTTAATATATGAGATATTATCTCATTTTTAATATATGAGATAAATAAATTTTAATATATGAGATAATTCTGAATATGAAATAATTTTCTGAATTTGAGAAAAAAAATGTACATTGTCTTATGATAAGCCAATCTACATTTTTTTTCTCAAATTCAGAAAATTTGAGAAAAAAAAAACGTAGTTTGGCTTATCATAAGAGAATCTACTTTTTTTTTCTAAAATTCAGAAAATTTGAGAGGCAGACAGCTGTTCGTCTATTGAGGTAACGTCGTTTGGCAAAGTTTCGACGGGATCTGAAGAGCCGTTCCAGAGATTTTTGGGAATCTATAATTGTTTTACCATACCGACCGCGATGAGGTGTCATTCCCTCTTAAAGAAAAAAAACCAGTGCACGGAAATTAAACCGAAGATAACAAACTTTTCAACCAGGCATCAACCCATTCAGCTATAATGTATTTTATACACGAAAGATCAAAATTGATTTATCCTTATTAAATTCGCTTGGATTTCGATGGTAGGGTTGATGGACCATTCGCCAATGAATTACTGGATAGATTTTTTAAGTTTTTATCCGTCCGTTTATGAGTTTATTTATTTCTAATTGCATAGAACTACTATTCGTTCTTTAATAACTTGTGGAACATTAAGATTCTCAGATAATCCTATAACGAGAATGCGTGGCTATTGTCCCTGTCGCACACAACATCCCTCTATTGCAGCGACTCTAGGGGGTGGTTTCAACAAGAGAACCACCCCCCACCAGTAGAGTTGCAAGACCGTGGGCACGGACTTACATACAGGTCTTGAAACGACGGTCATATTTGATCACGGTCTTACATATAGGTCTAACAACGGCGGTAGTGAGGGTGGACACCCTTAGTGGTTCTGCTTTCTATTCCGATTTCTGCCGCTTGGTGCGTGATGGCAAGGGGAAGTAGTGGTGCGACGAAGAGAGAAATAGCTCTTCTGTCCTTTTCCCTCCTGAACGCAACGCATGCGACGTTTGCCCTAACTTAATTTACCGTACTGTCGTGTAAACTGCATGATATACAAAACCAATAAAAAAATGTGTTGATTAAAAAAAAGATGACTACTTTCATCTAAAAAAAACTGAAAACTTTTTGAATACATTAATTCATACCAGCACACATTACGACCATTTGCATCCTTTTTTCTCCAATGTCTCACAATACATCGTTCTTCGAAATGTTTTTCGCACACGTACTGAGACTCTTTCAGTCCCGAAATAGTAGCATCGAGCCATTTTTTTGTATCGTTCGACGTTTCTGGGCACGCGAAACACGGAGTATTTCTGCTTACAATTTTTGTACCCCGTTTTACAATTGCGAACCGCGCAACCCTTAGCCATTCCGCATTTTTTTCGCAAACACTACCAAAAAAAATAATACTCGTGCGTAAAAACACTCTAAAAAATGTATCACGGTAAATCGCGTAGAACCTTCTGGTATATGGTCGCAAATAAAGGTTATTCCGACAATCACGCCACAAAAACATACGTAAACACCTTGGGCCCATTCGCCGGTGAGAGGTAAGGGGGAAACTACTTCCCCTTGCTAGTAGCGACGCGTAGCTGCGCCTAGTGAATCGAAAAGTGAAGCCGATAAGCGTACCTACTCCCACCACGAAAATTTAGCTTCGTTGCAAGACCTGTATGTAAGACCGTGATTTCCGCGAACTTCAAAACCCCAAAACTTATGGAATTAATGGGAAATCTCAACCTCCGGGCCCCCGACGGAATATCACTTAATATAATGGAATGAACAAGTTGACGGTGAAAAAAAAATGTTCCCGTCGTTTTTCGGAAAAGTCCTTATACTGCATAATTACCAGCCCCCTGGCACTGCTAGGTCTACCGTGTCCCGTTATTGTCGCCACGTAAACTAACCCACCATGCGGCGCTAGTAGTCACCCGCATGACCCCCACTCCAGTCGCACAACGTCTGCATAATTTGCATTCGATGCGTCTGGATAATTCATTGTTTAGAATAGAACGTAAAAGTATATCTGTATATACGAAGGGATGCAATATTTACACTTGTTGCAATATTATGTGTTATAAAAATATTTATTAAGCGAAATAAACAGATAACATTATTATTTTTTAAATAATGGATTAGTCACGTTGTAGAATGTTTTGCCATTTTTTTCTTGTCGAGATTGCTTTTTTTTGTTCTGCGTTGAGACGTGCAGAATATTGCTGCATCCGCATCAATTCGTAATATTGACGCGCATACTGATTGACCAGGCTTAATGGATTTGTCTGTGGGTCCGATGGCTTTTCTCCATAATTCCAGGGCTTCTGGATCTTTTGGTACATTGAAAAAAATGCGATTTTTCCTTGTTTGATTGATAACCTGACGTGCAGCCACGAACCACGCACGCAGGCATTCTCAAATATGAGCACAAAAACCACAAAAATTGTTTTTTATTTTATCGCTACACTAAAATTGTTTATTATTTTACAACTATGTGATAAAATAATTACGATTTTACCACACTACAATTTTTTTTATTCCCGTACAATGACAGATCGAGAAAACGAAAAGAAATATTCACTTGGTTCACGCGACAAAAAAGATGACGAAATAATACGGAGAGGTGCTTGGCGGAGTGGGGATCATGTGGGTGACTACTAGCGCCGCATGGTGGGTTGATAATTACCAAAAATTTCGATAAGAAAGCTCCCTATCTTACCGATTGGTTTCTGCATCATTATTATTATTTCCACCAAAGCGCCATCCATCGGGAAAACAAAAAAGGCGAATAATATCGATAGTCGTCGCGCGTCGTCCTCGTCTCGTCGCCGCCCCTTTCTTGCTCCTTCTCCTCGTCGCCGTGCCCCTCTTCTCCTTCCTCCATCCCCCATCGCCGCACCAGTAAAGATGGACTCCTGAGGCAATTTTTATTTCGATGTACCCAGAACAGCAGCCGTTCGAGTGTCCAATATAAAGAAACGGAACGTTCGACTCGCCCAAACAAATTCATTCGCCTTTATGCATGCAACAATCTCGTAAATAATGATCGTGCAGGAGCCAGTCCAGGTAAAAAGCTTCGGTGTTTGCTCGTGTGTATTTTGTGATAAAGCGAGCGAGTGCATATCGCGCGAGGCTTCGTGGACGTTGCCGAGATGAGGCACAATCGTCGAATAATCGGCCAATATTGACAACTCGTTCGCAGAATCAATTCCTCGTTACTCGTTCATTTCGCAGTCCGGGCTAATGTGCGGAACCAAACGAAAAAAAAACCCCTACGCGAACGCTCCGAATTATTGACGTTATTTTCCGTGGATCCGAACGATTCAAAGCTCGTCAAAATAATCACTTTGCATCCTTGTCGCGTGTGTTCTACGTCGATTTACGATTATTCTATAAATAAGAGACCGCGTCCCAAGACCGAGCGTCTCGTCCCTTCTGGTATTGTCAAACTTACCAGCCGTTTATTTTTTTGCCGCTCCAGCCGTGTACGGAAGCGCCAGAAAATTCCAGCTCCGATAAATATATGTTCGAATTGGACGCAATCGCGCGGCGTGAATTCTCCGCAGGAATAAATCATTTTTTTGTGTTTTAGGCTGCCATATGGCATTGCTTGAACCACTACGCTTATCCGGACGCTATATTTTTGGCTGAGAGGCTTTTCGCTGAAGGTAAGCAATTTATTTATCATCCGACGTTTGTGTGCTACGACGGTGGAGTATTTAGTTGTCTACGCTTTGTACAGGTTTTTACACATTTTTCCTGTACAATGTTATTTTTTATCGTAAATTGTACTCGATTCTGTCCGGCATGATTTTAGTGACTTATTAATTTTCTCATTGCTATATCTTGCTTATTTCTTTGCGGATCGCTTTTTTCTTGTTTCCTTGCCTTGTACAGTATTGCGTTATCTGTGGTTCGTAATTCTCACCACGCAGTCTTCATATTTGACCCAAACAGCACTTTTTTCAAGAGGTAAACGTCAAAATTCGACCCTTAAGGGGGTGAAACAGGGGTTTTTGAGTTTATACGAGACAACATATTTTTTGGTCAAATTTGTTTGAAACTTGGTATAAATACATTCTAATACAAGTAATCAAACATGTATTTGTTTGGGTTTGTTTCGTGTATTTGTGCCAACCCAAACAAACAGAGTTAAGGGGTGAAAAGTACTACTTGATTGTCTACACGCACCGAACAGCGAGAAAAACAGTGTTATATATAAAATGAATTTGGAATTTCAAGTAAATCTGGTCAAAAAATATGTTTTCTCATACAAACGTTAACACTCCTGTTTAACCCCCTTAAAGGTTACATTTTGGAAGTTGCTGAAATACATGTTCGATTATTTGTATTTTAGTGCATTTATGCCAAGTTTCAGGTAAATCTGGGGAAAAAATACGTTTTATACAAACTTTAAAACCCCTGTTTCACCCCCTTAAGGGTTGAATTTCGGATTTTAAAACTCTTGAAAAAAGTCTTGTTTTGAGGAATTAGTACTATTCGTATGCCCTGTGGGTTTCATTTTTATTTTTGTTTATCCTACGCTTCGGGCTTTTTTTTGAAGAAAATGATAATTTTTATCGGCTTTATTTTTAAACATAATATAATGCCATGTGTACAAACAAAATGTGAGTAACGTTGCAAGCTGTGATATTTCTGGAAACGAAAATCTATGCAAAGCCCATAGTTCTTCATCGTTCGGGTACAAAAGTTCATTTCGTTCTTTCAATTGCATGTGAAAATCCATTTTCTAACTTTATTCGTAATTTACAAAGAATTTCGGGCAACACAATTATTTTCCTGGCCTGTGATATTTAACGTATAACGTTGGAATTTTTTTTTAATTTACAATGTGACCGTCAAATTACGTTATTTTGAGCCAAACGCATATTCGCGTTTCCCGGAGCAAAAGGTTTGAGGAGGGTCGAGTCGTTTAACCGATGGATGCTCGAGTATAGTGCTTTTTTTCACGTAGATACCGTCGAAAAATGTTCAACATTGAAGATTCTGCAAGTTAGGCAATTGTCTTTGGAAAAGACACATATTAAAATCTAGACAATTTTTACTCATTTTCTTGAAAAGAATTGCGAATAGAGGGGAAACTTTATTGTGAATGTGTACAGCGAAAATGTTAGCGAGCTATATCAGCTACGGAATTCATGATTTTTCATAAGAAACTGTCCTACATTGTTGAGATTATAGTATAGAGGAACTGCATAATTGAAATTATACTAGAACTATATAGTGAAATTTATTGTAATAGAACTATATAGTGGAATTTATTACAATAGAACTATGTAGTGGAAAATGTGTATATAGTAGAACTATATACACATTTTCATTTGAAGATTTGCGAATAGAAGCCGATTTTTTAGTCAATGTGAGCAGCAAAAAATGTAATGGTTTCATTTTATTTACTAAATTTATGATTTTTCATAAAAAACTGTGGTAAATTGTTGATATTAGAGTACAGTGAAACTTATTATAGTAGAGTTAGATTATAGTATAGTGAAACTTATTATAGTAGAGTTATTATAGTAATGGAACTTATTATTGTAGAACAATATCGTGGCACTTACCATAGTAAAACTATAGAGTTGAACTTATTGTAGTAGAACTATATAGTGGAGTTTATTGTAGTAGAATTATATAGTGGAACTCATTCTAGTAGAACTATGTAGTGGAGCTCATTATAGTAGAATTATAGAGTGGAACTTATTCTAGTGGAATTATATAGTGGAACTTATTATAGTAGAACTATATAGTGAAAATTATTATAGTAGAACTATATAGTGGAACTTATTATACTAGAACCTATAGAGTTGAACTTATTCTAGTAGAACTATATAGTGGAGTTTATTATAGTAGAAGTATATAGTGGAACTTATTCTAGTAGAGCTATATGGTGCAGCTCATTATAGTAGAAGTATATAGTGGAACTTATTATAGTAGAACTATATAGTGGAACTCATTAGACTAGAACTATATAGTGAAAATTATTATAGTAGAACTATATAGTGAAACTTATTATACTAGAACCACATGGTGGACCTTATCATAGAAGAACTATATAGTGTATAGACAAACTATATACACATTTGCTAGTGATGAATTGCGAACAGAGGCGGAATTTTTGTCAATGTGAATAGTAAAAATGTTAGCAAACTATATCAGCTAATAAATTCATTTCTTTCATAAGCAACTGTGTCGAATTGTTGAGGTTATAGTATAGAGGAAATATATAGTGGAACTTATTGCAGCGGAACTCTATCGCGGAACTATATAGTGAACTTACTATGGAAGAACCATATAGTGGAACTTATTACAGAACTACATAGTGTGTATAGTAGAACTATATACACATTTCCTTGTAAATAATTGCAAACAGAGGCAAACGTTTTTTTTTAAAGTGAATAGTAAAAATTTTAGCGAGTTATATTAGCTACTAAATTAATTTCTTTTTCGTGAGAAACTGTGGTGAATTGTTGAGGTTGTAGTATAGAGAACCTAAATAGTGGAACTTATTACCGCAGAACTATATAGTGGAACTTACTGTAGTAGATCTATATAGTGGAACTCACTATAGTAGAACTATACCGTGGAACTTATCATAGTAAAACTATGTACATATTTTTTTTGTGAATAATTGCGAATAGAGGCGAAATTTGATTATCAATGTGAACTGTGGAAATGTTAAAGAGCTATATCAACTACTAAAGTCATGATTTTTTAATAAGAAACTGTGCTGAATTGTTGAGACTATAGGACAGTAAAACTATATGGTGGAACTTATTATCGTAGAATGATATAGTGGAACTTATTATCGTCGAATGATGCAGTGGAACGTATTATCGTCGAATGATGCAGTGGAACTTATTAATTTCCAAGTTAAACTTTCATTGGATGAAGGATATTTTAACGTCCATTGGTAAAGCCTTACATCCTCCTTGATAGTCTGCGTTCCATTTTTGCAAGTTTTCTCCATTACTTGACATTACCCCTGTGATCCCAAGAGTATTTAGTTGCGCTTTACATCCATCGCAAATATGCCTCTTCAACATTACATAATCTGTAGTTGACGTTACTACATCCCTTAGCGCCATCCTTTTCTACAATTCCTCTAGTCATGCTTGCCCTGTTCTCCCTCCGTTCCTTCTCTCCTTGTTCCATACATATATTTCCTCTCCGCTTATGCTGTTTCTCTCGGTACTTTTCGTGATATGCGGAACCAGTTACATCGCAATAATCCTTTTTATTTCTTTGTCTCCTATTATTTTAATGGCTTCTTCAGTATTCCTTTGCACCAGCTCGAAGTTTATCCCGACAGTCGCATCAGCGCGTTCACGCTTTTTACACTTGCCTGGTACTATTAAGGGACGATTGTTGGATTATATTGGGTACGATAGAAATAATTATACGTCGAGTTGTGATTGTTGAGATTCTGTTGTGAAGATGATAAGTATTGTTGATTGGAACACTCGTTTCTCGTTCTTTCAGTGGATTCGGAGGATACACTGTTCCTTTTAGCGACGTGCTACTATCGCTCAGGACGAGTGAGACAAGCTCACGCGCTGCTCTCCAAAAAAGCAGCAAGCTCGTCGCAGTGCAGATTTTTATTAGCAAAATGTTGCTACGACTTGGAGAAGTAATTCATTCCTATATTTATTTATTATTCAACGGGGAAGAACTTCAGAGATCATCACAGTGTAACGGATCGAAAAATACCTGATTTTTGCTTTCGATTGCTAAATACGCTTAATCAGTCTGATTTTTTTTTACGTCAAATCAAAGCACTTGTGATGAACAGAAAATAACATTTTAAACGTTTAATTTTATTTTTTTTACATTTAAATTTTTTATTGAAATTGAATTTTTTTAACTGTTGAAAATGTTTTCGAAAAAAGGAGTCGTCACAGCGTACACGGTTGTGGCCGTAAATATAATCTGAAAACAAATTGTAAAAAGATTATTAATCAGTATGAACGCCGCTAGCTAGGGAGGATTTTTGAAAATCGAAATTGACAAAATGGCGGCGTTTTGAAAAAAAGTATCGAATTTAGCCTATTTTTTCGACAGTTTTTCATTAAAGAAAAATATAAAGATGAAAAAAAACTTCCATAGCAAAATAACGAATGGCGTGAAGAATGTTGTGTCAAAATTTGAGACTAAAGGTTGAAAACTCTTCCTTTGAGAGTGTACACCGTTTTGAAAAACGCGTTTAAGGTTTTAAAAAAGGCGATTTTAAAAAAATTTTACATGATCCCTTAATGTATTTTTTTTTACTTCGCAGTGTTTAAATTGTCTTCCGAATTACAGTTTTTTTGCGAATTCTTATTTTAATGTTTAACATTTTCATATATTTGATCTTGAAAAAAATTATGTTGTATATTTGACCGCAAGGTTCGTGGAATATTTGGGAAACCTGTGTGGAAAACCTGGAAAAGTCAGGGAATTATTGAGTCTCCGATGCGTAAAAGTCATGTTAAAAATACGAACTGACGCAGGTACTCGGAAGCGGAGGCCGCCATAACGGGTGGTTACTACAAGCAGCTGAAGAATTTGGAAGATATAGTCGTGCAGTTTGGAGATCAGGCGTGTTTTTCGCTCCAAATAATAGCGAAGATTTATTACAAAATGATGCGAACGTCGAGAGCCAACGAGGCTCACAAGCTCGCCCTCAAGATCAATCCCTTCTTGTGGCATTCCTTCGAGGAGCTTTGCAACGCGGGCGACAAGGTCGATCCGGCCAAGACCTTTCAGCTCGACAAGCTCGAAAACTTCTCAATGTGTCACGGCACAACGCCCATCCTCAACTACGTGACGGAACCGGATCTCATCGTTACGAGCAACGCCAACAACAATACGCCAACGACTAACAGCAACAACGTGTAATTATATTTATTTAATGTACACTACGTTTGAAAAATACGGATACCGTGCACCAACTTTTCGATTGGTAGGGAAAATTACAGTCCTCGGCTGAATTAAGGCGCAATTTCTTTCCTCCTGAAATACGGAGCGAAAAGTCAGTGAATTTTGAACATTCTCGGGAATTTTTCCAGAATTTACTTTTTGCAAGAATTACGAAAAAATGAAACCCACTTTTAAAAAAACTGAAAAGTATAAAATTGAATATTTTTTTATATTTTTTATATTTATATTATTCTTCATTATATACCAAAAAAGTTATATCTGAAGCTTTGTACATTTGCATTCGATTTGTCGATACACAACCACCCAATTATTATTGTGGATAAGTGTTTATATTTATTTTTTATTTATTTGCACCGACATAAAAAATTCGGTTTATGAAGGTTTTGTATTTGCATTTGATGTATTTTTTTTACACTTACGGTGTGTAAATTGTTTTCCGAACTTCAGTTTAAAAAAAAGTTATTCTAATAATTAACATTTGCATATATATGATTATGAAAAAAAATTATATTTTTTATTTGACTACAATCTTTCCGGAATATTTGCAAAACCAGAAAAACTTGGGGAATTTCTGAGTCAATAATGCATAACAAGCATGTGAAGGTTTCTCACTGAAAGATAAAAAACAAGCTCTAAGAGCTTTCTTCAAATGCTCTATTACTTTTTACTCACTCGGTGACCTTGAAAATTGCTTTTTTTTGTTGCTACTTTGCTGTTCTCAAAAATTGCGTGCTTCTTTCTGAAAATAAAAATCGAAATTTCTTACAGACTCGAAAAAGTCAAGATGTATCTCTAAATTGTCCAGATAAAATGTATTTTTTATTCCGATTTTTTCTTCAAACTTATGTAGCTTTTTGTAAAATAGTGCAGTTTCTGAAAATGTGATGCCCCTCGAGAACTATGGGGGTTTCAAATTAAAGACGTAGAAGGAAAAACATCAATTAAGAAGGTTGAAGCGTTAGCCACGAGCCATTATAAATTACTCAAAATTTAATTATGAGTTGTATAAAACATTCGCGGACGTAGTTTTTTTTTCATAATAATCATCGATAATGTTATACTTTTTTCAAGTTGGTGGAAAGACAAAAGTTTTTTCTGAATTACGTAATAAAAATATAAAAGTGCATAATTTTTCCCTTTAATTATACATTTTATGAAAAAATGACCATCTACAGAATAAATCTATACCTCGTATGAATTTTTTTGAGGTTCATTGAAAAAAAAAAACATTCACGAACCGTCATTTGACTAAACTGGATCGCTCCAACCTCCTTAAAAAATGATCAAGTTTGAGACACATTTAAACAAATGTGATATGTCACAATGGTGATATACACTGCCGGTGTAAAAGCAATCATTTTGAATATACGTTTTAAATGTATATCAAACTTGATTGCTTTTTAAGGAGGTTGGAGCGATCAAGTATGATACATATATTTAAAATGATTGTTTTTACACCGCCAGTGTATATCACCATTGTGACACATTTTTTTTTCTTCATTCGCATCGCATATTCGGTAATTTCCGATTCTCGTTTCTCAGGACTCCAGCGTGCCAGACGACGATGGCAAACGGATCACCGGGTGTGAGACTGTACTCCACGTCGTTGGAGGAGAGCCCGCAATCCGGCCAGCAGCCGCCCTCTGCGGTGCCACCCTCTCATTACAACAACAGCTCGACGATATCCCCGAGAGGAAAACCACCGCGCTACCGAAGCATGTTCAGTAATTCTATGAGCCCGCTCACGCCGAGCTTCGGTATACTTCCACTGGACTCGAACAGTCCCGAGCCGGCGATACTGCCGTCTCACGTCTCCATCAACGAAGGTAGCGACCTCAAGAGCCTCGCCAAGCGAGTCTGCAGCCTCAGGGCGCATGTCGGGGTAAGCCTAAATCTCTCGAGGTAGTCCTATCGCTTCACACTAATCATACCACTGATCATACTTGAGACTTGTACAATTTACATTTTTAACATATGCATAAAAAAATTGTAATAACTAATTTATCGTAATTGTAATTTATTGTAATTGTAATTTAATGTAATTGTAATTTAATGTAATTGTAATTTATTGTGATTGTAATAACGAAGTAGCTTAAGCAAGCTTGAAATTCAGTGTATGTTTTTTCGCTAGAGACAACCGGGGCACTTTTCGAATTTTCATGTTTCGCAAGTCAGGGTGGCATTCCGTATGAAAACGGGAAGCTTTAAGGGGATGGTAGGGGTTTCAGCGTGACAAAAAACACTTTTTTGCGAATTTTTTTCATCTATATGGATAGAATAAATTTATTGGAACCTTTTGTACATTGTTAAGTGTCATTTCGAGAACATTCCGTGATATTTGTACGCAAAAATATCCACGAACAAGCCGGTGACAAAGCTTTTCCAAGAACGCCTTTGGAAAAACACGATTTGCGGTGTTCACTGTATCTCAGGTAGAAATTATCTGAAATGAAGTACCATTAAAATTTAGTCAAAGTATCATCAAATCCTCCCCCCAACGGTCTTTGATAATTTTTTTTTCATTTCTAAATTTTTGGTGTTCATGTAAAGTGAAAAGTGCTATTTTTCACGAAAAATTCCGCCATTTTGGGGGTGGAAAACCCTCTCAATGTAAAAAAAAAATCTCAAACTAACCGTTGGTGGGAGGTATTTTATATGCAGAAAGTGTGTACCAAGTTTGAAATAAATCGGTCATGTAGTTTTCAAACGGCAGTGAACACGGACTTTGGAAAAGTGGTTTCGAGAAAAACGCGGCACCGGCTTGTTTGTGAATATTTTCGCGTACAAATTTCACGGAATGTTCTTGAAATGACACTTAACAATGTACAAAAGGTTTCAATAAATTTACTCTATCCATATAGATGAAAAGAATTCGCAAAAAAGTGTTTTTTTTTTCTCGCTGAAACCCCTACCCTCCCCTTAAAGATTTTTACATTTTCACGACGTCGGGGCATGCGGAAAGGCAAATACCAGGCGTCTGATCTTTTGCCCATTGTTTTAGCATACCTTTGCCTAAAAAACGACCGAAAGACTTTTGCGATTTATTGGTTTTTTATCGTCACGCCGCTCTTGACGAAAAACGGCAAAATTCCGAGATTTGCACATTACGTTTAATCGCGTTTCGCGATAACAAAAACGGGAAGATAAGATAAAAATTTGTAACCGTTTTGTAGCCGAAAACTCCACCTTTCCAATGCTCTCCTCATGAACGTTATGCGACCTTTTTTTTTACCGAAGTTATGACTTTTCAAAATCGAAGTACGCAATTTTTCCTTGACCGTCAATAACTCAGTCAAAAAACCGTAGAGAGCTTGCTACAGAACGATTTTAAGCGGACAACGTGGTTCTTCAAAACGACGCAAAAAGTTCTTCGAAAAAAAACTGCGTTCCCCGTGCACGTCCTCAAAGTTGTGCAATTTTTTTTACTTTTTGCTTTTTATAGTTCAGCGGGTAAAAAGACCATAAAAAAAGAAAACATTATTTTTAAATCAACATTTCTAAAATGCAAAATTCATGCTTCAAGATGCTTTTTTTCTACCGTTATTTTCTACTGAGATACAGCTGTTCAAATATGGGCAAATTTTTGGCGAAAAATTCGTGATCCTTTAATTGTTGCGCTTAGTGTACAAGCAAATTTGAAATTTAGTGTATGTCATTTCGCCGAAGTGTAAATAACTTTTTTTTTCATAGTGTTAAACATGTCAAATTTCGTGCCGAAAAAGAGTATTTGCGGGGAATTTTACTGCGCTACTTTATTTCAAAAAAATCTGCAGCTGAAGCACACAGAATTCTCGTTGAGATTTACGGCGACCATGCTCTGTCGGTAACAACGTGCAGAGATTGGTTTAGATAATGATAAAAATGATAAAATGATAATGATAAAAATAGATATGAAAAAAATAGATGATGAAAAATAGATAAAATAGATGATGATAAAAATGATAAAAATAATGATTTTGATGTGTTGAATTGGTCGCGTTACTTTTTGATGACTCATGTCAGACGCTAGTTGAACATGCAGTATTATTAGAAGTTGATCATACAACAGTTTGGAAACGTTTGAAAGCATTAGGAATGATTTTTAAAAAATAAAGCATTAAGGGGTAACAGCTCTGTAGAATTTAAAAAAAATTGGCTTAAGAGGTGCTTTGAACCATCTACAATAACGGGGAAAACAGTTTGGTATCTGCAAAACAAAAGTCCGCAGGCTTGTGTGGGTCTGCGGTGGCAGTGGCTGGTCCGTGAGACGTCGACCGTTTTTCTCGGAACACAATTTTTTAAAACGGCACGCAACAAAACTCCAACAATTTTCATTCTTTTCACTCCAAATTTTGAGCACATTAAAAAAAAACATTCCGAAGAAAAATATGCACGCAATTCTCCATGAGATAATTATAACATTAGTTATTAACAAATGATTCTCCTTTCATTCTGTCGAAAATTGAGTTTTTACTTTAAATGCTTGTCAATTACACCAAAATTCATATTTTCGAAATCCTCTACGTATTTCTCTAGCTATACTCATGTAAATTAATAGAATTTTTCTTTATTTTTTCCAAATTCACATTTCCGTCAGACCATTTTTTAATATACATTTTTGTTGTACCCTTGAAGATATGACAAATAATATTGTTTAATATTATTATCCTCTTGTTCTTCCACGAAAAAAAATTGCAAAAAATCACTTTAACGTCAGAAGTTTACAGTGGTGCAAGTCCAAAAATAACAGCGAGAACTTATTCAACATCCCAATATTATAGTATTTCTTTGTTTCTACTTGTTTGCCCGCTGATCCTCGACGACTTCTCGCAGCAGTTGATGTCGAGAAAAGAGACGCCCCTTCAACAGGGCAAGCCGGTATTCTCGCAATCGGGCAACACGAGTAACACTGCCAATATAGTAACCGTTACGCCAACGACGCCGACGCCCACGGCTCCGACACTCCAGGGACCCAACGTGAGGCGTTCCTCGAGGCTCTTCAGTCACAGCTACTCGGTGAAGGTACGCTCGGGCTTTTTCACATCGCTTCTCCCAAACGTCACATCCCATCGAGCTGAACGACACTTTTTTTTGTTTCGTCTCACCAGGAAAACAACAAGTCGCCGAACCGAAACAAATTCGTCACGCCCAAGTCACCCTCACGCAAGACCAAAGCTCGTCTGTCAAAGACTAATCTTAATAAGGCCAACTTCAACGAATTGAACGAGAGGAATAGAAGCGAAAAAGAAAAGAGCGAGACGATAACGTCGGAGAAGATGGTGGCCGCGACCAACGCCCTTAATCACAGTAACGCTTCCCACTGCGCGTTGATGCTACAGAAACAATGCGCGGGTAAGTGTGTCCGATAAGTGCATCAATTTCAAACTAGTTTTGTAGCAATGCAACTTTCGCACCGTACAAAAATGACAAGAGAACAATGTGCGTTTGTAATTCACACGAATTCTTTTCTATACCATTTGTCATTAAGGGGGGATTGTCTTTTTTTTCGCAAAATTTACCGCTTTTTGGGAATTTTTTTGTGAAGAAAGTATACAACGGAAAACTTGTGAAACTTGGCATATAGTTTTATTGATCTGCTTACTACATACAAAAAAATATTTAAACAATTTCATCAAAAAATCCGCCTCCCACCCCCCTCGACGCGCGATGGTCCTTTTTTGATGGTGTGCACGATTACAGCCTTCACGTTCATCCTGCAACAAAAACCCAAAAAGC
Organism: Ophion ellenae; assembly: GCA_963210295.1. Taxonomy (NCBI): domain Eukaryota; kingdom Metazoa; phylum Arthropoda; class Insecta; order Hymenoptera; family Ichneumonidae; genus Ophion; species Ophion ellenae. Next base: position 21,203,823 of record OY723397.1, on the reverse strand, counting down.
ATTTTACTTTAGACACATATAGCTATCGTTCGATGAAGGGGGAAAAAAAAATTGACGATTTGGTGACGTTTTGAACTTGAAGTATCGATTTTTCGAAAAAAATTGATCGATTTTTTGTTATAAATAAAAAACTGTTAAACGTATTGCTTTTTTGCTTCATCAAACGATAAAAGGATGTCAACTGAGCATTCTGTCCAAATTTGAAGGCAATCGGTTGAATAGTTTTTGAGAAATCGTGCACACCATCAAAAAAGGACCATCGCGCGTCGAGGGGGGTGGGAGGCGGATTTTTTGATGAAATTGTTTAAAAAATTTTTTGTATGTAGTAAACAGATCAATAAAACTATATGCCAAGTTTCACAAGTTTTCCGTTGTATACTTTCTTCACAAAAAAATTCCCAAAAAGCGGTAAATTTTGGGAAAAAAAAAGAAAATCCCCCCTTAAGTGTAACAACTTTTATATCAATATCTGTAATATAAACTTATCAAACAAATTCATGAAAATAGCTTTTTTTAGCGTCTAAAGTGAGGAAACCCCTTAAAGGGTTAGGCTACTGTGGAAATCCGAGAATGAGAATTGAAAAAAAACATCTATTTGTATGTACATTAAGGATATGGCCCACATGTCCGGTCGGTAAAAATCCTACTGCCAAGTTCTCTCTCAGACTGATCACATTTCGGGCAAACGAAGAGAAAGACGTTGTTCGTCGTTCAAAAGAGGGAAAGGTGTTTCTTTTCTTTTTTCCAAAAAATCAACCATTTAAGAGAACATTGGGAATCTGTGAATCAGCTATCTCTCTCGCACTCATGGCCGCTCGGTCGGTGTGACACATGACCTTATGGCGGGATGTACATTTACGCAGGAAAAAATAAGCAATATTGAGGGATTTTTCAAACTAAGAAATAACTATTCTACAATTATCAAACTTCAGGTATACTTTAATAGTATATTTAAGTATACGAAACAATTTTTCAAAATTAATTCACCATCAAAATGACGGAGCTGTGGCAGAGTGTTACACCAAGGTCGCCGCGGGTGTTGCGAATCGGCGTGCAGTCTAGCTTCCCGTAGACTTTGATTTGCAAAAAAGTTCAAACATTTTTTCAGCTAGAACATGCATAGTTTCTATGTGACGGTAATTTAAATGAAAAAAAATGCAAATTTAAGAAAATGGCACGCGTTTACAAAAAAAATCAACATTTCACGCAACATTTCTGTAAAATGTGGATTCAAAAAGTCCTTTTTTCCAATTTTTCAAAAACAATTCTCGTCAAGTAGGAGGTACTAATATTATCAATATTTGTACCAAGTGTAAACTCAATCGGCTTAATAGTTTTTGAGTAATCCTGCACGCCACTTTTGCTAATGCAGTTTTGAGAAAAACGCGTTTGAAGTTCTACATATGAGGCATTCCACGTCACTTCAACCAGTAAAAAAAAATCCACAAATAATTTTGAAAAATCGGGACACTTTATTGAAAAATTTTCACCGAATGTCGACATTTTTTTTAAATGTCTGACTTTTTTTTTTCGTTGATTACCATTTTTTAATATTTTTCCATTAAAATGGCTGTATCTTCAGCAGGATTTGACGTATTTATATTCGTAAAAAACGAAAATGTGCGTCTTTTTCTACCCTCCCCGAAAAAAATTAATTTAGATTTTATTGAGCAAGTCGAACGTCCGTTTCAGGGCAAAATATGCAAAAATATTTTTTTTCTCAAGGAAAGACACTTGTCATTTTATTTTTAAGAATTTCCCCGAATTGTGAATACGAAAAACGTATTTTTGGTATTTTTGATACTATGGGATTCCTAATCACCGTGAAGTAACAGCTATTTTTATTGTTTTCATTTTTTAAAATTAATATTCGATTGAAGAGTGTGGAGCACTCGCTGTATGTTTACCAGATTTTTGAAATACATATGACATATATGTCATATGCCTTGGAGTGCTCCACACTCTTCAATCGAATATTAATAAAAAGCATTTTTAATAAAAATAGCTGTTACTTCACGGTGTTTAGGAATCCCATAATATAAAAAATACCAAAAATCCGTTTTTCGTATTCACAATCCGGGGAAATTAAAAAAAAAAAAAAATAACGAGTGTCTTTCCTTGAGAATAATTTTTTTTGTGCATATTTTGCCCTGAAACGGACGTTCGACTTGCTCACTAAAATATAAATTAATTTTTTCCTGGAAGGCTATAAAAAGACGCACATTTTCGTTTTTTACAAATGTAAATACGTCGAATCCTGCCAAAGATACAGCCATTTGAATGGAAAAATGTTAAAAAATGCTAATCAACGAGAAAAAACGTCAGAATTAAAAAAAAAATGTCGACACTCGGTGAATATTTTTCAATAAAGTAACTCGATTTTTCAAAATTATATGTGGATTTTTTTATACTGGCTGAAGTGACGTGGAATGCCTCATATATGGTTCTATCGCTTAAAAAAAAAAGAAATTAAACTTTGACTCGTTGTAAATGTATATCCCGCCTCAAGGACGCATATAATGTAAAAAAAATCGACTTTTCCATCGTCGTGAACGATAACTTCTCCTCACGAGTTACATTTTTTCCGCGTTTGTACAAAATTTCGCACATTACATCGAAACTTCTCTCTAGAAACGTGAGCCCATAAAGTGTCCACCAGAGCGAACGTATCCTCCGTGAACCCTCGCTAACGATATTATTCCCTCAACAGAGGGACTGATGTCGTTGTTACGAGAGCTGGGTCTGGCTTACCAGAATCTGAGCCAGTTCAATTGTTCGCAAGCGGTGGATATATTGAACATACTGCCGGCGCGCCATTACAACACGGGTTGGGTGCTGTCGATGCTGGCGCGTGCTCACTTCGAGATGAACGACTACAAAAAATCGTCGAGTTATTTCAGCCAGGTGCGACAATTGGAGCCTCAACGTACCGAGCTCATGGAAATGTACAGTACCGTACTCTGGCACCTTCACGCCGAGGTGCAACTGTCGACTCTCGCCCAGGAGCTCGTCTCGGAGGATCGCGACACGCCCGCCGCTTGGTGCGCAACGGGAAATTTGTTTTCCGCCCAGACCGAGCACGAGACCGCCATTAAGTTCTTTCAGCGAGCTATACAGGTCGATCCGAATTTTCCATACGCCTACACGCTACTCGGCCACGAGTACGTGCTAACCGAGGAATTGGACAAGGCGATAACCGCCTTCAGAAACGCGATAAGACTCGATCCGCGACATTACAACGCGTGGTTCGGCCTCGGCACGATATTCTCCAAGCAGGAACAGTACAGCCTCGCCGAGCTACACTTCAAACGGGCGTTACAGATAAATCCCCTGAACTCGGCGATAATGTGTCACATAGGGGTGGTCCAGCACGCACTTAAAAAAACCGATCAGGCCCTCGGCACTCTGAACGCCGCGATCGCCAATGCCTCGGACAACACTCTGTGCAAGTTTCATCGTGCCAGCATCAATTTCTCCATCGGACGACACACCGAGGCGCTTCGCGAATTCGAAGAATTGAAAAACATTGCTCCCAAAGAGTCTCTAGTCTATTACTCGATAGGAAAGGTACTTTATTCCCATTCGATCGAAATCGAATTGTTTTATTTATAAGTAGCTTCGCGCTCGCGTTGTGCTTAAGGGGGGAAATCCTTTTGAATGCCTGAAAATTCGTAATTTTTCATGAATTTTTTCATTACTACTTTCAAGTGTTAATATTTTTAACAAAACAAAATGGCGGCGGTATAAGGTATTCCTTTGGGCGTCTTTTGAAAAATTGCTCGTGTTATAGCTCAAAAAGTTATACCTTGAAACGTCGACATTTTGTTTTCTTTAAGGCCTTAGGCCACAGTAACGGGTATAAAATCAGGTGAGATTCAACCATTTTTTTTCGCATGAAAAAGTGATTCACTCGTAAAATTAATTACTCATCTATTTAGTATGAATATCAAGCTGTTAGGAAATATGTATTTTTTTCGATGTACAAAATGGCCGACTACTAATATTTTCTTTCATCTTTTTTTTAAACGCTCCGCGGCGCGACATTTAGCATCCACATTTTTTACCTAGAACAAAAAACAAAAATTCTCGTCAATCGACATTAGAATACCTAGAGAAGTACGTACGGAATTTAAAAAATATTGTTTTATTCAAAAGTTGTAGGTATTTGAATTTGAGAAATGAATTTTCAGTGAAAAATTTCGTTTTAATTGCTCATAAACTGCTCATAGAATGAAAAGTTTTCGATTAATCAGAAATTCCGTACGTACTTCTCTGCGAAATGCAATTAGGAACATAACTTTTAAATTTGAAGTAAGTCGAGTGAAAATTGTTGAAGTTATTTGTCACGCCAATTGGAAAAAACCGTTTCGAGAAGGTTCGAGTAGTTGGCGATTTTGTACATCGGAAAAAAATTCTAACAGCTTGATATTCATACTAAATAGATGTGTAATTAATTTTATAATGATACTTTTTCATACGAAAAATCATTGTTAAATTCGCACATGATTTTATACCTATTACTGTGGCCTTAAAAAAGCCTTAAAAAAGAATTTTTTTTAACACTCGAAAGTTTTAATACGATAATGTCAAAATTTTAAAATCATGCGATTATTTGATCACCTTTCAACAAATTCATGAAAAATGACTCATTTTTGGGCGTCTGAAGAGATTTCCCCTCTTAATGCTCCGAGGGTCGTCGTCTTGTGTGAAGATAGAGAAACGAAGGCATTCTTTGACATTTTTTTCTCGAAAACCATCACACACGACATTTCGGGTTTTTGTGGTTTATTAAACAAGAAATGAAGAATACATACGTTTTTACAGATTGAAAAAAAGTTGATTATTAACAAAGATACACGTATATTAACATGGCTAGAAAAAATCGATGGCGCCGTTATTTAGGCATGAAAGGCTCGATGTACAATTTCATTTCATTTTGAAGCATACTTTCGTTAAAAAATATCACAAAATGATCTATTGTCACCGACGTTTTTTTGCTTTTGAAGTGAAAACTATTTTTTTATGATGATCGCCTTTTTCTATTTTTTTCAAAAAAATTTCTAAAATAGAGTGACCCATTCTACGATTTTTAAGACTAGTTTCATCGTGGGCCTATTTTTCCTTCATTTCTTTTTCGAATTAATCATGTTTTTCGAGACGATTTTTATCATTTTAATCTCCAATAATGCTGTTAATAATTTTGTGATTTTTAATTCGGCTTCGACAGGCCTGAAACGGTTGATTTTAAATTTGTCCTGAATTTAACGAAAAAAAAAGATTTTTCATTCAGAATCATTCTTTGGGCCCACGATGACACTAGTCTTAAAAATCGTAGAATGGGTCACTCTACTTTAAAAAAAAATTTAAACAAAATTTAAACAAGGCCATAATCTTTTTAGAAAGTAGTTTTCACTTTTGAAGCAAAAAGAAACGTTGACATTGATTAATAATTTTATCATATTTTTTAAGAATTTTTAAATAATTTAAAAATAATTTTATCATATTTTTTTAACAATTTTTAAATAATTTTATTATATTTTTTAACGAAAGTATGCTTAAAAATGAAAATAAACTATATATCGACATTTGTCGATATGTCAGGAAGTTCAGGAGTTATCAGCGTTCCAAAGTTTTCAAATATTCCGAAATCGACATGTTTTGAAAAATTATATCTCCCAAAAGAGCAGAGATAAAAATCTAAAAATTGGTGTTGATATTCCTCTCATGGGGTACAATTTTACCAAAAATATCAGGAAAATAAAAAATGGCGTGAAAAGCCTCATCTAAAATCAGAAATTTCAGAATCCGCTCGTTTGGAATTGACTCTTCCGCGAGGACGTCCGCGCGCGTTGGAATGAGCTCGTCGATCAAAAGTCAAATGTGTCCGTGATGTTTCAGGTACACAAGAAGCTAGGAAATACTCATCTCGCTCTGATGTACTTCAGTTGGGCGACGGATTTGGATCCGAAAGGAGTCAACAGCCAGATCAAAGAGGCCATACTCAGTCCCGGACAGGGTGACGACGAGACGCCCGCAGCTCAGTCCGGTAAGAGGAGCAAAAACAATATTACGAAAGATAAAAAATCTCGGGTCACGATGTTCCCTGAAGTGAGTAAAGATCCGTGCGATAGAGTCGAAAAAAAGGAATGCCCACTTTTACAGCGGACGAGCAGCAAGCCCACAACAGCTCGACGGAGCAGGAGGGCGAGGCGAGCGGCGAGGCAAGCGGCGAGAGCAGCGGCCTCGCGAGGAACGTGACTATCGAAGCCCACGCGGACGATAGCGACGACAGCTTATGAACGTTGAGGCTCGATAAATACGAGATATCGGATCTCGTACGACGTCTCGTACTATAGAGGAATATTATTTATATATATATATAAACGAGAAAGGAAAGGAAAAAAGATTAAAAATTAAAGAGAGAGAGAGAGAGAGAGCAGGGCATTGAAAACGGCGGCGACGAGCACATCATGCATACGCGCAAGATATATTTCGCGACGAAAATATTTATTTCATATATATTTTCTACAAAACGACGCTCCGATCTCTCAGACCTCTCTTCCCCGTCTTTATCAGCGTCACGTTCCACTTCTTTTTCTTCTCTTGGTCGACTTTTCTCTTTTTTTTTTATTTCTTTATTTTTTTTTGTAATTATCTCTTTTGTACTTTTCTCGCGTCGTTCGTCACAAGTGGAGGGAAAAAAAAAACGAAATAAAAGCAAAAAAAAGTGATTTCCGTGTTGCGCGGCGGTTCGCATCTCGCGCCGTTAAATTAGATAGGTAGTCATTAATTGAGTTTAGAGCGGAAGAGGAGATCCTGCTGAGTCCTTGTGTAAATGTAAATTATTCTAATTTTTATCATTAGTATTATTAAATATTATATATTACTGTAGGATGAAAGCGATCGCTGGACGAGATTTGGCCACGCCAATCGTCGCGGCACGATCGTGTGCAATTAATCGAGCGGCAGCGTCGCGAGATGGAAAGAGACACCCACACACACACTCATATATGTACGCGGACACACCGGATTCTTTTAATTCTCGCGTCGCAGCTCCGATATCGCCGATAAGAGTCTCTCTGTTCCAAGGACACGACTATAACGTAAAAATCGCGTATACTATATCCCCAACAACGATAGATTATCTAATGAAATGAATGGAAAGAACGAGAAGTGAAGAATAAAAGATGAATACAGAGATCCTGTGATTTGTTTTTCTCTGTAAATTCGCCTCGACGTATATACAGTTGCGTGCAAAAGTGTCCGGCCAAAGATAACTTTATGATGGAGTAACGTTTGAAGGATGCAATATGGAAACACAAACATATCATCGTAAAGTTCTTTTATTGTGCAATCGAAACGTGTTATGGAAAAATTATATACAACTATTCATCATTATTTATAAGCAAAATAACAATTTTCGCTTTTTCATAACTATCCGGCCAAGTACGAATTACGCACTATATACAAAGAAAAAATATAGTAACTCGGGGAAAAAAAATTGAAAACGGTAATAAAAGTAAGATTTTCATCAATACTTGGTAGCCATGCCCTTCGAAGCCATCACGGCAGCACTTCGACGAGGCATCGATTCAATAAGTTTGATGATTCTATCTTGAGAGATATTTTTTGACTCGAACTTTTCCCCACAAAGCAGCTTTATTGGCACAATGTTCAGTTCCTACTCTTAGCTTTAACTCTTAGCATAAATGTTCTATGGGATTCAAGTCCGGAGATTGACTCGGCCACTCTAAAACTCGAATATTTTTCTTGCTAAAAATCTGCTGAAGGAGCTGTGATCGATGTTTTGGATCATTATCTTGCTGAAAAATCCATCCTCGTGGCATATTCTGACGAGCATAAGGCAGCATTTCTTTTAATATAATATCTCTATGCATAGCAGAGTGTATAGTGCCTTCAATTTTAAGGGGGGATTGTCTTTTTTTTTCGCAAAATTTACCGCTTTTTGGGAATTTTTTTGTGAAGAAAGTATACAACGGAAAACTTGTGAAACTTGGCATATAGTGTTATTGATCTGTTTACTACATACAAAAAAAAGTTTAAACAATTTCATCAAAAAATCCGCCTCCCACCCCCCTCGACGCGCGGTGGTCCTTTTTTGATGGTGTGCACGATTACAGCCTTCACGTTCATCCTGCAACAAAAACCCAAAAAGCATTTTACTTTAGACACATATAGCTATCGTTCGATGAAGGGGAAAAAAAAATTGACGATTTGGTGACGTTTTGAACTTGAAGTATCGATTTTTCGAAAAAAATTGATCGATTTTTTGTTATAAATAAAAAACTATTAAACGTATTGCTTTTTTGCTTCATCAAACGATAAAAGGATGTCAGCTGAGCATTCTGTCCAAATTTGAAGGCAATCGGTTGAATAGTTTTTGAGAAATCGTGCACACCATCAAAAAAGGACCATCGCGCGTCGAGGGGGGTGGGAGGCGGATTTTTTGATGAAATTGTTTAAAAAATTTTTTGTATGTAGTAAACAGATCAATAAAACCATATGCCAAGTTTCACAAGTTTTCCGTTGTATACTTTCTTCACAAAAAAAATCCCAAAAAGCGGTAAATTTTGCGAAAAAAAAGACAATCCCCCCTTAAAGATCAGACCGACGCCTTTCCAAGAGAATGCACCCCATAGCGTAATGCTACCGCCACCCCGTTTCACAGTTGGTGTTTGATATCGCGAATCATTTCTAGTTCCTTTTGGTCGTCGAACGTACCTTCTCCCATCATTTCCAAACAAATTGATTTTAGTTTCGTCTGAGAACAGCACTTTTTCCCAATCTTCAACAGTCCAGCTCTGGTATTTTTTCGCGAATTCTAATCTGGCCTTATTTTTTTTACTGATGAGCGGTTTTTCAACTCCAACACGTCCAAAAAGTCCCACTTCTGTCGGTCTACGTGAAACAGTACTTTGGCTAATGTCAGCCAAATTTTCTCTGCGTAATTCACGTGCGATGATTGCAGCATTCTTTTTTACGTCCGCGACAGCCTTTCTTTTGATCACTTTATCGCCACGATTAGTTGTTTTCCTCGGTCTCCCAGGACAGTATTTATCTTCTAGAGTACCTGTAGTCTTGAATTTATTTATTATATCGCTAACAGTCGATTTTCCAATCGCCAAAATTTTAGCTATTTTACGTGAAACTTTTCCGTCGTTGTGCAACTCGATAACCACTTTTCGTATATCTAAAGACGTGCGTTTCGACATCTTGACTGAGTGTTGCTGATCCTACAATGCAAAAGGAACAGAGCTCTCAATGTTTACATGATTTCGCGACTTATAACGTAAACAAAGCGAGGCGAATTATATCTCCTTGGAATTTGGCCTGACATTTATGAAGCAGCAAAACGTGTTATTTTTCTTACAAATAATTGTTAATCGTTGTGTACATTTTTTGAATTGCATATTTTGATTGCATAATAAAAGAATTTTACGATGATGAATTTGTGTTCCCACTTTGCATCCTTTAAACGTTACTTAATCATACAATTATCCTTGGCCGGACACTTTTGCATGCGACTGTATATAAAACTAGCCTTTCCGCCCGCGACTTCGCTCGTGTATACTTGTGCTGAATGCTTAAGGTTGTTGCTAAATCATGGTTGAAGAGCGGGAGGAGTAACAGTTCCTATGCTAATACATTGTGTGACGTCACCAGTGCCAACTCATCGTAGCAAAATATTAACGACGTGTACGACTGAAAATCGCAAAAATTTTCAAAGTACGTTAGATAATCGTAATTATTATTTACATGTATGGTAGTTTGAAGGAGTGAGGATTATCAGAAAATTAAATGTTTAAAAATCCTATCAAAATGAACACGAGCTTTGGCAACGGGGCACGGTTCTGTCGTAATTCGAGGCTGTTAGGTTGGCAGCAGTTACTGTCTTACGCGCGTTTCAGAGGTTATGTCAGAGCATAAGGAGGCAACAAATGTTAAAAAAAAAGATTAGTGCGCCGCAAAGTTTCCGATGGAAAAGAAGATTTGTCAGTGTTGGTACCCACAAACATCGTACTATGCTCACCGAAGCTAGAAAAAAAGGGAATACATCATAATAAATAAATGAATAAGTTCCCCTTAGTCGCATTGGACTTTAACGTATTTGAAATTGGCGCGCTAGGTTTCCGATTGGTTCTGCTATTCCCATAGTTCCGACGTTGCCACATTTTAATACATACTCCTCAACAAGCCTCACTTTTTCGTAAACTGGTCGCATATTTTTCATACATTTTCATTAATTAGATCGGTAAACTGTTAATTTTTTTCGGTAATATTGTTCTGTACACTATCCCGCACACTATTCGCCTTTTCGGTCACGCTCTTCATAAATGCGGAAGGTATACGCGAGAAACTGAAATGGTAACGACGTTGACTCGTACAACCAGTGCGATCAAGTAGAGATTGATGTAAACTTAAAAATATAATATTTAATAAACGAATGCGGAAACCGCCGTTCTCGTTTTGCCAGTATATTCAGAAATCATGCCATAATGATTAGTAACATTTTCATTAATATCTATTTACCCCTATATTTTTAAGCAACAACCTTAATGAAATGTGCTCCTGAAATGTTTCGTTCAGGGACACGTAGAATTGTGTTGAAGAGCATTGATACTAAGTGTCAAGTAAATCTGACCAGATATTTTTTTCAATATTTAACATTTTTTATGATAAATTAGTGGTTTTTGCTAAAAAAAACTTTTTCAATTAAAAAGAATGAATAAAAGATGCAAAATGTAGACTTTAACTGACTTTTGGCAAAAGTGACAATTTCAATCGTTCAGATCACAATGAAATAAAAATCGCAGCGGTTTGAATTCTTAAGGGTTTCATTGGGATACTTTGAGGTTAGAAAAAAAAACTAAAAATATCCTTAATCCATCCATTATTCGTGGTTTTTTCAAGTTTAGCAAAAACCTGTAAAAATGCTGATTTTTACCTTTTTGGAATGAAGGTTCTTTCATCGAAGAAAAGATTGTTTATCAAAAAACAATAATTACGCCTTATAGAGGATACTTTGAAGTTTTCAAAACGCTTCTTTTATTTTCTGTACGATCATTAGTTCCCGAGCAATGAATTATCAAAGCCAAAAAGTTATTTTTTGCTTTGAACGACGATAACTCAGCGAAAAATCATCGTACAAAGCTCACAAGCCGCTCAAATTAAAGAGGAAGAATCAAACTGAAAGAGTTAAGCAGGTGAAATTGTTGAGAAAAGCTTATTTAAGCCCGGGGACGTTTTGAAAGGCGAGCAAAAATTTTGAACTTTTTTTTCCGCCGATCTCATTAAGTTTACTCAGAAACAGTCAACGGTAAAAATATTCGATCTTCGGGTCTTAAAATTAGTGACTTTAAGGGTGAATTTTCTTTTTTTTTTAAATTGCTCTACGGCCATTTTTCCCCAAGTTATAGCCTTTTGAAAATCGCCTAAAAATTTAGATTTTTTTTGTATCCTTTAATTTTTGTTCCTAGTGTATATATAGATGAAATGAAATGTTTCATTAAGGAACACGTAGAATTGTGTTGAAGAGCATTAATACTAAGTTTCAAGACAATCTGCCCAGATATTTCTTTTACCATACAAACTTCGCCCCCTTCTCCCCTTAAGGATTGAATTTCCAAAAACGCTGAAATTTCATTAATCGTGTCTACGAGCAGTTATACAAAGTTTCAAGTAAATTTTATCCTATTTTTGTTATTTTCCGTACAAACTTTGCCACCCCCTTTCGTTTAGGGGTTGAATTTCGAAAATCGCCAAAATACGTATTTTATTAATTGCGTTGAAGAGCATTAATTCTAAGTTCCAAGTAAATCTGACCAGATTTTTTTTTATTTTCAAACAAACTTTGCCACCCCCTTTCTCCCTTTAGGGGGTTGAATTTCTAAAAACGCTGAAATACGTGTTTCATTAATTGTGTCAAGAAGCACGAATACTTTAAGATTTTTTTTAGTTTTCATACAAATTTTGCCACCCCTTTACTCCGCTTAAGGGTTGAATTTCGAAAAATGTTTTCGTGAATGGTGCCTACATAATGAAACCAACATGCCTTCCAAATTCCATGTTTCTACATTTAGCGGTTTAGGCTGGGCGATGATCAGTCAGTTGTCAGGACTTTGCCTTTTTGTATGCATATAGATAATTGGCCATTACACGGTCTAGCTTTGCTCGGGATACTTGACCCGAAAGTATGAAAGGAAGGCGGCTAACTGGCCGCGTCCTTTTGCACTACGTATCGTTAGTTATAGATGTACCGTTATCGCCGTCTCTTTGTGCGGCTCTTCGTACGATTCCCATTATGCTAACATAGCGCGTAAAATCGTGAGATAAGAAAATCACTCCAACGTGGTTTGCATTTTAGCTCACTGTTCTGCCCCCTCTCGATGTATAGTACCGATAGGCCGCCGAAAGCCACGCGAAGGCTCCAACGATTATTGGAGCGAAAAGCCCATCGTAATCGGTGGATCTGTTTTCAAGTTTATTACAAGCATACAGGGGGCACACAGAATTTTTTTCCCTTGAGAAAAGACATCCCCTTATGGAGCCGAAAATAAACGAATCTTCGAGATTTTTTTTTGCTTCGAAAGTATTTAGTCGACATAATTAACATTTTATGTACATATTGTTACGAAATTGAAGTTTCCAAATTTTGTTCCTTTATTATTTAAAAATGGTGGCTGTACGGCAATGCCGTCTGAGTTATTCCACGTCGTACAACCTAGCATCTGGTGCAGTGATCCGGAACGTCAGAGCCAAGAAGTTTTAAATCCCTCAGACCCACACGCTCTATGGGAACCTAAAAGATCTAAAGAAAAGTCAAAATTCGAAAAATGGTACGTGTTTGAAAAAAATATCTTTTTCATGAAATTTTTACTATAGTATTTATTAATGGAACAGGAGTTTTCTGAAACAATTTTTAAGCAACTTTAGGTTCATATGTACGATAATTATGTTATCGAAAAGTGCCCAAATTTTCGAAATGATCGTTGAGGTAGTTTTCGTGTTATCTTGTACGAGGTTCGCGAAAAAGTAATTTTTAGAAAAAAACTTTTAAAGTTTCAGTACTCAAAAATCTTGTAACCAAACGATCTACCGATTAATCTGCTATTCCGGGGTATTAAGAAGTCCCTCAGCTTCCTCGTGGAGTCCATTTTCGGCCATAAGGTCTCCTTTACGTGATAAAGCAATCTTCCCCCTTAAATATATTACGGGGGACTTCCAGTTTAGAGCCCGGATAAAAAGCTGAATTTCAACGATTTTTCGTGAATGCCCAGTTGATAGCATGAACATTCGGTTTAGTGGCATTTATCTACGTATCTTCAAGAATCTTAACAAATTTTTTCACAAGATTTTGTAACAAAAGGGCATCGCTGAAGCTGGATGAAGCGAGTCACCTTAATTTGCTATTTCTCATCCGGAACGAAAAGTCCAAATAATTTGAGTTCTAGATAACATTGGCCTTCAAAGTGTGCGAAGAAATAGAAAAGTATCGACTTTCTATAGTATGGTGAATGTTTGAAAATGGCCGAAAATAATATTTTCCAGAAAAAGTCTTCGACACATCAAGAATTCCTCGTGCACTTCGATGAAAACTATTGTTACAAGGTTCCAAAAAGAATTTCAAGTAAATCAGTATAGAACGGGCGTTGAAATGTTGCCGGACGCAGTGAACTATCAGACAAAGGTGACTTTCTTTATCCAGCTGCAGCGTCGCCAGTTTGGTAGAAAAGCTTGTGAAAAAATATGTAAAAATACTTGAACATATATAGAACAAAGTCCCCTAAACGGAATTTTAATTCTATCAACTGGGTATTATTAAAAATTGTCGAAATTCGCCCTTTTTCCGAGCTCTCGTTCAGTAGTTTCCTTCAAGCTCGCGAAGCTGCGACCCTTGCGGCGAGATTAGGAACCAACATGTCGACCTCGTTATTTTCTTTTTACACCGCAAACACAGAGCAGCACATCGTACACGAATTTGAAAACATAATGTTACCACGCTTTAGTGACTCGATAAAATTGTGTGGAAAAAACCCAACAGATATCCACCCACAACGCAGATCTTTCGCATTTAATTCTAACCTCCCGTACCTCGCGATAACGCGACAGTCGCGCCCCTATCAGCCACTCTGCAAGAACCGCTTCACGTCCTAGAGGTGGCGCAGCGATATTTCAATATGGCCGGCAAAGCATAGCCTCGAACATCAACAATTACTTTGTTCTTGATTATCTGCGAGTTGTTTATTGGATTTACCTCCCCCGTAGATGGTAAAGATGCTATTCCAGTGAATAATCTATTTTCCGCTCTTTTTTAGCTCTGTCAGCTCTGGATTTAGATTTTTTAAGGTTATGAGAGTCACTAGCAGGTTTCGAGAAGTGGTTCTATTTTTCAAAGCATACTTTTTACAAGGGACGTTTGAATTTATATTTATACATTGTATATAACAGAAATAACCTTTAATTTTGCTCGATTTATAATGTATGAAGATACAAATTTGGAAAGGAAAGATCTTGTGGACTACAACCTCGCCTGGATGGCCTAAAGAGTTCTTTTCAGAGCCAACAACCACTTTATTAGAAAGACTTTATTTTCAGGTAGCTTAATGAATGACAATTCACTTTTATTATCCGTCTTGCACCCTGGAACACAGCAGAATCAGTATTTTTCGTTTTTTAAATTGGCCCATTCTTATCAATGTATTTTAACAAAGTTTACTATACGAGTAGAGCTTCTGCCTGATGCCGCGAGAGGCGCCAAGACTTTTGGGGATCGCGTATGGATTCCCGTACAATAATCAACGCGATTTGGACCCCTCATCTCAATGTTTCGCGTGAAATGAATTATGCCGCACATACACATATTCGCGATAAATCCATTCGCCAGTTAAGGCATCGTCTCGCCACGCGTCACATGCGCTTATTTGATAACGGGACACGCGACATACGCACCTTCCCCTTCTGTACTCTGTTTTCGAGCTTCGAACGCCCGAGTCATTTCGAGATAGCCTCATTATGCAGTTAATATACGCGGGAGGCTTACGCATTCACCTTGCCGCGTATCGCTCGTTGTCTGATTGAGAATCTTCCGTAAAATGACACATTACGTGGAAACCGGTGAGTATGCCAATTTTTATCGAGTTTCCGGCTGACGTTGTCCGTACAAATCGAAATAAAAGCATTGATCTACGAATGTTTTCTCAGTGCTTGGGCGTACGAAGCTCACGGAGCTCGGCAGAACTTTGACCCACGAACATTTGGCCCTGGATTTTCACAAGTTTTACGTACCACCGCCTAAACAACTCGCTGACTACTTCCGGGACAAAATAAGCCTGGAGAATGTTGGCTATTGCCAGCAGTATCCGTGAGTGCACGAAAAAGCTTTTTTCCCCACCACCGACATTGGCGTAGCCGGAAGGGGGCAAGGGTGGGCACGCCCCCACCCAGAAATCCGGCCCCCCTCCCGAGAAAAAAAGCGATCTAAAATAATCAAATTCAAATGGCTGATTGATTTTGTTTGACTGAAGCAAGTATAAAGAAACAATTTAATAAAACTTTAACTCCTTTCTTCGCCATAATTTCGTAAGTCGTGTAAAAAGTAGGTATCTCATTACGTAAATTAAATAGAGATTCAGGTTTCACAATTGTGTTAACTGTGGGCGAAAGAAATACGTTAGATTTGCTGGTCGATGCACGATATGAAAAAGAAGGGAATTTCATCAATGAATATTTGAAAATCTTGATAATTGATACGTCGGCCATAGAAGCTGAAGCGATGGTCATGAAAAACATACTTTTATTCAAAAATGGCGGAATGAATGCTTGAAATTTAAGGAAGCATATTAAAAAGGGAAAAAAACAGAAAAACATGATGAAATTTGTTTGGTGACGCGCGTTTGGCGGTGGACACTCTCCAGCTTAAACGGTTCAACTGAAAACTAAAAACCAAACGGGTTATTCACATTGACAATAAATACGAGTCGTTGACGATCGTCGATATTTTTAAATCATTTTTTGAACAACGCCGCGACGAATTGAAACTCGACAATACATCATCTATGAAAAAAATCGTCATTTTTACGTAACTATTGAGAAATGAAGATCGATTTTGAAAAAGTAAGATCGTCAACGACCTTTGAATGTGTCTCACCGTATCTCCTGTAAATTTGGAAACAATTCATCAAGTAGTTCTCGAGATATCATGTCCACCGACTTTGCAAGCACGAGAAAAACGCATTTATAGTTTCACGTATGGCGCTGCTATCGCTCGCCCGGCCGACTGTTAGAAAGTGTAGCTCATTCGACCTTGGAAATTCGCGATCCCCAAAAGTATTGGCGCCTCTCGCGGCTTAAGGCAAAAGCTTTACTAGTAAACTTTGTCGAAATACATTGACAACAATGGACAACATTTAAAAAACCAAAAATTACTCGAGCTGCGGCTGTGTTCAGAGTGCAAGACGGATAATAAAAGTGAATAGGGATGTTGCCTATTTTTGAGAAAGTGTTTAAAACGGTTCCCGCATACATAATATACCTCTAAAGGTTTATTTAATGTATTTACATGCAGCAAATTCTTTAAAAATCGCGTTTTAGTTCATCCGTTTGAAAATACGCGCCAAAACGCCCAGACCTGTCGTTTGACGGCGCGTAACGCCATACTCTGCAAAATACGGGTCTCTAAACAAACACAATAACAAATATTTCCGAATTAATAAGTTCAAGGATGAATTCTAAATTCTATTCATCACCGTATGACTGTCTTGAAGACTTACAATTTGATAAAACAAAACAAGTTATAAAACGAAACATAACCTCAAAAATTTGTTCTAATTGTTACAGAGTTTGTAATATTATTAGTGCTTTGTACATTAATTGTTGCACAAATAACAATTCTTTAGGGCATATTCACATGGAGTCTTCACGTTTCTCAATTCTGCAGAGCAGAAGTCGCTGTTTGTCGTAAAGAAATTGGCCACCATTTGGTGGTCATTGGCCACCATTTGCAGTCAATCCTAGGCAAATGCGAACTATTTGCCTTCACGAATCCAGTCTTCATTATTACAGTTCGAGTAAAATTCAAAATCAATCGAGAAATATCACAAATTGTATTTTAAGACGAAGTAAACAGTAACAGCCTAGTATAAGGAGTATGGTTAGAGCGTCGGCTCGTTCGTGTTTTGCAAAGTGTGACGTCATGCGCTCTAATTTGTGTTCTTTGTCACGTGACTTATAGATATTTTTTTACAATCTATTTATTTCAATTTATCTACAATTTTCACCAAAATAAAATAGGCACTTCCGAGCATTATTTCAATTATAAGCTATCATCTCAAAATATTTTTCTACTTTTTGGTTACTGGAAACATCCCGATTGTCGTTCCATAAGCCACCTAGAGGAAGCCTTTTTAAAAAAATTGGTGTTGGCTCTGAAATAGACTCTCTTCAAGTCATCAAGGCGCGTGTGTAGTCACTCCACAAGATTGTTCCTTTCCAAGTTTGTATCTTTATAAATAATAAACCGCGCAATATTTAAAGTTATTTCTGTTATATAAAATGTAGAAATATAATTTCAGACGTCCCTTGCAAAAAGTATGCTCTGAAAAGTAGAATCATTCTTTCTCGAAAGCTGCGAGTGACTCTCATAACCTTAAGAAATCTCAATCCAGAGCTGACAGAGATAAAAAAAGAGCGGGAAATAAATTATGCATCGCAGTAGCATCTTGACAATCTACCATGGAGGTAAATACAATAGCCAACTTTCGGGAAATCAAGAACGAAGTAATTGTTTACGTTTGAGGTTACACTTTGACCGGCCATATTGGAATATCGCTGCGCTACCTCTAGGACGTGAAGACCGCGAATATTTGAATAAAATTTTCAGGGAATACAGCTAAAAGCTGATACTATCGAACAAACATTTTTTTGGGAATGCAATCTTTGAGCCAGCTGGATAGATGTAGCCCAATATAGCTTCATATTTTATGTGTGTTACGTGATTATCGACTATCATGTAAATTTTAATTTAAAAAAATATGATCGTGAACAAAATGCTGCCTACGCCAATGACCACCAATCCGATTAAATCGTCGCCGAGCTATACATATAATTATCGACGGCTCGAGAGTACCCACAATTCTTGTGTTTATCTTTTTTCTTCTTCACGCACTCGCGCGCGCACGCAGGTACAGCAGCGCCTACAATGTCAAGTTTAACGACGAGGACACGCGTACGGCCGTCCTGGAGGACGTAAAGCTTTATAAAAAATTTGGCGGTGGTACAATAATCGAGAACACGAGCCACGGCCTCAAACGCGATATTGCGTTTATGAAAAAAATCAGCCAAGAGAGCGGAGTTCACGTTGTCGTTGGCACTGGTAAATGGTTGGAATATATATATATATATATATATATATATATATATATATATATATATATGTGTGTGTTACAGTTAAAACCCGTTTTAGTTTAAGGGGTCTTCTCACTTTAGACGCTAAAAAAGGCTATTTTGATGATTTTTTTTGATAGGCTTATATTATAGATATTGATATAAAAGTTATTACACTTAATAAATACACTTTAGAAATACATTTAAAAAATGTATTTCTCTAAGTCACTATTTATAGACGAAAATGGTATTAAAAAAAATGTCCTAAAAAATTGTAGGTCTGCGCTCTTGATGATGAAATCTCGGGGATGGATCATCCGAAACAAACCCAAACAAACGGCGTTAGATTCAGCATATCATACGATTTTTCATATATACAAAAATAACAAAATGGCGGACATTAAAAAAAACAAACAAAAAAACGTGTTTTTGCACCGTTTTTGGCAATAAAAAAACAAATACATAAAAATAGTAAAGATCAACATTTTTAAAAATCCTTGATATGCGCTATAGCTATAATTGTGAAGAATATGTGGTTAAAATTTCATAAGCATCGGTTCAGTAGTTTCGAAGATTTTATCAACAAGCCGTCGAATAACGTTGTTTCGAGAAAAACGCGTTTAAAATTTCTTTGGATTACATAAATACATAAAATGTTTTTTTTTTATGTATTTTGAAAGTGTAGCAATTTTCATATCAATATCTATAATATAAACCTATCTAAAAAATTGACGAACATAGCCTTTTTTAGTGTCTAAAGTGAGAAGTCCCGTTAAGGGAGGAGATCCTTTAGGGAGCCGGAAATAGGCGAATTTTCAAGATTTTCTCGCGTCGAAACTTTTTACTCTACATAATGAACATTTTATGTACATATTATTACATTTTTTAATTGTCTAATGTTTTTTTTAATATTCAAATGAGCTGGCTGTACGACAGTTGTTCCAGCGTTGTTCCACGGCATACAACCTAGCATCAGGTGCATTGATCTGAAACAACAACAAAATTTTAACGTCCGTTTTCCGCTTTTTTTTACTATTCTTCAATTTTCATCAACAACGGTTTTAAACTTTTGCTCTTGGCAACGTCTGGACCAAGTAGGAGACATTTCGAGAAGTAACCCTGATTTTATTAAGATTTTTAGAAAGCCCAGACGACTATGGCGTTGAAGTTTGCATCGTTGGAATGCAAAGAAAGTTCTTTTCAATTTTTGTTTAGTTCTTTTTTTTATTGGAATCTACCATTTTTTGTATATATTAACATCGTGGATATCTTGTGAGGATGAGAAAAAAACGTTTGTTTACCCTAAATCGGCGAAAAAACGTGAGCAATGTAAGAAAAGTTAACTTTCGTTCCATTCCAATGATGCAAACGGCAACATCATAGAAAACATAAAAAATCCGACTGTTCTCTAGAAGACTCAGTTTACACACCGAGTCTCCGAAATATAGTTGTCCAAAAGTAGGCCAAAGCAGCCCCCTGACACTGGCCTACTATTCCTATACGATAAACGAAAACGCGTTTTGTCCCGGCTTTTTAGTTCTTAAAATCGCCACCACCTAGCGTTGGCTGTTGTGTGACAGCCTTCGGCTCTAAATACTCCGATCAGCTGAACGATTCGATACTTTCGTGGCTTTCGCCTGTTATCGTTATTGCGACGTTATTTATTGTGTTCGAATGGAAAATCATTAGAACAAAAAATCATTCCAAATATATCAATAGACTTTTATTCATGTAAAACATTCGAAACACCGGCGCAACATACATATATATGCATGCTTGTCACACGACTACTAGCACCACAGTGCGGCAAGGACATTTTGCGAACAGCATTTATTTACCAACGTCAGGGGGCTGGGCTAAACCGATTGTCCGCCCGGACGTAACCTCGAAGTTAACACCATCCAAAAAGATGATAACTTCATGTTGGACACATGATAACTTGTAGGTAACTTCCAAGTGGAAAATTGGTACCCATTTAGACAAGTTCTGGACAACTATTTGGAAATTACTTCTGGGGTGGTAATATTGTTCCGAATGGAATCTTTTCCAAATATATATTATTCATAGATCTACCATAAACAATCTTATACGAATACACAGGCCACTACGTAGCTGCGACTCAAAACAAGGACGTAATTTCGAACGGTAATGAGGAAAAGTTGCACGATCTGATGATAGGGGAAATGACGATTGGATGCGCGGAGTATCCGTCGGTAAGGGCGGGAATTATCGGGGAAGTCGGAAGTAGTTGGCCGATTCACGGTAAGGAAAAATATGTTATAATACTGAAAGTAACATTACTAATAAGAATAATAATAATAGCAGAAATAATAATGAGAATAACAATCATAAATTTGGTCTATATTCATTATACTGTCGAGTAAGCAGCCATCTTGGATAGTTCAAACAGCGGCCGGCACGGGGCGCGTCTGTTGATCTACCTAGTTTTTTTTTCATGGAGAATAGATACAGGCAACCAAACACCAATGGGGAGACAGTGAATACAGTGTACCCGAATATGCGAATAATAAAGGTGGCGCCTCGATCGAACAGACCCATATCTATAGTAATATGTCAATCGACGAGATGAAAATGATCGGACGAAGTTCTAACCTCACAACAGACCGGTCGTGAGAGTATACTACTTCGAACGACTTTATTCGTTTTTTTTTATGTCAACATGAGAGTTTTAAGGGGAAAACTATTTCGAAAGCGAAAAAAGTGAGCCTCCAGAAATTCCATCATAAATTTAACAGAAAAAAATTTGAGAAAAAAAAACATTTATTTTTCAATATAAAAAACCACGCATCTGCGTGCAGTCTGTGAACAAATTATACTGCTTAATCAATACTGTATTGGTACCAATGAACACTTAATCTTCAATTTTATTGTAACACTGACGCTTAATGAAGGTTAGATAGGTTAGTCATCTGTCCTACGATCGGAGCCGATATTTTATATATATACGAAATATACAGGGTGTCCTGTTATGAATGGATAAGCCTGCAACTGTCGATAGGTCAGATCATGTCCTACTATATGCTGGAATTTTAGTTTAGTAGAAGTCCCATGATCTAACCTGTCGACAGTTTCAGCATTATCCATCAATAACAGGACACCCTGCATATAGCACATTACCTTCAAACGACGGCAGCGCCACCCTTAACATTCGTAATTTTGGGGATGAGTTGAAATGCAGAGTTTGGACTCCTGTATCTAGTCTCCATGGTGTTTTCTTCTCACGCCATTCGCAGAGTTCGAGAAAAGCGCTATTCGAGCGACGGCCCAGGCCCAGGCACGACTGGACGCTCCAGTGACATTCCACCCGGGTAGGGACTCCCGGGCGCCCTTCGAAATTCTGCGAATCTATCTCGAGGCTGGTGGCTCGGCGAGAAGAGCAATAATGTCGCATCTCGATCGTGAGCATATTCGCCATGTTTTCCACATATGGTTATCGTTGTTAAGGGGTTAGGGTCAATTGTGAGACCAAAAACGCCTTTTTTAATGGTTTTTTTTTTTTGCGGCTGGTTTATTTATTTTCATATCGGTATTTTTTCAATAAAATAATACATGTTTGAAGAAGTTCCAATAATTTATGAAAAAATATTGAGCCGCAGCCGAGTTATAAGCGAAATTTGAAATGAATAAAGCGATTTTTTAAAGTTCCTAATTGACCCTAACCCCTTAAGGAAAAATAACCAAAAGGCTGAGATTTGCAGGAACTCTGACGAGGGAGGAGGATCTACTGGAGTTCGCGAAGATCGGTTGTTATTGCCAGTTCGATTTGTTCGGGATTGAGTGCTCGTATTACCAGCTGGACGAGAGTAAAGACATGCCGTCTGACGCCCAACGCATCGACAGGCTCTCGTTGCTCAAGGACGAGGGCCGTCTCGAGCAGTTGCTCATGAGCCACGACATTCACACGAAGCACCGACTGGTGAATTTCGGCGGGCACGGTTATTCCCACATAATGAACAACGTGCTGCCGAAGATGAGGAGCAAGGGCTTCACCGAGATCGAGATCGACCAAATAACGATCGACAATCCACGACGCTGGCTCTCACGCAACGTCGTCAACGCGTAGCGCCCTCGTCGCCTTCTATTCGCGGTCTCCAAAAGTCCTGGCGCCTCTCGCGGCGTAAAGCAGAAGCTCCACTAATGCACTTTGTCAAAATAAATCGATAACAGTGGACAATATTTTAAAAACGAAAAATTACTCGATATTCTGCTGTGTTCCAGGGTACTACACGGATAATGATTGTCGTTCGACAAGCCACCTGAGATGAAGTCTTTTTCAAAAAGTTGGCTCTGAAAATGACTCTCTTTAGGCCATCGAGGCGAGTTTGTGGTCACTCTACAAGAGTTTTTTCTCCACGTTTATATCTTTATAAATAATAAATCGAGCAATATTAACAGTTATTCCCGTTATATACAATGTATAAATATAATTCCAGACGTCCCTTGTAAAAAGTATGCTCTAAAAAATAGAATAACTCCTTCTTGAAACCTGCGAGTGACTCTCATAACCTCAAACAATTTAAATCCAGGGCTGACAGAGCTGAAAGTAAATTACCGCAGTTGCATCTGCGGTTTTATATACAGGTCTGGAAACGACCACGATTTGGTAGGTACGCTTGGCCACGGTCTTACATACAGGTCTTGAAGCTCTAGTGGTGGGGGTATGTCCTCGGATTGAAGCACCGGCCGTTTCGCCTAGTGACCACGAGTGTCGCTGCGATAGAGTGATGCGGGCTGTGCGAGAGAGATGGAAATCGATTGTTGACTCATAGGAACCTAACCTAGCTGTACAATTGGCTGGTGTAGGCAAATTATGATATTCAATGTCAAAAATGCATGATGGACCTAAATACAATTAAAAGTAACTTTATCGTAAACCTGAAAAAATCAAAAGACTATAGTTATCCAAGTGGGTACAATGAATATTAATGTTTTCTATATAGGTGTCAATGTGAGCTCGTGTTGGTCGAGGGGTTCGGTGCAAGCTTCGTAATGCTGCTTTCAGGGGTTCGATCCCTGTGCGCTCGGTTTTTTTTAAACATGTTTTAGCTTGTATAAAAAAATAGGCTTTACGCGTTGTTTTAATTGACCGGAAAATAAGTGGCAACTATTCCAGACCGAAAAACTTGCAAGATGTATTTCTTGAAAATAAAACAAATACTTAAGAAGCAGTGCTTCTTTTGCAATTCTATATTTCCTCTTCGAATAATTTTAATGCATGTCCCAAGGAACATTTTCAATAATCTCTACTTTGCAGTTTCCGAAACGGTTTACGTTGGTAAATTTAAAAAAACACCTCTTTTCCGACCTTTAAGCGAAGGACTCTCGAGTAGGATAAATGAAAATAATTCACTAACTTTGTTTTGTTTTCCAGCCTGGAAAGTATTTATTGTAATAATCCCAATAATTTTTTATTTTTTTCAGGTTCCCGGCTCCAACGCCTGTTTCGCCCATTCTTGATGAATATATTTCGGTTCGAAATGATTTTCGCACACAACGTGTCTCGGCTATAATTTCCCAACTCCCGGTATCGCGGCCTCCCATTTTTTAAATTGCGCCAAGTCTCTCGACACCCGAAACACTGAGCGTTTCGATTTTTCACTCCGAGAGCCTGTTTTACACGTTGGCACAATACACCACTTAGTCATTTTTCGATATCACCGTTTTTACAAGTTTACAAGTAGAGCGCGTCGCGTGTGGTCGCGTGAATCAGCGGTTATGTTTGGGTTTTGTTTACTTTTGAAATCTATTTCCGTCTCTCTCACACAGCCTGCATCAAACTGAAACTTTGAGCGAGTTTCAAGACCGTGCTCTTGGCCGATCCACGTTTCTCTACATTTTTCGCCACTACGTGACATTGCTGTTGAAGTGTACGGTGCGACAAGGACAGAATAACTTCTGTCTGTTTCTCTCACTCTCCTGATGGAGGCGCATGCGTCGTCGACCGTGCCCCTAACCCAGTTTATCGCATATTTGATAGGGATACGAATAAAAAAAAACAAATGAACAAATAATAAGCTTACTGAAGACCAAAATGATTGACATATACCATGATAATTGAGGTCATCTGCGTATCATATAACAATTTTGTAGAACCAAGCAGCTATGATGAACATAAACGATCTTTATGCCAAATTACCAAATCGTAGTTTGGCTAAATGGTTAGCATCAAGTTTGGTAACCCCAAGCTTCAGTGTACGATTCTTAAACGAGTTTTTATTTTTATTTTCAGGTAACAAAATGGTTTATTAATTCAGTTGAGTTAATTATTTTTTTGTCACATTTATTCGTCACTTTCTTTGTGTATACATATTATTGGCGTGTTTAAATGATTCGATTGGTCGGGTAAGCTCTTTTTCAGTTTCTACAGTCTTCGGATTAATCAATGGCGGTAAGTAAAAATTATGTACATAATGTACGTTCCCAAATGAACTGAATATTTGTTTTGTAATTATTGATTTATTTTGTTTTGAGTTTTCTGCATTAGTAAAAATGGTATTAATCGGGCGATTATCTTCTTCAATTTTACCAGTATACGGCGATGTATTTTTACTTGATTATAGACGAAAATCAATTAACTGTTAAATATTCGAGTTCGTTGAAGAAATACTTCGAGAGCATGAGATTACACACGGACCGAGGTTACGGTTCACTTGACAATACGGGAAATAATAAGTGGCAAGGGGGGCAGGGTGAGATCACAGAAGACCATGGGTGAGGGGTACCCTCCGATAGCAGCGACGCATGAGGCTTTTATCGGAATAAAACGTGGATCGCTCAACGGTACCACCCGGCGCCATTGAAATCGGGCTTCCTTTCCAGACCTGTATGTAAGACCGTGGAAGCAGCTTCCCGGGAAAAAACTTCATGTCTGAGTGGATATGTTCATATATGTTTCAGATATTGTCATATATGTAACAGATATATTTATATCTGACATTTTACAGTATCATATATGATTAGGTCTGATCATATTCCACATCACATATGCGTATAGAAGATCATATCTGATCAAATACAGTATCTGGCCTGACCATATATAAACTCATATCTGTTTATATCTGGCTAAGTACCAAGGCGAGTTGGTACCGTAAATTCGTATCTGAATATACATAATGTGATATGTGAACGTATCTGTTCGTATAAGATCATATCCGATCAAATACGGTACCAGACTCCGCTTTATAGATCTCATATATGTTTTTATCTGGTCAGGTACGAAGGCGAGTTGGCAGTGTGAAACCATATCTGAACATATATGATGTGATGTATGAGCAGGCACGTTCATATAAAATTTTATCCTATCAGATACGATACCATACCTGGAAAATATACGAAGTCTTATACACTCATACCTTATCGTATATGCAGTTCAGTTGTTCACACATGAAAACATCTGAATATATGAAACGAAATATGAGGATATGAGACGATATCCGATAAGATATGGCACCTCACCTGACTATTATATGTGATCATGTGAGTTACTATAATATTATTAATTATTAACCCGTCAAGTGATGACGTGTTAATAACCCTGCTCTATATATGTAAACATTTTAATATCTTTATGACTGCACTAACAAGATTTGATATGTGTCAACAGGGTAAGATTTGCTCTGATATAGTCGGAGTCATACCTGGTCTGATAGTTCAGATAAACTATGATTCTATCATATGGGCAGGTCTATTGTTCATAGATGTCCAGGTCTACTGGGAGCCACGGTATTTTATTCTTATACGGACAAACAGATCTGGTCCAATAAGATTAGATTTGCCTGACATGATCAGATCTGGCCCAATATAATCAGATCTACCTGACATGATCAGATCTGGCCCAATAAAATCAGATCTGGTCCAACAAGATCAGATCTTGCCTGGGGATTGGATCTGGTCAGACCTGCTGCGATATGGACGGGTCTGCTCTCAAAATTATCAAAATGGCTCTGATATGATCATACATGCTCAGATATAAGCATACATGATCTGTCATGACACTACATGAACAGATATGGCCATTTTTCTTGTCTGATCATATCTGATTCTACATATATGATTCAGATATATTCAGATATGAACTTTTTCCCCGGGTTTACAATCTAGCGTGGAGGTAAATCCCATAGCCAACTCGCAGGAAATCGAGAACGAAGTAACTGTTTACGTTTGAGGTTATACTTTGACCGACCATATTGAAATATCGCTGCGCCACCTTTCGGACGTGAAAATCGCGAATTTCTTTTATTTCGACTACAAAGTACGCCTCGGACTTAGGTTAATGCCTATTAGGATACACATGCGACTCGTTCTGTAGGACACAACGACCTGTTCATAGCAATGCAAACATTTTTTTCGGTGTTCGAGGCTTACTCATAGGGCTAATGTTTTTATTCTCTGCGGACTCATCAACTCGAAATTACTTTGTACGTCGCAGCTGGGACGCTCGGTCGTTTTCTTTTATCGGGTATCATTCGGCACAAGCTGCGGCTCTGGCTCCGTGCGAAA